>JACTOM010000667.1:511835-621621 GCA_015832385.1 Elymnias hypermnestra
CGAGACTACCGTCTCGCAAAAGAAGGCCACTGCCGCCCACCATCTCTCGCTGGAGAGCATCGCGCCTACAAGGCTTCCCAACGAGAGGTCGCCGCCGATCAACGCCACCAGGAGGTGACGCTGAGGTCCCCAGGCCGAACAATCTGCCACAGTGTGATGCGCTGAATCTATAGCTGCGCCACACTGATGACAAGCGGGTGACTCCTCCCGACCCATTTGGTGCAGGAACTTTCCGAAGCACCCATGTCCTGTCAGAACCTGCACCAATCTGTAGTAAAGCGTCCCGTGCTCCCTGGATAGCTATTGTTCCAGGTGAGGACGGATCACCGCCACAGTGACCATGTCCGCTACTGGGGATCCGAGATGATCGCTCCATTTTTGGACCAGAGCCTTGTCGGCCAGGGCTCTGACCAGAATTCAATGATACTTATGGGCCTACCGTCCATAGATTTAAAACAATATGTTTTTATAAATGAAAGGCGCGCTAGGATTAAATAGAATGTAGTATACAAATCTACCGTCGGTTCGGAAAGATGAATCCGCTGAGAAGAAACCGACAAGAAACTCAGCAGTTACTCTTTTAAAAATAGTTTTGTGTGTTACAGTGTGTAATATTTTGCTTCTGTGTGTAACTGGTATCAAGTCCAAACATTTTTATCGCTTAATATCTATTATCTTGTTGTTGTAAAAGATGTTTTTGACATATTCTCAAAATTATGTTGAAGCAAATCCAACACTGATTGCGGTATGTTATTAAATATAAAATTATAGTATGAAAAGTATATTTATGTAGTACTACTGTGTACATATACATATCACCGCGGAGATATGGGAAAATTCCTTATCTATTGGTTCGAATTGTCAATTTAAACCATTCCCAAATCCATCTGAAGACACACAAAAAGTTTCATCAAAATCAGTCCAGATGTTTAGTAGCAGTTTAATGAAATACACACGCACATAAGAATTGTATATGTAAAGAGATATATCTATAGAATATATTAATACGTGAATCAAAAACTTATAGTTTATATAGAAGAGTTCACAATGTTAATTTTATAAAATGCTTGATTCAATAAAAATTAAAAAAAAGGAACCGCCTTCAAAACATACTACTCTAAATAAATGAATATGCACTATAAACTAAAAAATAATTGCGCATTCTTTTTTAGTGTTCGCGTTTTAGTAAAATAAAAATATTGGACTACTTAAAAGTCTATCACATGATTACGATAATATAATGTAAGTAGGTAAGTAGCAGCCCATTAGCGTCCGACTGCTGGGCACAGGCCTCCTCACTCCGAGGAGAGAGGGTTTTTAGAGCACAGACCTACCACGCTGCTCCACTGCGGATTGGCAGGCATAGTACACAAGTGCACTCTCTATTCCTTCACTCTCATAGTCCGATGTGACGGTAATCCGAGATCGGGCGCAGGACCGACGGCTTAAAGTGCTCTCCGAGGCACGGGGATGGATTACTCCGCCAACTTCGGGCAAATATTGAGAAATCTTAATAGAAAACTCAATATTGATTTTTCAATTGGCCCGGCCCGGGACTGGAACTCAGGACCTCATGTCTGTAGTCGAACATGCTAACCACTAGACCAATGGGGCAGTCAATATAATGTAGTTACATTTATTATTATATTTAGAGTCGGCTTCAGCCAAGACAGATGTGTCCCGCGTGTCCACTTTGCAGCTCCCGCGCTGCTCTCACCTATAGTTATTGGTTACCTACCTACCTTGGCTGACACCAACTCCAAAAATCGATATTGAGTTCTCTATTAAGATTTTCTCAATATCTCCCCGAAATTGGGAAGTTGGCGGTGTACTCCATCACTTGCCTCAGAGAGCACGTTAAGCCGTCGGTCCTGAGCCTGATCTCGGATCTCCGTGTCAGATTCCCGTCACATTTGCCTATGACAGTAAAGCAATAAAGAGTGCACTTATGTGCCACTTATATGCCAACCCGCAGTGGAGCAGCGTGGTAGGTCTGTTTTCTAAAAACCCTCTCTTCTATGAGCGAGGAGGCCTGTTCCTCAGTGTTGTGCAGTGTTCAGCAGTGGGACGTTAATGGGCTGCTGGTTACTTTTTTAGTTAAGTCTGTTGTCAACCACTAATATATATAGGAGAAGATTAAGTTTCAATTATAATGTGTATTTCAGCAACAGCAGTATACGGACCACCACCACCTACCACTCACCTGGAGTACCCACCGAGTGCGTATGGTGGCTCTTATGGAGGAATAGCACCTGCACACTTTGCACACACCGCCCCATCAGGCCCCACTGGATTCGCTGCACACAAATACCCCTCGCAATTAGACGGTAAGGCATTTTTACTTCTTAACAAGCTTTTAAGCTCTTTAGAGTTTGTCATTATGCTAGCTGATCCAGGCAACTACATTCACGTACACAATAATTGTTAGAAATGTTGGAAATAATCAAACTCAATATATATTACTTTTATTGAACTTAAAAAGAAGAAATACATAAAAATAGTGTTGCACAATAGGCGGTCTTATCACTTTGAAGAGATTTCTTTCAGTCAAATGGAAGGAGATGAAGTCAAATCAAAATATTCTTTATTCAAATAGGCTGAAACAGCACTTTTGAATCATCAATAGTCTGTCCGTTGTTAACAAATCTACCACTGGTTAGGAAAGTTAAATCCGCTGAGAAGAAACCAGCAAGAAACTCAATCGTTACTCTTTTAGAAATAGTTGTCTATGTTACAATGAGTAATATTTTGCTTCTGTGAGCAACTGTAAAGAAATTACATTATAAAGAAGAATACCCGACTGAGTTTGTGGTGGGGTCTTCTCGAGACAGGGTCTGAAGAAACCCTCGTAGCTTTACAATGTAAATCGTTCTTTAAAATCATCATCCATCGTGACATGTGTGGACAAACCTGTATAAGACGATTCAAAAAGCGCTATAAAGACCTACTTTAATAAAGAATTTGAATTTGAATTAGCAGCAAAGAAGCAAATAGATTTTTATTCCATTAACCTTCAAATTGTTCTTAACATGTAGATAATATAAAAAACATTGGATAAAATTAAAGCCTTCATCTTTCAGAAGTATTTATATATCAGTATACTCAAAAAACATTTGATACCTTTTCAAAACTTAAAGGCTAATTAAATGTAAAAATAATGAAACTGTGTTTAATATACACATAAATTAATTTAAAAATTACATATGTTTACGTAAGAATACGTAAAATTATAATACGTTGAGTAATTATAATGATGTCACTATAAATATATTGTAATTTAAAAACCACGAGGCGTTAATGTACAGTGAAAGTTTTTAAGTATACTACAGTCCATGATTATTCTTTTACCTGTTTGTCAGAGAACTCCTAAACAGCTTAGCCGATTTTGATGAAATATTTTGTGTTCAGTTGTAATAAACACTGTATCTCCCTGTAGTTACACGTGATCGGGAACTACGCAGGTGATTCCACCAGAAACACTCCATGATTTCACCAGAACAGTATTAGGAGACCGCTTTTATGACGAAATGAAAGAAAACGACCCTTATTAAGAAAAGTCATATTTTTAAAACGATTTAAAAGCATTATTTAAGCTCCTTCGTGTTAGTACAGCTTGTATAAAAAGAAAATAAATTGAAAAACCGAAATACACCTTGAAAGCTTATTTAGTCGACAAAAAAATGTGTCTGCAATGAATTGCTCTTATCTAAATCAAATAATTATAATTATATTGTAATCATAAGAAAAAAGGACACCTGCCTGAGTTTTTTGTGGGCTCTTCTCAAAATAGGGCGCACAGAAACCTTCTTAATTTTAGATTGTAAGTCGTACTGTAATGTCAATAAAACATTGGAAATAATATATTGAAAAAAACTATATTTGTCGATCCAAAACTGTAAAAGGTTATTTGAGTAAGGAATTTTTGTTTTTAAACAATTATGTATAAATTGTCGATAATGTTTATAATTTGTGTCAGTAATAATATATTTAATAATTAAAGAAAATGTAGCAGTGACGCGTTAAATTAAACTATCTCGATCACTTAATTGACAGCGAAGTTTACTTGAACGAGCGTTACATAACTATGTGTTTCAGCTTAATCACATTCAGTACCCATAAAATAAAGCGCACAGANGGCGCACAGAAACCTTCTTAACTTTAGATTATAAGTCGTACTGTAATGTCAATAAAACATTGGAAATAATATATTGAAAAAACTATATTTGACGATCCAAAACTGTAAAAGGCTACTTGAGTAAGGAATTTCTGTTTTTAAACAATTATGTGTAAATTGTCGATAATGTTTATAATTTGTGTCAGTAATAATATATTTAATAATTAAAGAAAATGTAGCAGTGACGCGTTAAATTCAACTATCTCGATCACTTAGTTGACAGCGAAGTTTACTTGAACGAGCGTTACATAACTATGTGTTTCAGCTTAATCACATTCAGTCCCATAAAATAAAGCGCACAGAAGTTTTCACTTTGATTACAGTTACGCACCTGTAAATATTTATTATAAAAATACACTTTAAAACGCGGTCAGACGTCAGTCAAGTGTTTCGTAACATTTAATAAACAAAGTTGACCTGAACGCAATGTGACATGATTGTGGGAAGTACATTGTTACAAGTATTTTACACGCGTATTATCACATACAATTTTATAATAATCATTATGTCTATTCAAGTATTTCCCATAATATATTCTGTAATGATTTCTTCTCTAAAATGTGAAATAGGGCGCAAATATAATGGCCCACAAGATTGTACGCTCGTATGTCAAAAACTGGTATCCGGAAAAAGTTGTTACCAATTAAAGCTTCAAGCATATAAGAAAGTTTATATTGTAAAGGTTTCCGGTTATAAAAGTTCATGTGAATGTGTTATGAATGAAAAATTAATACGTGGTATTACGTCTTTTATATATAAATATAAAATCTCTAACCCCCTGCGCTTGCTGACCGTTTTTAACCGGGACGAAATATACGCCTTGGCAGCCGCTGTGCCACCACTCTTTAAATGTCTGATATCTTCTAAGATATCCATTTTAATGAAACTCTATTGAAGACGATTTTGATCTACATTAAATACACAATGTACCTAATATGTTCAATTGATAAAATAATAATAATACACTGTATAAAACAGCTTTGTAAATAACACGTTTTATTTTGTAATATGTAAAAGATAAAAATGGTTACTGTGGGTTATCCTATAGAGATAAATATATACCACTATGGATTTTTTGTCAATCCTTTTACAATATACAATTTCGTAGTACAATAATTTGATCTATTTGGTTTAGCCAGCGTTTGCGAATTAAGCGCATAAAAGTATGTTCGTTATATGGCATTACAAATATTAAAATTTTTCTACTTTTCTTTACTATAATATGTAAGTATAATACATATAAACCTTCCTTTTGAATCACTCTATCTATTGCTTATGATTGAATTAAAATCCGTTGAGTATTTTAAAAGATCTAAGGGAACAAACCGCGGAAAAGACTTTTTATTATATTATGTAATGATAACGTATCAGTACAACCATTCCACCTACATTTACTAATATTTTGGAACACATTGTTTATAATATAACACACAACGATTATAATTTGTTTGTTTGTGTGTCTGTTCCTTAAGTGTATAAAAAATACATAGTTTTTAATAGAAATGTTTAAATAATATAATATGGAGTCGCAGCGATGTACTATACATATTCTGTGATAAGATCGTTCTATAGATCTTCCGTATATATATATACTTCTTGTCTTTTAATTCGTCTGTTTATTAAAGCAAATCTCCTGTACAACTGGTGAAATGTTACAGACTGGTAGACTCAGAGATGGTCCATTAGTCATCTTCATAAAATTTGATTGCAAGCTCATATTTCTTCACAAACATACGAATCCGCGGCAAATATAAAATTATATAACCACATCTACCTTCACATAAATAAAAGATTTAATTTCATTAAACTTTTACGTAACTCTTAACGAATTTATTATGAAAGATGATCGCTAAATTCATTATAACGAAAGCAACGCGACAAACCTAATACGTGAAAAGCGGTTAGCGTTTCTCTGGTTATATTTTGAATAGATAAATTCATTTCTAATTACCTTCACCTTTCTAAATTTTGATATATTATCAATTTATAATACGTCAAATGTCTACATTACTTGAGAAGATTTTATTGTATCATATTATCAACTAGCCATTAGTTTTAACAAATTAAATTGTAAAGACAGACGAACATTGCGGAAGACTTTATAACATTGTGAGGACATTTTTACTACGTGTCTATGTTTTTTTTTTTCAGTTATTTTATAAGTAAATTAAACTAAAAGCCTTTATCAATGAAAACTCTTACAGTAGTTTGGTATCATCAGTCATTTTGTTAAATTATTTCCAATATACCTATGATTGATTAAAGAGGAAAGTATCTAGTAGCAGCCCATTAACGTCCCACTGCTGGGCATAGACATTTTGACAGGCGACGACTATATACAATGCACGAGCTCAGCGCGCGTTGATCAGTTCATTGACACGTGCACCAGGTGATTTTGTGTTTCATTGCTAGTTTTATTTTAGTAAAGTAATGTATTTTGTACGGTATCGGGAGTAAAACTCAGTAAAACCATTAAGAAGTAAATTAGAATATTACTTGAAATACTTTCAAATTTTCGTCAAAATTACTACGTCACAATCTGACATATCGATCAAATGATAGTGTTTTAAAAATTACTATTGCGACACTGATATAAAGATTTTGATTTAATTTTTATACGACATTAACCACCTTTATAAGAATTAACTATTGCCATATTACAGCTTATTATCTTTGACTGTTCTTTTATTCTTTTAGTATTATTGTGTAGCGATATAGAACTTGCAAATCCGATCACGCTTATAGTTATGCCAGCTGACAAGAGTTAGGCTCGATCCACACTATGATTCCGTTCTCACTCCGGTCTCGGCCCGGTACCGGTCCGGCAAAATGTTCATATGTAATGAAATGAAATGTTTATTTGCTGAACATGGATAGTTACATAGGTCGAAAAAACATATTTATGCCATCATATCAGATTTAATTACATTTACGGTAAGGTAATAATAAAATTATTAAAAAATTGGACATAAAATATGTCTTTCACACCGCCAAATAAAGAGTCTTTTTTTAAGGATTTTAATTTTAAATAAAACAGTTGGTGATTTGAAGCCTAGTGCTAATCGATGCCTGAGTAGATAGAGTTGACCACGTTTCTTCTCCGAAATATGATATTCTGCTAGATGTTCATAGTTGTTTACGTAGGTCATATGCTTATATAGATAAGAAAGAATCACAGTATGTTCACTATCATATCGGTCTAATAGTAATTAAATATCGCGCCCATGCCAGTTTGTTGAAGAAAAAGAAAGAAAAGAAAATTTGACTTGTACTTGTAGTGACAGTTTGAATACAATTTTTCTTTCAACTTCAGTATTTCTTCGGTCATGCAGGGAGACATTACATTCTATCTAGTCATGCCTAGTAATAAATGGTGAGATTTTGAAATGGGTAAGTATTTTATGCGTGTGATTTATAACATTTGATTATGATGAATAAATATTCACACTATAATACATGTATGAAGTGAAACGGAATAGATTGAAAACAAATTTCTATTTATTATTTCTTGATAAAATCTGATCAGACTGATAGTGGAATCGGACCGTAAACGGCATCCTAGTGTGGTTCGAGCCTTAATCTCTTTTACTAGGTTAGCGCAATATCGTCTTAGAGTCATAGAAATCACAGTCAAAGAGTTACAGCAGAAATAAAAACAAATATAATCATGACATCTTCATATGTAACTGATGTAATTTTGTAAATGTGTCAAATTTTCAAATCGTGACTTCGAATATATAATAAAATGTTTTGTATTCCTTAATCGAAGCATTTGTTAACATAAAATTTGTTGTTCACGACACCAAAACAATAGCCTCTTGCATAATTGTATTGTGTATTATATAGCCAGAATTTTGACACATAGAAGTGAAAACTTGTGGAATCATTCTGTGCATAAGAGTAGTAAATTAAACTGTGCCAACACGCTAAGCTATGTAACCCTCGTTGAAATATATTCAGCTCTCACTGCATTAGGAATCGACATAGTTAATTATATTCTTATATTTTAGGCGTCCCTGCTATATTTTTATATTACATTACTGACATTATATTATTGATAATAATAAATAATATATATTTTTTTATTAATCTATATTGGACATCTTCAACACACAATGAGAAATAATGAATGATTGAAATAATGATGATGATAATTGTGACAGGGGCATTGAATCTATCTTTATCTCGCGTTACTTTAAGAGAAAAATTCAAAGAAATATCAATTCTCACAGTACCGTCGCAATATATATTGAATACCATCTTATATATACGTGATAATATTCATTTATACAGCAAAAGGAGCGGAACACACAATTTTAATACAAAAAATAAAAACAAACTTGTAACGCCATATTTTAGAGTGAAAAAGGTTCAGAAATCATTTTTCGGGTTGAGCATATGCATTTTTAATAAGATACCGCAATACCCGAATCACTTCTGAGTCTGCCTCACATATAGATTTAAGAAATATATTAAAAACGTCCTATTACAAAAAGGATATTATAATTTTGAAGATTTTTTAAATGACAAAGATGATTGGACTTGATTCCAGTTGCACATGAAAGCTAAACACATTGTAATTTACAAAAACTATGTTTAAAGGAGTAACCATTGAGTTTATTGCCGGTTTCTTCTCAGCGAAATCAACTTTCCGAACCGGTGGTAGATTTCTTATAAACGGACAGACTATTGACGATTTAAATATTTTGATTTGATTTGATTATACAAACAAATGTACAAAAAGGCGGTTCTATCGCTAGTTAGCGATTTCTTCCAGACAACCTTAAGGAAAACGAAATTATGCAAAAGAAGCTGGATGGTGCATAAAGAGATGGTACTTACTAATAATAAATAGAGTACATATAAAATATAATACATAACTAAAATATACATAAAATATAAGAAAGAAGGAAAAATATCTTTATTTATACATTATGCCACACATCACAATATATTTTAGTACAATTTACAATACCCTGCGATGTGTGGTATAACCTGGAAAATGGACCCACTCAGCATTTATGCTACACAGTCTCCCTCAGCGCTCATTTTCAGCTGGATCCCTAGACCAGGTGCCCGTACCCGGGGGAAAAAATAGCACATTCTCGACGGACAAAATCGCGGATGAGGAATCCATATATTTCTCTCTTGATTCGTGGAACTTAATCGAGAGAGAACGAGGCGCTTTTGTCCCGTATAAGAGGCTGAAAAATGAACTTTACTCCCCAGTTTAGAAAAAAATGTATTTCGTATTAATAACCTCGCTTTAAAGTTTTCACTTCTATCGTATGGTCAGTACACACCAAGTTTTTTATGCTGACTGTGACCTCACCTGATGGTAAGTGACGACACAGTCAAAAATGATAACGCGTTAACCTAGAACGAGTCAATTAACCCCTTTATTGTTTTTATACAGCGTGTAGTACCGGAATGCAAATTGTTTTCTGGCGATAATTCTTTCAACAATCAACTATAATAATCGTAAATTACGCAACGTTATTTGTAAATTGATTCGGGGTTAAAGTCGTATAAAGATTTATGTCAATTGTAACGAAATTGAGCTTTTTATTTCTCTAACAATTTGTTTTAAATGCCCTGTTGCTAAGTTTATGTAGTACAGTACAAGAGAAGATTTTTTAGTGTTTTTCTAATATGTCTGAGTCTGGACTGGTGGGAGGCTTCGTTCCGGGCAAGTTACCATCAAAGACGTACCGCCAAAAAGACATTTAATTCCGGTACGATGCTATGCACAAACCATAAGAGGTAGAATTGCCTCTTAAAAGATTAGCTGGCTTCTATCTTAGACTATATTAACACTTACCATCAAGTGAGATCACAATCAAGCGATAGCTTGTCAACTGTAATCTTCTTTAAAGGTTTAATGAGAATGAAAGAAGCGAAGGAGATATGCAAGGATCGTGGCAAGTGGAAGGATGTTGTCTCTGCCTACCCCTATGGGAACGAGGCGTGATGCTGTGTATGTATGTAAAGATGAGAGCGTTGAGAAGTATGTGTGGATTAAAACTGAGTGACAGAGTAAGATGTGATGTGATAAGAGGACGTTGTGGTATAAAAGAAGACGTAATGACTAATATTGAGAAAGGTATCCTTAGATGGTTTGGGCATGTAGAGAGAATGAATGAAATGAGACTGACAAAAAGGATTTATGAGTCAAGAGTGAATGCGAAAGTTGGAAAGGTAAGACCAAGGCGAACGTTCCTGGACCAAATCCAGGACATTTTAAATAACGGCCAGGTCAAGAGTACTCTAAACCGACGAACTTGTATGAAAGGTTTAATGAGATTGAAAGAAGCGAAGGAGATATGCAAGGATCGTGGCAAGTGGAAGGATGTTGTCTCTGCCTACCCCTATGGGAATAAGGCGTGATGCTATGTATGTATGTATGTAATCTTCTTAATAATTGAAGCTACATAAGTTAAATAAATTAAGTATAATGTTGCAATACTGACTTAAAAATGAAAGTAGACGATTATGCTAATATACTAAGACCAAGTTTTAAGCGGATTCATTTCGAGAAGTATTTCAGACGATAGTTATACGGTTTCTCGTGCTATTATACATAACTAGCTGTTTACAGTGGTTTCACTTGCGTAGTTACCTATCCCATGAAAATATGGGAAAATCTGTACTTTCTGTTGTATTATTTCTTAGTCAGATAAAGAAAGCTCTTTTCATTTATCAGCAATCTCTCTAACCCAAAGGTTGCCTGAATGATATCGCTAAATAGCAATAAGGCCTTATTGTACCGATGTATTTTATATTTTCTTTATGTTATTTTTATGGTGTAAAATAAAACTTTTCTTTCCCTCGCTTTACTTTTTTACGTATTACTTTCCTCACTTAATTGTAGGTAGAAAGGTAGCAGAAAAACCCATCGTAATTTTAGTAATATCGTTATTTCATTTAGTAAATAAGGCAAAGTAATTTGTCATCATATTAAAGCCTATGTAACTATTAGTATTATAAATTTAATCTATGTAACACAATTCTTATTTATTAGACACCATTAGGGTTAATGTATCTGGACATATTATATAACATGGTCTGTCTATATCGAAATCTACTCATCGGATTTTAATGCGGTTTTCATTATTAGATAGACTGATTCATGGTTGAGACTTTGGTGTATTATTTGTCTAAGTTTTGCATAAATTGATTCCAATAGAGCGATAAACGTTAGAAGTAGTATAAAATTAAACCATCTTGTAGCTTTCATCGAAAACACTAATTCCTTGATGATATAAGAAATTAAAGTGTAGTGGAAAATACTTCATTTATAGATCAACAAAAAAGCTTATAATAGCTTCTATCTATCTTAAAAGAATCACTCACAGTATCTATTTTAATTTTCTAAGAAAATGGTCAAGTATAATGCAGTAATTCTAAACTTTTTCATGCTTATTAATCCTTATGTAAAGTTTTTGCATATTGTCTCTATATTAGCTGATCGTAATCAGGCAGAAGTTATCTATGCTTTAGGTATTAATATCTGTATATTAAAGTAATCCATATAGTCGAGGTTACAAACTGATACAATCTAAGGACAGAGAAAACATGTAGGCATAATATGAATGAGTGATGGAAAAGATCAATAATTTGTCTAATTTTGTAATTTGCCATATAAGAGTATAAAGAGAAAGGCAATAGAAATACCTGCTGTAAGTTTAATTCATTTATTAAATGGAACTCACCTTAATTTGTCAATATAAAGGTGAGATTGATATGAATTATTAATATAAATATAATCCGTGTTACACAAGTCCTATTATATGTCATTAGGGTCACAGTATATATCAATATTATATAACTATCGGATAGAAAGAGACTATCAGTCTGTCGTGGCCCAGATTTAAATCATTAATTGTGCTAAATACCTTCCTCCTTTCACATTAAAACTAAAGCCAGGAAGATGGTAGTGTAACCGAAACACTTGTGAACCCGACGATTTCAGTGAAAGTGAATTATGTCATCGATCCGGTTCACCCACAATCACAAAGCGTATACACGCACGTAACTCTAAAAGGTGTTTAAGTTAAAATTATTCGTTTCATTTAAGTAGGACGCGATATTTATTTAACGGACAACTGTTTGTAACCTCCTTTTTAACTTTACGAATATCTAAACTAACATTATAAAGAGGAAACTATAAGTGTGTATGTTTGTAATGTTTCCACATAAAAACTTCTGGACCGATTTCGCAAATTTTTAGACCATTAGAAAGCTGTATTTTCACTAAGTAGCATAGTATATATAACATTCTAAAAAAAATAGGAATCCCTACTAAAAATGCGTTAATATAACCCAAAGTGTGAAAGAAATTATCACAAAAACTCTATCATCGTGTGCGCTGCGGAAACTATTGATGATAGAACAAAAAAATGTTATACAATATTATAGAACGTATCAATATCTACAAAAAAGTTTAAGATATTATATATCCAGCAATTGTAGTTATGCCACTATAACTACTTTTTTACATTTTAAAAGGTTAACAATAATCAAATCGTATTAATTATCCTTATAAGCCTTTTTATCAATCCTTATTCAATTAAATGATATTTTATTAAAAACCGTTTCAATACAAGTAAAAAGTCCAAATAGCAGTTTTTCGTAGGTCCATAAAAATGAGGATTTGGAACTTCAACGTCACCTCCCGGTGGCGCTGATCGGCCGTGGTCTCTCGCTGGGAAGCATTATAGGTGCAATACTCTTCAATAATAGGATGTGGGCCAGAGTGTCCTACTTCTGCGAGACCGTAGTCTCGAAGCCTATGAGCGAGAGTCAGAGAATGCAGCTCACCGCCGAACGAGGCAGGATATTAGGCGAATGCGAAAGTTGAACACCTTGTGCCTCACTTACGGGTTAAGAGGGTACCGCTGGGTTTTGGTGGGTATTGCAAGGTCTCTTTCCTCGCCGAGTCCCACACTCCTGAACTGTAGGTCGCATGAACCGCGACCTAAATGCATTTACCCAACGAAAAGAAAGGTCTATAAAAATGAAATATCTCACCTAACATTTTGACTTTACGTATTACGATGTGCCGACGTTTTTTATGAAACTTTCTACAATTTATATACAAAAATCTTCCCCGTGAATCACTCTACATATTGTTAAAAATCACATTAAAATCCGTTCAGAAGTTCATAAGTTAATCGGGTACAAACAGACAGACGCGGAGGAGAACGTTGTTTTGTATTTTGTAAGGATTTTGAAGTCAGTTGTGTCTTTATCTAACATTTTATGCATTTATAATTGTATGATAATTTTACAAAGCAGCAATATCTAGATATATCTGGCTGGAAATGAAACACTACTACGTGTTTCATTTCCCCCGTCTCTATTTAACAACAAAATATAAATATAGTGTTCATAAAGATAATTCTAGTCGATAAATATGGAATATGTAATTGATTTCCGTTTTTTTTATGAAAATTTTGTTCTGTTATTCGCGAAGTACTAGGTTTTTGCTTTCTGGCGTCGATTTTACTAGATACCTTTATTACGACAAATTGTTAAATATCTACTCTTGTGGTTGTTGAGTTCAAGAAAATGTTTTGTAGATTTAGTACATGGCTTCCTATTACATAATATAAGGAAGGCAAGTCTTTAAAGAGATTAGCAAACAGAAAGGTTTCGCATTTAGAAGCATAACTATCTAACATGGTATTTAAACAGTAATTGTTATGTCAGTTAGACAATAGCATTTTAAATGCCATTCGTTAAATAAAAAAAATACCTATACAAATGTGTAAATTTAAAGAGTTATCGTTTATATCGTATTTAGTGATTTGAGTTATCATTTTTGGGGACTTGATTTTTATTTTGTTGGTAAATAGATTGGCCTTAGCGGTATTACTGCCTCATTGGTCTAGTGAAATGAGGTCCTGGGTTCGAGTCCCGAGTTAGGCCAATTCCAAATCGATATTGAGTTTTCTACTAAGATTTTCTCAATATTTGCCCGAAGTTGGGAAAAAATTGGCGGTGTGAACCACCCCCGTGCCTCGGAGAGCACGTTAAGTCGTCGATCCTGCGCCAGATCTCTCTCCGATCGTGTCTGATTATCGTCACATTGGACTATGAGAGTGAAGGAATAGAGAGTGCACTTGTGTACTATGCCTGCCAATCGTCAATGGAGTAGCGTGGTGGATCTATGCTCTAATAACCCTCTGTCATATGAGTGAGGAGGCCTGTGCCCAGCAGTGGGATGTTAATGGGCTGCTACTTACTTATTTACTTACTTTAGCGGTATTATCCTAAACTTATGTTAAAACCATATCTAGCGGGACACTAAGTTTTTATTTTACAAATGATGGAACATGTGAAAGTGATATTGAAATGAGAGTGAATGCAGGGAATATGGTAAATGGTGCTCTGTACGTCTTTATGAATAGCTAGATGGTAGCTCAAAGAGCCAGACTGGCTGTGCATAGAGGAGTGTGGGTGCCAACACTTATGTATGGTAGTGAAAGTTGGGTATGGCAGAAGAATCACAAAAGTAAAATAAATGACACAATTTAAGCGATTTAGATTTCAAAATCATTTAGTTAGACCCAGTACAAGAACACAGCTTTATGATAGGAACTGTCACGTCATGTCTGTTAAAATTTATAATAAATTACCTAACCCTCTTAAAGACATAAATAATATTAATATATATAAACATAAATTGAAAAAATGGCNTAGCGGTATTATCCTAAAGTTTTGTTAAAACCATATTTAGCGGGACACTAAGTTTTTATTTTACAAATGATGGAACATGTGAAAGTGATATTGAAATGAGAGTGAATGCAGGGAATATGGTAAATGGTGCTCTGCACTTCTTTATGAATAGCCAGATGGTGGCTCGAAGAGCCAGACTGGCTATGCATAGAGGAGTGTGGGTGCCAACACTTATGTATGGTAGTGAAAGTTGCGTATGGCAGAAGAATAACAAAAGTAAAATAAATGCAGTAGAGATGAGAGCGTTGAGAAGTATGAGTGGATTAAAACTGAGTGACAGAGTAAGAAATAGTGTCATAATAGGACGTTGTGGTATAAAAGAAGGCGTAGTGACTAAAATCGAGAATGGTATGCTTGATGGTTTGGGCATGTCGGGAGAATGAATAAAAGGAGACTGACAAAAAGGATTTATGAGTCAAGAGTGAATGCGAAAGTTGGAAGGGGAAGACCAACGCGACCAACGTTCCTGGACCAAATCCAAGACATTTTAAATAAAGGACAGATCAAGAGTACTCTAAACCGAGGATCTTGTATGAAAGGTTTAATGAGAATGAAGCGAAGGAGATACGCAAGGATCGTGGCAAGTGGAAGGACGTGGTCTCTGCCTACCCCGAAGAGAATGAGGTGGGATGCTATATGTATGTGATAATTTTACATAACGTGAGTATAATAAAATTCTTTATAATATCAACTATCTGCCAGAGTTCATAAATTCTGTCTTTGATTGATAGATTGTAAAAACTTTTCAGCCACTTTAATTCAAGGTATTGAAATAACTGGGCAGGGCACTCCTCACTCATATGAAAGATGGTTTTAAGAACATAGACCCATACGCTGCTCCACTACGAGTTGGCAGGTAGTATACACAAGTGTATGCGGTAATAGAAGTGTTCTATCTATTCCCCCACTGTCATAGTCTGTTGTGAAGGAAATCTGACATGACCGGAGAGAGATCCAGCGCAAGACCGATGGCTTAACGTGCTTTCCGAGGCACGGTGATGGAGGACCTGAATTCCTGAACAGAAAACACAGGACCTTATGCCTGTAGTCGATTAACCACTAAACAAACGAGGCAGTAAAACTTAAAGTATGTCATCATATTTAGATTCTGTTTCACCTTCAAGTTTAAGTTTCGCGAAAAAATAATGTCTGTCTATATCAAAATGGTTCGCAAGTGTTGCATATTAGATAATCGTTGAGACATAAGGGCCAGGTCAAGAGTACTCTGAACCGACGAATGTGTATGGAAGGTTTAATGAGGATGAAAGAAGCAAAGGAGATATGCAAGGATCGTGGCAAATGGAAAGACGTTGTTTCTGCCTACCCCTATGGGAATGAGGCGTGATTCTATGTATGTACTAAGTTTTATTTTTCCAGCGTTAATATATCAAATCAAAAATCCTGAACCATTCTCGAATCCACAGGAAAACACACACAGTATCTTCAAAATCGGTCAAACCGATTAGGACGATTTCACTGATATACATACCACACATAAGAATTATATATGTAAAGATATAACTCTTCTGTACGTGTGTATGTCACTGAACTCCTTAAAATAAATTAATTCATATCTTTTATTAACAAATAAGAGTGATTTAGAATGACAATTCGTTTCGCATTTTGCACAATTTATCTTTATACATATCACTTTTTTGTACATATAAGAATTTTCTAATGGATTCAATAATTGTTTATATTAATGTATAAAGACCGATTAGAATTTCCTCAAATTTCTTTTAAATCAGGAATTGGATAGCACACCTAATAGCTATATAAGAATCGTCAGGGTAATAAAATTAAAAGAAATAATTACTTCACAAGTTACTCGTCATAAAACATACGGATTTATTATGACATAGCTATTTTGGGTTCGGTGATTAATTTTATCGCGTCATTGGACTCAATTTTACAGGATGTTACGTATACAGTTGATAGTTACGTAAACACAATAATAAGGTGACACATTGAAACCAGGATAAGTGGAAGCTGAAGGCACCTACATTTTTATCACTTATAGAGGCTTTTCATTTAATTAGTCTTAGTCTATATAGGATCTCATTATGAGAAGACGAAATGTTTTTATCATACGAAGCCGTTTATAGCATTAGTATTAAACAAATCAAGAATAGAAACAATTAGTCTGTCTACAAGCAAATATCATATCAGGATACTCGATGAAAGCTCCATCCAACATTTATAGCTATATATCAAATAATTTACACAAAACCGTAGCAAATTATATGCTAATACCTTCATCATTAACTACTTTATCTATTAATCAAAACTGCATTAAGATTCTTTCAGTTAATTTGAGCTTTAGACAGGGTATTCGATGAAAGCTCCCAGAAGGCTTGATTATTTCCGACACTTCCAATAGTTACCTTTACATTTTAAGTAAATTACACGAAACTTTAACAAATTATATACATAAATCTTCATAATAAACTAATTTATATCCTATCAAAAGCGCTTTAAAATTCTTTCAGTAATTTTTGAGTTTAGACAGGGTATTCGATGAAAGCCTCCAGGTAACTTGATTATTTCGGGCACTTATAATAGTTACCGTTACATTTCAGATAATTTATACGAAACCTTGGCAAATTATATACATAAACCTTCATGATAGATCACTTTGTCTACTTATCAAAACTGTATTAAAATTCGTTCAGTAATTTTTGAGTTTAGACAGGGTATTCGATGAAAGCTCTCAGGTGGCTTGATAATTTCTAACACATTCAATACTTATTGTTATATTATAAGTAATTTACACGAAACCTTAACAAATTATATACATATAGTTTCAGCATATACCACTTTGTCTACTGATGAAAACCGCGATAAAATTATTAATGTACTTTTTGAGTATATGGTGAACAAACAACGTGACAGAGGACTTTGTTTTGTAATATGTAAGAAAGCTTTCAAGTTACTTTATAACCACGTGTTTGACCTATAAATATTAACACCAACTCACCGTAACAATAACCTACAAACATCTGTTACGTGTTATACTAAAATTGTAGGTATTTACAGTCAAAACTGTCCCAAAAGACACGGTCGAAGTCATTCAATGAACGTGTGTCGCGAACAACTATTATAAGGACCGTTTTACGTAATAACTGACCGGAAGAATTTGTGAAAGGTGTACAGAAGGCATCACTCTACTGTTATTACAACCTTAACAGTAAAAAACCTCGCGACAAGTGCAAGTTGCAATTGCGTAATGAGTGTTCCGTATAAGTCTTTTAATATTATCATATACTAGATGATCCCTGCTGTGTTTTCTGAGTAATTCCAGATATTTAGATCAATGTTTTTGGGGCAATGATTCGCGGTATATGGAGTTGAATTATGAAACAATCTAACTGTTGATAAGAGCATAAAAGTTTTGCGATATCTTTAAAAAAATCTGCCATATTTTACTACTTTTTTATCCTTTTAAGCGACTGCATAATATATTAATTATAATATGTCATTTTAGGTTTTTATGTATATATTACTTTTTGTATTTATATTTATTGTTTTTCCTAAACAATAAATTTGCCTGGCTGAAATCACTACTTAGCGATAAGTCCGCCTTTTTTACTGTACGCTTTAATTATTGTATATACTGGGAATATAATTCGGGATATTTTTTGGAAGTGATATTAAAAGCTACGGTAAAGATATGGTAAATCAGAAAAAATCAGATGGTATCTCAAAGGGCCAGACTGGCTGTCCATAGAGGAGTGTTGGTGCCAACACTTATGTATGGTAGTGAAAGTTGGGTAAGTCGAAAGAAGCACAAAAGTAAAATAAATGCGGTAGAGATGACCGTTTTGAGAAGTATGGTGAGTTGAAATTTAGTGACAAAGTAATAAATTGTCTGATAAGAGAACGATGTGGTGGAAAAGAAAATGTAGTGACTAAAATTGAGAAAGGTATGCTTAGATGGCTTAGGCACGTAGAGAGAATGAATGAAAGAAGACTGACAATATGGATATATAAGTCAAGAGTGAATGGGAAAGTTGGAAGGGGAAGAACAAGGCCAATATTCCTGAACCAAAACCAAATCCAAATATTAAATAAGGGCCAGGTCAAGAGTACTCTAAACCGACGAACTTGTATGAAAGTATAATGAGAATGGAAGAAGGGAAGGAATTGTACAAGGATCTTGGCAAGTGGATGGACGTGGTCTCTGCCTACCCCTATGGGAATAAGGCGTGATGCTATGTATATTTTTTTCTAATAAACGTATACAGTTACTCACTCCAGCATCTGACCTTTAAAAATCCAACATTGACTGGAATAATCGGACAAATAAAAGAAAAAATGTTCAAATTTTTAAATGTATGAACTAACTGAAATTATTCTTCTGTCCTAGATGACCTGCGCAACTTTTACATATATTAATATACGAGTACATACACTTTTATTAGTATAAAGTAAAAATAAATGCAAGGTGAAACAAATAGGGAACCCTAAAACTGAACCCAATGAATTGCTATTAAAGCCGTTGTTATTTCTTACATTATTTCGTGAATTATGTAATAATCTTTACAATCGATACTTTATTGTATTTAGTTTCAACATTTTATAATATTTAATCTGATATAANATGAAAGATTTAATGAGATTGAAAGAAGCGAAGGAGATATGCAAGGATCGTGGCATGTGGAAGGATGTTGTCTCTGCCTACCCCTATGGGAATGAGGCGTGATGCTATGTATGTATGTATGTAATTTTATTTTACTCTAGATATGAGTACAACAAAATTTATGATAGATATTTCTATTGATACCACTCTTTAAAATTTTAATCTTCTATTTAAGAGGTCACCTTCAACCCATTACCCATTAGATTTCTATGAATGTTTATTATAAACCATAAATTAAAGTCTAAAGCAAAAAAGGAGTAACATTAATATTTTATAATTTATAGAGCCTATAGTCGATACATATTTTACGACACATTTACCAATCAATCAGTTCTTAATTCATTTAATATGGATATAATAGTGGAGGAATTAAAAGAATTAGATTGTACCCAAGCTATATGTAAACATTTAGAAAGGAAAACGTATTGACATCTTCACCATTGAAATATCTACTGACTAATGACGTAACGTATTTATGACTGACTTTTTTTGAGACAGGAAGGGGCAAACTGAGTGGCTTACACGCTGGACTGGTCATACTGACGCCTGTTGGAGACGTACCATCAGGAGGAACTCATCATTCATCTAGACACACGACACCATTGGAACCTCCACCATCAATACTTAACTCTGTATTCAGTGCAGTCAAAAACGTATTCTCACATACAGCACCGGCATACACAGCACCATCGTACACAGCACCGTCATATACAGCACCAGCAAATGCAGATGATGTAGAGATAATTGACCACATCCCGCCACCACCACAACCAGTCCCACCATTTAAATCTATGGATTGGGCTGCAGTAAATTCGTATGGAGAGCCAGCATTAGTAGACACCTACACAGATTACGATCCAAGACACTCTTACCCTCCTTACGCTTCATCTAAACATTCCATAGCCCCATCTTACCATAAACACCAAGGCCTAACATCAGCTAAAATCCAAAAAATCAATGCAAATTTAGCTAAATTGAATACATATTTAAACGAGAACCAAAGATCTTCCGAAGTTCTTCCAACATTTAACAAGAATTACGTTGAAATGGTCAAGAAAGGTGTGGTCTCTTTACTACCAACTCCTGTAGTGAATGATAGTGAGATTGGCGTGCTTCCAGCTGATTTCTTACCAGAACCATTAACGACTACCAGTACGACAACAACAACGACGGAAGCACCAAAAAATAGCACAGACAATCAAAATAATAGGAGGAAAAAGGATGTGAAATATATTCTACGAGGCAACAAGATCGTTCAAGTCTGACCTTTGACTATTGACTGACCTAGAGGTATGTTGACAAAAACGACTTAGACTGACATAACTTTTAACTATTAACATGTGTAAATAAAATCTCAACTGTAAATAACCACGACATTAACTGTGTTTTGATATGACTTAATTACGATGACTGTACAGCTAACAATTTATTACAGCTTGGAGTTATTCATCATACATATAAAATAACTTTATTTATCTTATACTAATTGCAGTGGAACTTTTAAATTTCATGTGTAATCAAAGAAAGTATTTATTTCTTGTTCGTTCTTATGTATCATACTATCTTTACTTATTATTTAATATTGTATATTTATATATCTTTTTTTAAAAAGGTTTCCTTTTCATAATAGTACATTAATGTACCCAAATAGTTTGTTTTCTGAAAATAGGTCGTTAATCTCAATTCTGATGGACTTTTCTTAGTTATAATTCGCTATTTGCAAAGAGACAATTTAGAGAGCTTTCGAGTGTTTATATTCAGATAACGTCAAAAATTTAACAGATTTTTCAGTCTTTGTTCTAAATTTAAAAGTGTTGGGGCAGATTTTTATACATTAAATAATTAGATAAAGAGAATAAATTCAAAATAATAATAGAATAAGCCATTATTGCTGCTTTTTTAACCTAAATTGTATTCTCAGCATTCGGTTCTTCCTTCCTCACACCTTATCTTTCAACAAAGACTTCCTCTAGCACTTTCTATCGCTTTATTGGTCTTCCTTTACTTCTTTTGCCTTTTGTGGAATACCATACAGTTATCATCCTCGTCCATTTTTCTTTCTTTTCTCTCATCATGTGTCCCGTCCGTTGCCTTTTAAATTTTCTGCAAACTGATTGTATTCCTTCGATCTTGGTCTTTTCTTTTCTTCCTTCTAATATTATGCGGTTAAAAATAAAAAATAAAAAAGATTATTATATAGTTTAGCATGACATCCTAGGATTAAATTTCACTTATTTGGTAAGAGATAATTTACCTCTAAACTTAAATACGTTTTCATTGCATTAGACTGTATCTATTTCTCTTTAGCTGCAAGTGTTTGCAGATAGGATAGTATCTGACCACGGGCAAGACCTCTAACTAGACTAATTATAAAAAACGACATCATAAATTTGCTTCACCAGAAGTCGGACTTGAGATGTCTGCCAGTGGAGATATAACTAGTACCATAACAGTTTTTGGGAGTCTTTAAAATTTTAATTATCACTTACACAATGACCTTTGAAAGTAATCAAATTCATATAGATATTATGAGTCCAGAATATAATTTTCAATATATCCTTTAAAACTGTATAACCCTTAAGATATGGAAAGAATAATACTATAATTTACGTGTTATTATATTTTACAGAAGTACCTCTCTATGGAGCAGTGATCAACGCCGAACAACTTCAACACTACCATGTGTAAACCTGTAAATAGAACTCTAATTTATTACTTGTAAATCTTAAGCGACAACTTATCGATGTATTTACAATAAGCTAGTTGATAAGAACATCACTGTCAGTTTTATATCCTTATATTTCTAGTTAAACCGACAGACGTAATAGCCAGATTGAAAAAAATAATTTTGATCTAGATTATAATGCTGTCGTTTCTAAAACTATCCTGTCTGTTAATTTGGATCAAAATATATTAATACAAACCTGCCAGTTTACTGCAGACAAACATATTGTCACGGGATTTTTATATATCGACACAATAACAGGGAAACGTTTGCAACGTTCTTCTAAATTCAGATGAAATTTGCAAATAATAATTATTCAGACTAGTAAATTTGGAATGGCTACTCTTTATATTTATCGGAGATGCTCTATTTCGTTAGCATATTGATAGGTAAACAATCGCTTTGTCTCGCTCGCACACTATTAGAAATAATGCGCGCTCCAGTCGTAACTATTGTGCGGTTGAAAAGTTATATACCAAAATTTGGTTTTCTTACTACAAGTGATATCTTTAGACCCATTTTTTCGGTATTTACAGCCATCGTTAATGTGGTGTCATTGCAAAAATAAAAAAAAATCTATAAGTCGTACAAGAATGCGGAAATACAAAATATATAATAATAATATTAGCCCGTGTATGAATTACGGCGTTTCATTATTGCGTCGATATATAATTGTAGCTTTAGAAATATATTGTAACATAATTGGAACCAAAAATATTATAAGAACTTGATATATGTCAATTATTTTAAAAATCGTATCGTATTTCTTCTTATACGATGGTCATACGTTAAATATATAAATGATGA
Source organism: Elymnias hypermnestra (assembly GCA_015832385.1). NCBI lineage: Eukaryota > Metazoa > Arthropoda > Insecta > Lepidoptera > Nymphalidae > Elymnias > Elymnias hypermnestra. Next base: position 534,921 of record JACTOM010000667.1, read on the forward strand.
AGCGACTCATATGAAAACGAAATTGTTATTATACTCACGACTTTATGAGAACGTTCTGGAAACAAATTTAATAGATTTAAAAAGCTGTATCAATGTTTAATTACTTTAATCTAGGTTTTGCTCTCGTATCGTTATAATTAAAACAAATTTGTTCCTCTATACTAATATCCAGTTATAAATAATTCTTTTTCTAAATAAAGGGACAATTATTTACTAATAAATATGTTTAGTCTTAACATTTTGTTAATCAAAAACATTGAGGGTAGTCTTTAATAATTCTGTATAGTATACATATTGATTGATGATGTAACGAATGTTATATTGAATTTGTAAAAATAAATTGATTTAATGTACATAATTTAATAATGTTAACTAGTATTTATGAACTGTTGTATATATTTTTTGTAAATAAATTAATATCGTGGGACTTTTCTAGATGTTTTATTGATTTACCGATTAATTGCCTTACTTCACACAGCTGATCGATCGCATGATACCTCGAGTTTATTATTGTTGCAATAACTCCTAAGATATTCAATTAAATTAAATGATTTATATTATCATAATTATATACAAGAAATGTTTAAGGTTACTGTATGATTAGAATTGATATCGGATAATACTGTATCCGCCTAAACAACTTTTTAGTTACCGCACTGCTTGTAACTATTATTTTAAAGGTAAATTGCTATATTAAGTTAATCTTAAAAGATAGATACATGTAATTGTTCGCGCCAACTGGCGCGAAGCCTTGGTACCTCGGAAGCGGCATACTCGCGCCATCTGCAAGCTTTCCGACATACTAATTATACGCACTGATTATCGGGGGCGTCCGTATACGACACGAGAGGGTGCCTCCTTTGCAGTTCCATTATCTTGGAGTGATATAGTTTATAGATTATCCGTAGTACAGAAGTCGAGATCGAGTTGTCAACTCTCGAAGCGTATGGTGATGGGGCGGAATGAGCCCTCTTCGTGATTTTGTATGATCTTGTCGGGAAAGTGTGGTAATTCCACGCGTTAATTAGTTTGTGGGGCTAATGAAGTAGATCGTCGTTTTTTGTAGGCCCATATCGTAGCCCTCTAGTGAAAGGTGGCGGGTCATAGCGCGGTTAGGTTATTTCGCCCACGCGGTGGCCGCAATAGGACCTTCCTGTGGATTTTGGAGTGAAATAGAAGAACCGGCGTCGCCGACAGCAGCTTTCCGCGACGCTTTGGCAGGTTACAGACACATGCCACCCATACAAATACACATCTCACGTAATCATTCATCTGCCAGGGGTCGTCGCCGTCGAGGAGATCGGCGCCGGGAGACCAGGTAGGTGTACAATTCACTTATATCTGTTCGACACCTAGGTGGATTCTCCCCTTAACATTCTCCTCCCGCCGTCTCGCGGTCCAGGGTCACGGCCGGCGTGAACATGTAATGTTAGACGTTTTTGTAGGTCTATAGAAGAGGAATCATTCTTACATACATTGTTTTGTAATATCTATAAGGGATTAGGCAGCGTTTTCAATGAAAGCTCTCAAGCGATATAATTTTATCTGATACTTCCCATAACTATACTTATATTTGAGTCAAATAATAAAAAACTTAATTAAATTATATATGTAAACCTTCATTATGAATTACCGTTTCTACTGGTGTAAAATCGTAGGTGTAATCGGTTAATAGTTTTAGTCAAAATAATGGTTGAATAATACTATATTTTTGAATTATACTAAATAGGGATATTTATAATAGCTAAACACGTAGATTTGTATGAGTGGAGTTTTATTACATTTTAAATTTGCGGGATGGACTTTACACATTAAATTTACATTCTTATGAATACCAAGGTATTTCTGCTAGTCGTACACGAATCATGACTCACGAACAATGGGTTTTATCCACGATCAAGATATGATATTGTTATATCACGTGAAGAATATCATAAACCATAATTTCAGTATTTCCCTTATAATTAAAATTATAATTACTCTGCTATTTTAAACCGTAATGATAAAAATATTTCAAATCGTTTAAGGTTGTTTCGACAAGCATTACCAATTATTTCTTTTACAAAATGAATGATATTCATAGGAAAAAGTAAATGTTTTAACTGTTCTAAGACGGTTTAATATAACAACAGGTTAAAACTGATAAAAGTTTCAATTAACACTAGCTCTTTCGAAAAGTGTCACTCACGTAATTCACGATTCCTTCGGAATACCAGAAAATCTATACTTGTGACCGTTTGCATAGCGAAAGGAGTCACTTTGTTAAACTTGTAACAATAATCAACTCAGTTAAGGGTAACTGTATACGTTTCTATAACAAATTCCGAGAAGAAGTTTTAGAAATCTCACTTAATAAATTCAAATGCTTTGTTAAAAGAAAATTAATTGAAAAATCTTACTATACATTGAAAGAGGATAAAAAGCGTAGCGGTGAATTAATTGCTCTTGTAATAATAATGGTAAAAAAGGATATTCGACTGAGTTTGTTGTGGAGTCATCTCAAGACAGAGCTCGAAGGAAGCTTAACTTTAGATTAAAAGGCGTTCTTTAATCATCGTCAATCGTACATTGGAAACAGGAAAAAAACTATATTTAACTATTCAAAAGTGCTGAAAAGGCCTACTTAAATGAAAAAATAATAATTTTGTGTAACTGTCGAAGAATTTTTAACGTTTTGAGTGAGTATTAAGTTGAAAAATCTTTATATTACTATTATAGTGCAGAAACTTTTATTAATGAAACTGATGAGAAAATATGGGACGTGCAAGCGGGATTTAGAAGAGGAATGGGATGTACGGATCAGGTCTTTTCTTTACGGTGCATAACTGAAAAATGTTTGGCTAAACACCAAAAAGTTTATTGCGCGTTCGTAGATTTAGAAAAGGCCTATGATCGAGTGGTGAGGAATGAGCTGTGGTCAACGTTATCTACGTATGGGGTGAGCGGTTGTCTGATCCAAGCATTGAAGTCTCTCTATGAGGGTTCTAGTGCCTGTGTCAGAATAAACGGAGCGTACACGGAGTGGTTTCCTGTCGAAAGAGGTGTTCGACAGGGATGTGTTGCGTCACCATGGCTGTTCAACCTTTTCATGGATAAATGTTTGACAGATTTAAAAGAATGTATGTATGGGTTAAGAATGAATGAATTACTCATCAAATGTTTACTCTACGCTGATGATCAAGTAATACTTGCGTCATCCGCTAACGAGCTACAGGAGATGCTAAATATTATGAATGAAGCTTTGAAAGGGAAAGGAATGAAAGTGAATGTAAACAAAACGAAAGTTATGCTTTTTGAACGAGATGAATCTATGATGAATGGCAATATTTTGATAGATGGGGAACAAGTGGAAGAGGTGAAAGAATTTGTATACTTGGGATCTAAATTTACAAAAGATGGAACATGTGAAAGTGATATCGAAAGGAGAGTGAATGCAGGGAATATGGTAAATGGTGCTCTGCATGCTTTTATGAATAGCCAGATGGTGTCTCAAAGGGCTAGACTGGCAGTGCATGCTGGAGTGTTGGTGCCAACACTTATGTATGGTAGTGAAAGTTGGGTATGGCAGAAGAATCACAAAAGTAAAATAAATGCGGTAGAGATGAGAGCGTTGAGAAGCATGAGTGGATTAAAACTGAGTGACAGAGTAAGAAATAGTGTGATAAGAGAACGTTGTGGTATAAAAGAAGACGTAGTGACTAAAATTGAGAAAGGTATGCTTAGATGGTTTGGGCATGTAGAGAGAATGAATGAAAGGAGACTGACAAAAAGGATTTATGAGTCAAGAGTGAATGCGAAAGTTGGAAGGGGAAGACCAAGGCGAACGTTCCTGGACCAAATCCAGGACATTTTAAATAACGGCCAGGTCAAGAGTACTCTAAACCGACGAACTTGTATGAAAGGTTTAATGAGAATGAAAGAAGCGAAGGAGATATGCAAGGATCGTGGCAAGTGGAAGGATGTTGTCTCTGCCTACCCCTATGGGAATGAGGCGTGATGTTATGTATGTATGTATGTAACTTTTATTATGTATTAGCCTGTAAGTGAATATTATTTATATATAATATAAGTTTCCATGTAAGTGAATATATATTCTTTTTGGAAATAAATGTCTTAAGCCATATATTGAACCCTTTTCGAGGCACATCGCTTAAGTGGTTTCAAAGTTTATAACGGTTATAAACAATTTTTATATTTTCGATATACATATAGATAGTTATACTATCTATATATACACATATAGATAGTATAGTATACATTAATAGATAGTAATAATATACAACTTACTATATTCTGTTCAAATATAATAAAAATGCATTCACGAAGTTATAGCGCCACCTATGAATACACAGCAGTACGTGAGTACTGTTGGCAACGTGCAACTGTATTCCATTTGCTAGTACATAGAAATTATTAAAGATGGCAGGGAACACAAAAATATATTTTTCTATATTTCTATGGAGAAATATAGAAAAATATATTCTTGTGCCAGGGGTCGTCAACCAGCAGCCTGTAAGCCAGTTCGATGTGGCTCGCATACATACGAATACAAATTAAATATGTAAAGATAACTTAAATAAAAAAAATATGTTCAATAGATGAAATATCATAATATATAAAATAAATAATAAGAACTTTGTTTACGAAACATGCTAAACAAATATGTAAATACCTTATAGTAATTTAGTTAGTACCGCTGCATTCGCTATTAGAAAAATTAGACAACACACTGATGTTGAAACTGCCAAAATTACTGTATTTTGCTTATATCCATAGCATTATGTCTTACAGCATACTGTTATGGGGTAAGGCGTTGAAACTATGTTTATTTAAAAAAAAAAGGCAATACGTGCCATTTATCAATTAGGAACTCACGTTTCCTTAAGAGAATAATTTAAAGAAATATCAATTCTCACAGTACCGTCGCAATATATATTAAATAATATCTTATATATCCGTGATAATATACATTTATTCAGTAAGAAAAGTGAAATACACAATTTTAACACAATTAATAAAAACAAACTTGTAACTCCATATTTTAGAGTTAAGAAAGTTCAGAAATCATTTGTCGGGTTGAGCATACGCATTTATAATATGATACCTCAATCAGTTTTGGATTTGCCTCCGCATAGTTTTAAGAAATATGTCAAAAACATCCTTTTACAAAAGGCATATTATAATGTTGAGGATTATTTAAGCGATAGAAATATTTGGATTTGATTCCATTTGCTCACAGAAGCAAATTGCACATTGTGACATACTAAACTATATTTAAAAGAGTAACCGTTGAGTTTCTTGCCGGTTTCTTCTCAACGGATTCAACTTTCCGAACCGGTGGAAAATTTGTTACCAACGAACAGACTACTGACGATGCAAAAGTGTTTTTTGAGCCTACTTGAATAAAGAATATTTTGATTTTGATTTTTGAATAAAAAAATATTTGAACTAAAATTAAAATGTAATATTAGAGTAACATACAGAAATTATTTAAAGTATTAATTGCATGTAAGCAAAAAGGTCGAGAACTCCACCACAAGCTGCTTTTCAGTCCACGCCTAGTGTGACTGCTGCCAATTCATGAAACAGTAAATTATGATTAATTGAGATAAAATTTAAAGGTAGTTCATGAGCTGTGATGAAGTGTTTTAAGATTATAGAATTGCTAGCGGCCCGTCCCGGCTTCGCATGGGTTGATATAAATAGGTACAGATAGTTAAGTTATAAGCATGATAATTAAAACGACCATGAATTGACAAATATTATGAAAAAGTGTGATTCCTAATACTAAAACTAATTAGCTCTGAAAAGAACTTTTTAACTGAAGCATAAAAATGTGTTTAAGAAACTCGAAATATTCAATGTCGCTCGCGTCTACTGCGTAAGGTAACCTAGTTCATAATGGTGAACCCTCGTCTCCCGCACTGCCCTTCTCTCGTTGAGTTAGTTACTCGATGCGCTGCGTGGCGACCGCCTCCGGCATTTATTTTAATTTTAATTTCATGATATCTTTTGAATGGAATATCCGATTTCAACAATTCAAAAAGTAATCATCAGGTATTGAGACAGTCTTGATTATTAAATTATTTATTTGGAAAAAAAAATATAAATGGTGATAACACGGTCTGATTTTGATCGGCAGTTCTATCAATTTGTTAAATGTAAAAAAGTAGCTGTAGGGACGTAACTACGATAGTTAGATATATGGTCTCGCGAAGTTTTTTGTAGATATTGATATATTCTATAATATTGTCGAACATTTTTTTGTCCTATCATTAACTCTCTTCACAGCGTATGCGATGAATGACATTTTATGGCAAATTTTTTACACCTTCGGTTGGTTTTAATAGGAATTTCTAAAGATTTATATAGTAATGAAACTATATAAATCTTTAGAAATCGTTGAAAACATGAGACGATTATCAATACATAGAAAAAAACTAAATAACAATACGCTTAATAGAATAACTTTTTTAACTATTACCCAGTTACTAGCAATTTTTTGAGTATTTAGTAACCATTGCCTGCATACGGCTGTAAACGCTTTAATATATTTAGACGGTCTAATAGGAGGTGGAATATCGTTCCAGCATTTGGGAGCTGCAAAACGGAAACTGCCTTTAAACTTAACCAAGCCCGGTCGTGGCACGATCAAGTTAAACATCCTTGAATATATGCTCATGATATTTGTGGCCCGCACCTATATGCTCACAACATATATGACCCGCATCAATATCCTTATAACATTTATGGCCAGCGCCAATATCTTCATAACTTTTGTAGCCTGCACCAATATCATTATAAATTTTGAGGTCTGCAACAATATCCTTATTACATTTGTAGCCCACATTATTGTCCTCATGATAATTGTGACCCTCGCGAATATCTTCATAACATTCGTGGCCCGCGCCAATATCCTCATAACATTTATGGCCTTTCTATAAAAAGCTATGATGGTCTTTGGTACTTTGTTTAGAGTTGCTGCTTTGAACCCAGGATAGAAACTACTTAACTTTTCTTTATAAAAGTGTTGTGTGCCTAATTGTTTGAAATTCTTCATTTTGCTTTGCATATAAAATATCTCTGCAATCGTTGACTATAAATTCTGTATTACAAAACTGTCAGGTATTTTAAACTCGCTCCTGAAACAACAATCAATTAAGATAACTTGCCCTATTCAATATGTAGGTGCAAATACCGGAAGAAAGTGTAACCTTAAATATGCTATATAAAATAGGCTTACGACAGACTAGCGACTAATAGCTTTGCGATTGACGATACAACAGTCGTTTCTGAAAAGCAGACGAATATTAGAAGATCTTTATATAAATAATTCTTATGTGCATGCACATTTTTTCTTTAGGTGGATTCCAAAATGATGTAGATTTACATTTTAATCTGATAAATGACGAATATATAATCGAGGAATCCTGAAATATACGGGTGGCACCACCAGCTAGTATAAACACAAAAATAAATTTTCGCGATTACCATTCATCACATAAGCAAGAGCATCAGATTTTATCACAGTCGTCTTTCGAACTGCGAGTAATATAACTTTCAAAACATTGGGGCAAAAATTGAAAAATAATACAACAATATAAGCGCTATAAGTCCCTGTAACTGTACTACAATATAGAATCTTCAGTTCCTCAATTTATTTTTGATTATTAATAGAGAACTTAATGTAAATATTTCTTTTTTAAAACTGACCCTTTGCTATTTGTGAAACGGCTATGTATTGTAATATTAATTTCTTAATTAAACGCCTTTCCTGTAATGTCTCCAATTCGTAATATAGTCGTGGTAACAAAAATTTATACTTTACAGCAATTACTCCTGAAAGTAAATAAAATTGTAACTTGCAATACCTATAAATGGAAAACAATCACATATACTAGGGTTTTATCTCTTAATACTTCACACAATTCTACTGGAACGATCTTCCTCGTAGATTGGTGGTAAAAGAGAAATAAATTTACTTTGAAATATTTGCTAGCGAAGGTCGAAAATAACAGTATTAATACAATCAAATGCAGCCGCAAAGTGACCGGTATTGTAAAAATCGACAGTTTGTCTTGGCCCTTATCTGTTACGTAATCGTGGAATCAACGTTTTGGTACCAACCTTCCTGTTTGTTGGGGATCATTACATCCACTTTCCAGCAAGGCGCGTAATCATAGCAGGCAATAGACATTGTAATAATACTTGATCGATAGCATTGAATAACATCCTTGGTATGACCACTATACAGAAGGCTCGACGGCTGCAAGTTTTTACTTAACATAACCAATTGTTGGATGTTTTATTGGGTATCAGTAAAGTCGGCTTAGCGACAATAATTTTGCGTGATGACGACAAGAAAACATTGAGAAAAAAATGCATTCTTTTATAAATTGAATTGAAGGTGGCTGCCGCATTAACCATTGCAGTGGAAGAGATGGGTACATCACACGCCGAACGCTTAGGCCAATCGTGTCCCTCTCTCACTTGTTCCGCGATTTTGCTTGGACGCTCGGCACAGGTGCATCGTGACCCTTTTTCCTTATTCCCTATTCCTTATAGTCGTCGTCGTCGCGTCAACCGATGGACGTCCACTGCTGGACATAGGTCTCACATAATGACGTCCACAAGGCTCGATCTTGCGCCGCCTGGGTCCAGAGGCTACCAGCGACCCTCTTTATATCATTGGTCCACCTTGTGTGGGGTCTGCCTACACTGCGCCGTCCAGTGCGGGGTCGCCACTCCAGTACCTTCGGTCCCAAACGTCCATCGGTCTTTCGGACTATGGGAGCCGCCCATTGCCACTTCAGATTCACGATGCGTAGGACTATGTCGGTGACTCTGGTATGGATCTCTTCATTTCTGATTCGATGACGTAGAGAAACTCTGAGCATAGCCCTCTCCATCGCACGCTGAGTAATTCTGAGCTTCCGCATGGACCCCATATTCAACGACCACATCTCCGAACCGTATGTCATCACTGGCAAGACGCACTGTTCGAAGACTTTGGTCTTCAGGCACTGAGGGTTATCGGACGAAAATATTTGGCGTAGCTTTTCGAACCGAGTTGGAATCGGCGGTTGACGTCCTTCTCTAAATTGGACCTACCTAGCTGGACTATATGTCCCAGGTATGTGTCAACTATATGTCAACAATTTCGAGAGCTGAGTTCTTAATGATGACTGGGTGAGGCGGTACATGGATATTAGACATAATTTTCGTCTTATCCATGTTCAGTTTCAGGCCCACCTATTGAGAAACTCTGCTGAGGTCACTGAGCATTGTATTGAGATCTTGGAGAGCCTCTGCCATAATGACTACGTCATCGACGAACCGTAGATGAGTGATGTACTCGCCGTTGATATTGATGCCCAGTCCGTTCCACTCCAAAAGCTGAAAAAGGTCTTCCAGCGCCGCAGTGAAGAGCTTCGGGGATATAACATCTCCGTGTCACAGTCCACGCTGCAGTTAGATAGACGCTGTGCTTTGGTCCTGTATACGGACTGACATGGTGGCGTTTTCGTAGAAGCACTTCAACACGTGTATGTACCGGTAGTCAATTCGGCATCTCTGTAAAGATCTCAACACGGCCCATGTTTCCACCGAATCGTTTATATTCGGTATAGTATCGTATCAAAAACATTTTATCATTATTGGCAGGTAAGTGCTTGACAGTATTTTTTTTCCGCTGAGAAATGCTGTAACGCAGCCCTACCACGAGAACAGGGAGTGTGGGACTTGCTAGCCAGAACACCCACTAAAACCAAGCGATACTCTCATCAACCTGAATTGGAGGTTGCGTTTCTTATTCGCTCTTACACTTCCGGATGCAAGGAACTAAGTATAGTTTAAGGAGGAGGCAAGAGGTTTTAAAAAGACTCCTCCTGTTACCGACGAAACGGAGCAGCAGCAACTTTCCCTTTCTCTCTCCACTGCCTCCTCCAACGAAATGACTCACAGAAGAAGGCAACTGCATTCGATTCTATCTCACTGCTAAGCATTGCGCCTACTATACTTGGTAACTTCACCTTGCCTATAATGAACAGAACTACAAAAGAGTTATCCAGGGCCTAGACCAGACAGACAGAAATAGAGACTCTTTTTCATTTAAAAAGATTCTTGAAACAACTTTTATTGAGTTCCTATAGTCTTTGATAAACCGCCAGCCGCTAGAGTAATAATATTTTACTTTTTTGATTATAATCTTTGACAATAGAACCTTAATGATGTTTAGTTCAGTGACGCAAAATTGAAGAAAGGAATTTTTGTAAGTCCGCAGATACGTGAGCTAATGAAAAATGAAGCTTTTGATTGGAAGTTGAACAAAGCAGAAAAAAGAGTTTGGGTGGCTTTTGTGGAAGTTTGTTATAATTTTCTTGGGATTACAAAAATTGAGAACTGCCGACAAATCATTCGAGAGCTTCTTTCTGCTTATAAAGCTTTAGGATGCAATATGTTACTCAAGATTCATTTTTTGGACTCTCATTTAAATTTCTTTCCTGAAACTCTTGGAGCCATATCAGATCAGCATGGTGATAGGTTTCATCAGGATATAATGCAGATTGAAAAACGCTATAAAAGGAAATGGTCAGCAGCAATGCTCGCTGATTTCTGTTGGTCAATTCGCTGAGAAACTGCAATAGAAACAATGAAAGGGAAAAGAACTACAAAATAACAAATTCTTACCATATAATAAGATAGCTGACCGATATAATTTGTTCATTTTGTGACTATAATTTAGGATTTTTCAATGTAAAACTTAGACTGTAATATTTATTCATTTCGTTATAATAATTGATGTTTTAATAATATTGTTTGTTAATTAAATCAATATTATGTCGGAAATCTACGTGTAGTACTTAATTCTATGTCAGATTCCGTGTTTAAAGCACAACATGCATGAAAACAAGGAGAAATTTTTTTTTTTTTTTGCAGGCCAATGTTATTAATGGTCAAATTTCAACCTCTAGGAGACCACGGCGTAAAATGATAATTTCTATAATAAAGTTACCGCATTTCTTTTCACGCAGCAAGTGTAATGCGCTCGACCAAGTGGAGGGGTAACATAAAATCAAATGATGACCTATTTCGTCACACACACGAAGCCAGCAGTCTGCGCCCGATGACGTCAGTTTAAAAAGAACATTTCCCGCGTTTTTGTGTGTTCGATTTTCAATTTTGACAGTTTGTGTTTTTTTTTTAATAACTCGCTAACATGAACATGCGATAAACGTCCGGTTTATTTATTTTTTTATTTCACGCGGTAACCGGTGTTTTTTTACAATATGATAAAGGTAAGTTTTTTTAATAAACTATATGCGCCGTTTATATATTAGTATCTGAAAAATCCATTTCATGTGAGTGTCTTTGTGGGTTAATTTTTCAGTCAATCATTTCCAATTTCCCCACTAAACGAAATGGAGGATTTTTGTTTCAAATTCTAGGTGAATTTCTAGAAAAGAAAACACTGTTAGAAACCTACACAGTTTTGGTATAATTAAAGGATATGTGTAGCCTGGCAAGCCAATGTTAGGCAGTGTGGTGGGTCAATCCTTTAAATACCCCTTCTTCTATTAGTGAGGAGGTCTATCTCAGCAATTGAATTTTGATAATTGTCTACTTACTACTTAATTATGTGAATGTTACATATGTAGAATCACGATAAGTTTTAAGATTACTTATTATTCAATAGAATATTTTAACACGCTATAATCAGCTCTGCCTGTTTTTTGAGAACTTCAAAATTTCAGAAACATTGCACATAAATTGGATATAGACATGAGATCCTGGGTTTGAGTCCCGGATTGGAATTATTTAAAAATCTTAATATCTCCCCGAAGTTGTGTTGATATATGTTATAGTTTAAATAAACAGTCGATCATAAAAAGTAGAAAGTGAATAATAGTTTCAAAAATAACAAAGACCATATCAACATGTAGTGCTCCATGATTATTATTTTTAAATAAATCCACGTTTTTGAAGAATAAAATGAGTTTTTTTTTCTGTTAATGTATATTTTATACTTTTTAGTTTAACATCCTTTTAAAGCTTCTTTTATTCGTTCAAAGTATTGTTGCTGACTGGTTAGAGCTTCACTGTGATCACACCTGATGATAAGTGATGATACAGTCCAAAATGGAAGCGCGCATATTTGGTGAGAGGCAATTTAGGTCTTATGGTTTCTAGACAACGTTACACCGGAACCCAAATCTTCTTATATGGCTGGTAGGGTGGTAACTAGGCACGGCCGAAGCCTCCCACCGATCTAGACTTAGACAAATTAGAAAACACAATTTCTTAACTTGGGATCCCAACTGGAACCTCTGCTGGCAAAGTGAATACTCGTACCAGCGAAGTCGTCCTAATAAATTAATTTAAACAAGTACTTCCTTAAATTTGTATTAAATTATAGCAAGAGACATATATGCCAAGTCTTCTGGTAAATTTTTATATACTAGTAACGCCCCGCGGAGTCATCCTCGTGACAGTGGAAAATCTTAAAATCGGATTTTGATTTTCTTAGATTGACATTTTTAAATTTGACGTTATATCTTTTTAATGGAATGTCTTATTTTAATAATTTAAAAGTATTTAACAGGTATTGAACGGTCTTTAATAAAATATTTAATATGATAAGGATTAATAAAGCGGTTTGAATAATATGGTTTGATTATTGTCGGCACTTTTATTAACTTTCAAAATGCAAAAAGTATAGTGGCATGACTATACGTTCTATAATACGTGACCATTTTTTTCACACCTTGGGTTACATAATTGCATTTTTATTAGGGATCCCTATATTTTTGAGAAAGTAATATAGCTTATGTACAAATGTTTCCTCTTTATAATATTAGTTTAGATAAACTAACTGCATGGATTCAAATTTAGTACATAAAATACGTTGTGTTAACTGAAAGGCTTAAGCGGTATTGCATTGATTTTAAAAAGAATATCCTTATTTTTTTCCTTAAATAAAAATAGCTAAGTTATTTCTTATACTTTCAGCTATCTTTCAATTAAAGTAAAGTTAAAATCCGTCCATCCGTTACAGATTTTTTTATCTAACTAAGTGTAGTGTATATTTTCATATATGTATTAAGAAAAGCCTCGATTTTTTTTAATCTAGAAAGACTTTATATTGGATATTTAGCCAGCGTAGTAAATTTAATTTTAAATTGAAATGATAATGTATTAAGTAGGTAATTAAATAAGGTCAATATCAAGTACATCACAGGGAAATGCGTTTTCTTTTCATACAGATCGTGTGTCGAGAGAAATATCATACGAACCGGTCCATCCAGATTTCACATTGCATTTACACTGTCCGGGTGTTTATCATTATCAGCTAATCGAAGTCTCGTTGAGATAAATATAGTTATCTTCATTCAAGTAATTAGCACTTTTTATTGCAAAATATATCATAGAAGCAAAGTCATATATAATTACATTTTGTGAAGTTTTTGTTGTTAAAATTTTAATGAGAATAACTTTATTATGGTTAAATCGACGATGTGAATATTAATTCACATTAATAGCTTTATATAAACTCAATAAATAAATCTATATGTACCTCATAAGATAGACAAACAAGGAGTAAATTTGGTTAGCTTAAAAACTGTTATAGTGAGCCAGCCTTAACAGATAGACAAACGCTGTCCTACATTTTTTTTTAGAACTTTTAAACGGGAACAATTTTGTGATATATGACTTTTGCGAAACTTTAACCGTTAACGCAGCACACGCAGCGAAAGCTTGCAAAAAGAAAAACACTCGATTTTGGAACATTCTTCATCGATGCACCGCTACTTTTGGTCTTAGCGTGATGATTTATAGCCTATAGCCTTCCTGGATAAACGGACTATTTAACACTATAAGATTTTTCAAATTGGGCCATTAGTTTCTGAGGTTAGCGCGTTCAAACTAACAAACCCTTCAGTTGTAAAATATTAGGATGTATATAAATTTCCTGTCAGTGTTTTTTTTTAATTGCTGACAGATTAGCGCTTGACTGAGATCTCACCTGATGGTAAGTGATGATACAGTCTAAGATGGAAGCGCGCTAATCTGTTAAGAGGCGATATACCCCTTACGGTTTCTACACAGCATCGTACCGGAACACAAATTTCTTCGTTTGGCGGTACGTTTTTGCTAGTAGGGTGGTAACTAGCCACGGCCGAAGCCTCCCACCAGTCCAGACTAAGACAAATTAGATAATACAATTTCCTAAGTTCGTCCTACCGGGGATCGAACCCGGGACAGCTAGCAAAGCCAATACTCGCACCACTGCGCCAGCGAGGCCGTCATTATATAATAAACCATTTATTCATACCTAGAGATCCTTAAGTACAAATTGTTCTATCAGCTGATAGTGCACGCAGACGAAGTTACGCGATGACGATAATTAAAATATGGTTACCTTGTACCCAGGGATTGGGAACAGCCCGTGTTTTTAAAAGCTAGTAGATCCATAAATGCGATTGTAAAAAATTCACGTTGTTTATAATGACCTGGAATATTCATCATAAAGCTCAATTTTTCCTTTATTGTCTACAATGAGCAGATCTGATAATGACCGAGACCGAATATTCGGTCTCCAAGCGAGAAAGTTACTGTCAAATTGAATTCTTTAGTTGATTAAGGTCCAATTAAACGTTAGATATGGCTAATTTAACAATAGTTAGTGAGGAATGTTGACACTGGGACATGATACATCTGAAATAGAGAAATTTGCTCAGTTGAACCCATAATTTACAGAAAATTCTTTGTAATACTGTGGTTCACAGAACTGCTTCATTGGTCTAGTGGTTACCATATTCGACATGAGGTCCTGGGTTCGAATCCCGGGTCGGGCCAATTCGAAATCGACATTGAGTTTTCTATTAAGATTTTCTCAATATTTGCCCGAAGTTGGGAAAAATTTGGCAGTGTGATCCACCCCCGTGCCTCGGAGAGCACGTTAAGTCGTCGGTCCTGCGCCTGATCTCTCTCTGAACGTGTCGGATTCCCGTCACGTCGGACTATAAGAGTGAAGGAATAGAGAGTACACTTGTGTACTATGCCTGCCAATCCGCAGCATCTGTGCCCAGCAGTGGGACGTTAATGGGCTACTACTTACTTTATGTTACCTATGTAATAACATGAACTAAGGACATCATAATCTGTTTAACAGTGGGTACGGTTCTTTTTCCTACCGACTGGTGCTGGTGCTGACCGGCTATGGCTGCTTCGGCAAGTACGGGCAACAGGTCATTGGCCGCAAGGAAACGCCTGTCTGTCATAAATGTCACTGGGAAATGCATTGACGCACCCCGACTATGGGAGTCGGGAGTGTGGGATCCCTCGTGGAGGAAGAACTCGCAATACCCACTAAAACCCAGCGGGACCCTCATAAACTGTGAGTAGGGAGCCAAAGGTTCATCGAGGCATTTGCTTTTTGAGCCCTCGGTGGCAGCCGGCTCACTGATATTCTACTATTCTATGATTTTTTTAATTTTTAAATTCTCCCTGTGCCTTTGGCGTACCTCCTTAAGCAAGATAACAGTCTCGCAGTAGGAGGCAACTGCTCTCCAGGCCTGCTCACTGATGAGTATAGCACCTAATACTTACCTGTGAAAGGTCTGTGCCGATTCTGCCACCGTGTGATGGGCTAGTCTAATGTTGCACCATAGTCGTGACAGCTGGCCAACGGCTCACAGCCAACAATTTGGTACAGGTATTTGTCGAAGCAACCATGACTGGTAAGCACCTGTATCAATCTGTAGGAGAGCGATCAGTTGGAGGGCGGTTGCCTTCTTTTGGGAAACCGTCATCTCGCTGAAAGAGGCAAATGAGAAACTAAGGGAACGAACAGCTGATGTTTTCCCTTGCCGTTGGAGGAGGCTGTGTGGCCTGTATTCTACTAGATTGGAATTCGGTTGAGAAACTAAGTGATCTCTCTAGTGATCCCACTCATGGATGATGAGGGATCCGGTTGGGTTTAATAGGTATTCTGGCTTTTAGCGAGTTCTACATTCCTGACCTGAAAAATATCTTTCTTTAGGATACGAAAAGGCATATGCGAACAATCTGACCACACAATTAATGAAGCAGTTGGAATATGATAATAATTTCTTAGTTAGTATGATGCAACATCTATGTACATATTCTGACTAGGTTTTCCCCGCGTAGTTCCCTGTCTCTCGGGAATATGGCAGAAAGTTTTGAAGAGTACGTAATAAGTAAGTAAGTTTATTGGGCTTAACCCCCCTTTATTATCTCCTTTCTAATGTGCCAGGTTTGGGCACATCGGTTTGATGGTTGCAAAGTCTATAACGGACGTAGGCACTGACAATTATTGTGTTTTATGTATACATATAGTTTTTGAAGAAACTTAAATGAACTAGTTTAAAAATGTTGCAATTATAAATTTTCTTGTAATTTAGGTTTAATCCGCTGAATTACCAATCACTTCACATTTAGGCATTCGTTGAATGCAGCCTCTTATGGAATATAGCAAGTAATATAAGTTAAAACAGACTTTTATGGTCAGATGTTCTTTTAAGTGGTGGTAATATTTACTAGAATTATTTTCGTTATATAAATTTAAGCCTAATCTGAGATTTATTCAAATAAACATCCGGAGTTGATTGAGAATTAGGATGCAATCTATATATTTGTCATTTTTAAGAACGCCTTACAATCTAAAGTTACGAGGATTTCTTCGCTTCTGAGAAGAGGTCAAAACAAACTCAATCACTTTTTTATCATCGCCATTACATTGTCACTCTAATAAGTTCATTATGATTAGAGCAATCCATTCACTCACATGCCTTTTTATCTTCTGTAATCCTTCAAATTACTAAATGTATCACATTTATTTATTTTTATTTATCTTTATTAAAAGGCACTTGTCCCAGTTGACAGTTTGGTAACATAAAGCAAAACTTAAATTAAAATTAATAATAATAGTAATAATTAAATTTTAAATTAGAATACAATCAAAATTAAATCTAATAATAATAAAAATAGTACATAAATCTAAGGGCTTCCTCGTTATTTTCGTATTTGTACAGAGTCACAATACTTACTTTACTATTACTATTACTTTACTTTTTTATATTCTATTTTTGTCATGATGAACTGCAAGCCAATACTTAAGAATGGAATTCTTCGGGCACTCCGAACACATCTTGAGGATAGTATTTTAGTAAAGGTTTTAAATTACTGAATGTTATAGAAACTTATACTAATTTTCTCACAAATTTATATTAACAATTCTTAAGTACAACAAACATTACGTGCAACAAATAAGGCAGAACGCTAACGGTTTTCTTCAGTCTAATTGCTGAGTCCGCTAGAGAAATTTCTAACATGATGTATTAACACAGTAAACGCTGCGGCTTTTTACTGTTATTGTGGCTATAAAATAACATTTTTATATAAACATTTTCCCTTTAAAATAGGCAGTCACGTTTGCGAAATGTTTAAATAAAAGTGACGTAAAGTAAAAGCCTATTAAGATGTGTTGGAATGTCTGAAACTCATTTAAGCACTAATTTAAAAAATGAGCAGTCAGACGTCTTGGACTCTGCCATGGGTAAGATCTCACAATACCCGCTAAAACCCAGGAGAATCCTCTTCAGCCGAGAGCGAGACATCATGGGAATAAATTGTGCATTCTCTGTTGACTTGTACGAGTCCGACTGAGGATTCATAGAGGCTGGATCAAAGCAAACATACGCTTCCTTGAACGGTTGTGAGAGGAAGGCCCATTACTTCTATAGCTCTTTCAGCGTGACTACATAACAAATAAATAATTATACGCTGTGTGTTCAAAAAGTATCGCGAATTTTATGTTTCTTCAAAAATTATTTATTTATTCATGAATATCTATTTTGTCCCCTTCAAAGTAATCCCCATGAGATATTATACACTTGTGCCAACGGTTTTTCCAATCTTCGAAGCACTTCAAAAAATCATTTTTTTTTTTTTTGTTCAGCTCCTCCTTCGATGCCGTCTTTATCTCGTCAAGAGAAGAGTAACGTCGTCCTTTCATGGGCCTCTTCAGTTTAGGGAACAAGAAAAAGTCACAGGGGGCCAGATCTGGGGAATACGGTGGCTGCGGCATCATTAGTGTGTTGTTTTTGGCCAAAAAGTCGCGCACAAGCAACGATGTGTGAGCAGGGGCGTTATCGTGGTGCAAAAGCCAATTTTTGTTCTTCCACAAATCCGGGCGTTTCTGGCGGATTGCTTCGCGCAAATTGCGCATAACTTGCAGGTAATATTCCTTATTGACCGTTCTTCCCTGTGGCAAGAACTCATGATGCACCACGCCCCTGCAATCAAAGAAAACTGTCAGCAAAACTTTCACATTCGATCGAACTTGGCGCGCTTTTTTCGGTCTTGGTTCGTGCGGCAGCTTCCATTGAGATGATTGAGCTTTGGTTTCCACGTCATAACCATAAACCCACGATTCGTCACCAGTTATGACCCTCTGGAGCAAATTTGGGTCGTCGCGGACAGAGTTTAACATCTCATTAGCAATGTTCATGCGATGCTGTTTTTGGTCACAATTGAGCAATTTTGGTACGAATTTCGCGGCGACCCGTCTCATGCCCAAATCATTGATAAAAATCGAATGGCACGAGCCAATCGATATGTTTAGGTCCTCAGCAACTTCTCTAACGGTGATTCGACGATTGGCCAATACCATTTTCTCCACTTCATTAATTTTTTCGTCTGTTGTTGAAGTGCTCGGGCGTCCGGCACGCTCTTCGTCGTTCACATCTTCTCGGCCTTCTGAGAACATTTTGTACCACCGATAAACGTTGCTTCGGTCCAAGGTAGCTTCTCCGTATGCCACAGTCAACATTCGGAATGCATCCGCGCACTTAATTTCGTTTTTCACACAAAATTTGATACAGGTTCTTTGATCCATTTTTTTGAATAGGTAAAAATCGAAGACGATCCAAAACACGTGCAAGCAAAGCAGCTGTCAACAATTAAATGAACATTCAAAATGGCCGAGCTTGTCGGCATAAGTGAGAGACATGAGTACCAACATAACGCCACAAAAAATTCGAAATTCGAATATACGTAACCCGCGAAAATTCAAAATTCGCGATACTTTTTGAACACACCTCGTATGTGTGGTTTCTACACAGCACAAGTAAATATCCTAAATATACCGAGACCAAACCCAAACTCTTTTGCGACCGAAACACTTAAATACTTCTTAATAGATTGTCTCATCTAATCTCTCTAAGATTTTTAAATTTAAAACCTGCTACATACACAATTTATCACTTTCTGACTTATTACATGTGGAGCATATAAATATAAGATAAAATATGACATGGATGCACGCCAACGCATCGCATGACCGTGCTTTGTGATTTTTTGCATACGAAATACCTTACGTGATCATTGTAACAATGTTTTAATATCTAATTATGAATTAAGTAACAGTTCGTTGACATTCGTTGGTCTTTAAAATACACTTATATCTCACAATTCCACTTCTACGAGCCAAAACATCGCGAAACATTGAATGATACGCGTCGCGATATTTGATATAAGGGTCAGTCTTGAAATTTGCTTCTCTAGTGCGAAGAAAATCACCAAGAGTAATTTGAAACGAAGACACATTGACAATACCACAGGGTCTGCTCTCTTCTATAGATATTTGCAGATCCCTATTAAAATAGACTGACAATTTGTCAAATGGGCCAAAGCTGCTAAACGAATTAAGGATCACGGTCTTTGCTTATTTGGTTCATATAGTCCAAATGTGTTAGAAGATCCACCGGTACCAATGATTCTCTTTGGCCTTCAGGAAACTGCTATAGTGCTTGTAGACCTGAATTTATCAGAAAGGAACTGCACGAAATTGTAGATGTTTCAACGTCACATTCTTCTGGCACTCATTGCTAGAAAATATTACTATATACTCTTTACTAATAGATGCTGGATGGATGTGACTCTCTTTCTAGCAGACAGAATTTTCAGTGAAGAAGGCTTACGATCTAGACAGCGAGATGCAGTTCCTGTCACTGCCAAAGGAAATGTGGTACATCATAGACTATCTGATTAACCCCACCTAGCTCAGTGGGACTCATCCGGGGCCTTTTTTGATTTTCCTTCGACATGGTGATTGGATACCTTTCGCATTAGAGTCTGTATTATAAGTAGTTTTTGATTTCTTAAGCATATGATTACATTTATGAATACTTAATATATTGGTTAATTGGTTTACAGTGTGATTTATGTTTTTACCATTCTACATATTTAATATGTTAACTTATTTTAGTGAAAAACAATTTTCGCTAATTTTACATAATAATAAGTATTATAATGCTTTACAGTTTTAACCGGTTTACAGTTTGTTAAATTTTATACATTTGCAACGAGTTTTACAGTATTTTTCAGTTTATTATATTTTACTATTTAAGTAAGTAATATTTTTTATTACATTTGCTGCCATTGTACAATTTTGTCCAATTTTCTACATATTACCATTATTGTATAGTATAGTTTTAGCTATATTGTTACGTGCTGCATTTTTACAATTTGGCCAGTTTTTGTCTTAATCTTATTAGGATATTTTCGATGTTTTCTAGTTTCATTATTTGTGACTTTTGTTGTATTCTATTACTTTATCTGTTTTATCCTTAGGGTTAAATGAAACTAATATTCTATAGTGATCCACTCTTGGATGTAGTAGGTTCAGCTAGATTTTAGTGGACATTACTAGCCCTTTTGTGTAAACCGTCGAAATTAGTATGCAAATATATTTATTACCCAACCTCAAGAAAAGGGCATTAACAATAAAAACCTATATAAGTTTGGATAAGAAATTATATAACATTTTATACTCGCAAAAGAGTAAAAACGTTCGCCCATTAAATGGCTCAATTCAGTCACCGTGACTCGTTTCTCTCCGTCATCGTATTCGCATGATGATAGCGATTATATGCCAGAACACTTTTACGAAAGTGAAAAGTGGTGACAATAACCTTGTGCGTAATTCAGGAATTATATCAATTTGGTTACATTAGCAATTGACTGATCTCACCTCACGGTAAATGGTAATACTGTGTCAGACATTAAGGCAATTATCTTCCTTTTTTTATTGCTTATCAGTTACCATTTTAATGTGATCACACTTTTAGTAAGTGGTGACACATTCTGAGATGAAAGCACGCTAACCTAGTGAGAGATAATTTAACTCTTATGGCTTCAACATAATATCGTACTAAAACCTGACCACAACATGTTTTGCTTTAGGATGCTACTTTGCTGGTAAGGTGGTAACTAGCTTTTCCAAAATAGACTTTCCATGAATCGAAGACAGGGCTTCTGCTAGCCAAACAGTCAAAATCATTTCCTTTCAATGCTTACTAGATAAAGGCCCAAACTTCCCGGCAATACAGATATAATATTAAAAATATGATTATATAAATTTGCCCATCATTGACTCAAACCCGAAACCCGTAATAATTCTATTTGATATTCTCTGATTACATAACACTTTTCCTGTAGAGCTGTAATTCAGTGACCCAACAGTTTACTTACAACTAGACGCCTTAAACATGATTTTAAGATGTACATTTCTATAAAAAGAACTCTCTAGAAGACATTCTAAATATGTCACGCAATAAATTTGAAACATAAGAAATTTAATCGTACTATCTAAAGGGTTACTTAGATAATAAAAAGTCATGGGAGTAAATGAACTACTCTAACCTAAATGAATTGAAATTATATTATAATAATGATTGACTGCCTCATTGGTCTAGTGGTTAGCATGTTCGACTACAGACATGAGGTCCTGGGTTCGAGTCCCGGGTCGGGCCAGTTCGAAATCGATATTGAGTTTTCTATTAAGATTTTCTCAATATTTGCCCGAAGTTGGGAAGTTGGCGGTGTGATTCACCCCCGTGCCTCGGAGAGCACGTTAAGCCGTCGGTCCTGCGCCTGATCTCTCTCTCCGGTCGTGTCGGATTGCCGTCATGTCGGACTATGAGAGTGAAGGAATAGAGAGTGCACTTGTGTACTATGCCTGCCAATCCGCAGTGGAGCAGCGTGGTGGGTCTATGCTCTAAAAACCCTCTCTCACATGAGCGAGGAGGCCTGTGCCCAGCAGTGGGACGTTAATGGGCTGCTACTTACCTTACCTTACCTTATAATAACGATGATGGAAAAAGTGACTGATGTTGATCGGTGTTATTCTTAGGTTCTCGTGTTTTAGCTAGACCAACGAACAGCAATTGCAATATATATATATAGATTTTGCGATAAATTGTACCTTGCCATCTATTACACGCACATGTAAAATGGTTAAAGGTTTATTTCTACATAATGACTATTAAATTTGCCAGATGGCGGAAGATTTCATTTAAATTTATGAAGTAAAACTTCTTTGGGTATTTTTTTACGGAGGGAACGCGTGATTAGCGTCACGAAGATGTGCAGCGTTTATGCTAATTCGTTTGCAGGNTCACATGAGCGAGGAGGCCTGTGCCTAGCAGTGAGACGTTAATGGGCTGCTACTTACCTTACCTTACCTTATAATAACGATGATGGAAAAAGTGACTGAGGTTGATCTGTGTTATTCTTAGGTTCTCGTGTTTTAGCTAGGCCAACGAACAGCAATTGCAATATATATAGATTTTGCGATAAATTGTACATCGCCATCTATTACACGCACATGTAAAATGGTTAAAGGTTTATTTCTAGATAATGACTATTAAATGTGTCAGATGGCGGAAGATTTCATTTAAATTTATGAAGTAAAACTTCTTTGGGTATTTTTTTACGGAGGGAACGCGTGATTAGCGTCACGAAGATGTGCAGCGTTTATGCTAATTCGTTTGCAGGTTAGGTACTTTTAACTTTTACAAATAACACGTGGCATTTTAATTTGCCACTTGTCATTTAATGATTTAATATATTATTTTTCATGAAATATAAAATAACAATATTCCATAAATTCTCTTTTCTAAATTGTAAATTCAAAAACCAAATTTTGACGGCCTCGCTGGCGCAGTGGTGCGGGTATTCGCTTTGCTAGCGGTGGTCCCGAGTTCGATCCCCGGTAGGACGAATTTAGAAAATTGTATTTTCTAATTTGTCTGAGTCTGGACTGGTGGGAGGCTTGGGCCGTGGCTAGTTACCACCCTACCAGCAAAAACGTACCGCCAAACAAAGAGATTTGTGTTCCGGTACGATGTTGTGTAGAAACCGTAAGGGGTATATCGCCTCTTACCCAGATACGCGCGCTTCCATCTTAGACTGTATCATCACTTACCATCGGGTGAGATCGCAGTCAAGCGCTAATCTGTCAGCAATAAAAAAATAATAATTATTTATATTATTAACAATTTGTCATTTGAGATTTCAATAAATTATTTTTATTAATTTTCAACACTTTTAATATCGTAATGACAATTAAATTCTTAACATATCTTCCTTTTCCCCTCCCATATAAGTCTCGCAAATCTAGTTTTATATTTGTATAAATATAAACAAGACTTTAATATTAGTTTGCCAAAGAAGTTTTACTTCTGACATGTGAACTTTGTACGCCCGAATTTTTAACTTTTTATAATATATTTGTGTTCTATTAGAAAACGGGAAATAAATTTATTAAACAAAATACTTAATACTGAATGTGGATTATCTATAAATAGGAAATTCCATTTGTAGAAACCAATGAGGTACTATTAAAGTCAGGCGGTCAGGAAAGGCGCCGGAACGAGTTCTACTGTCTCTAGAAGTGAGAAGACATTCGAGGAAAAAGCGTAAACGGCAATGACTCACAACAAATAAATAACAATAATAATATAATTACATTCTAGCGATATCAATTAACAAATATAAAATCTTTTTTAAAATGTCGGCTGCGCTGGCGTAATGCTGTAAGCCCTTTTGGGTGATCACACCTGATGGTAAATAATCCAGACTTAGACTAATTAGAAAATGCAATTTCCTAAATTTACATTATCGCCCTCTGTTAGCAAAGCGAGTGCTGGCACTGCACCAGCGAGGCTGTCAAAACTTACTTTTATCCTCTTTCCAGATACTACTACTCATGACAGTATGGACTTTGTCCGAAGCGTCCTACTCAAGTCGTATGGCTGCTATGAAGATGAGAAGCCCCGTGGCATTCCGACCTGGAGTCATGCTCCAGAGGCCAGGGTACCAACGCGTTGTTCCAGCTGCCTCGAGAAGAGCACCATATATTTTATATCGGAACCCCCCTTACAGGTTTGTAATATAAGCATTAAACACTTACTAATAGGTTGCAGTCTCGCTATAAGGTAAGTAGAACCCCTTTAACGTCCCATTGCTAGGCACAGGCTTCGTCACTCATATGAGAGAGGGTTTTTAAGAGCATAGACCCACCACGTTGCTCCAGTGCGGATTGGCAGGCATGGTACACAAGTGCACTCTCTATTCCTTCACTCTCATAGTCCGATGTGACCGGAATCAGACACGATCAGAGAGGGATCAGGCACAGGACGGACGGCTTCACGTGCTCTCCGAGACACGGGGGTGGAGAACACCGTCAACTTCCCAACTTCGGCCAAATCGAGAAAATAGAAAACTCAATATCGATTTTGAATTGGTCCGACCCGGGACTCGAACCCAGAACCTCATGTCTGTAGTTGAACCTGCTAACCACTATACCAATGAGGCATTTCTAGACCAATGAGGCAGTTACAGTCTCGCTGTACAAAGAGCTAAGATAAGGCAAGTGGCATTCTTTTAACTAAGTGAAGTAGAAGATGATCTAGATGTAAGACGCTTCGATTCACGTTGAGATGTGGGGAAACCGGGAGTAATTCTGGGAACCGATGGATGTTGCGGTCCCAAAGTCCTGGATTGGCGACGACATGCCGGTAAACGCAGCGTTGGTAGACCCCCTCCCCTTCCCAACCCACCAGGTGGACAGATGACCTGTAAAGGGTTACCAGAAACCGATGGTTAAAAACCGCACACGATCGTGTATTATGGAAATCCTTACGGGAGACCTATGTCCAGGATTGGGCGTCTTTCGTGTTACCTGCTACGTGTTGCCTGCCAACACGTTGTGGAAGAGCATGTCTATACTTTAAAAACCCTCTCTTCGATAAGCGAGGAGGCCTTTGCTTATCAGTATGACATTAACTGGCTGCTACTTACTTACTATTTTAAATAATATTGGAATACGAGGCAAATTGTATTACAGATATGCCATGAAGCATGTAAATCCAGCTCCAAACCGTAATGTATTCAGCCCCTGGAAGAGCAGCAGGGTTCCAACACCTTCTGCAACGCCAGAATACGAGTTTGTCCGGCCTGCGTCATCACCAGTCATCCAGGCAGATGGTACAGGTTGACTAGCTGAAATGCACCTTTGCACTATTACAGCACCTCTTTCTACACTTCCCTGCTTTGAAATATCGTTGATTAGGCTATACATGAATTCTTACACTGGTCGTACAAAATATAAGTGCATCAATATTTAGTGAACTATACTATACAGTTTAGGGTGTGGCCCGAAAGAAATGAGCTAAAACACTCGTTCAAAAACCTTAATTCACAAGCACGTTAATAACGTTATTTATAAATGTAACTTAAACCAAGTAAGGGTTCTTTTTCATATTCAATTATTTGATGAAAAATGGCTAAAATTTAAACTAAAACAAAACGTTCCTACAATATGCCTCGCCTCATTTGAAGTGGCACATTGTACCGGCTCAGTGTAAAGAAGCGGCTATTTTTATAAAGTCATTTTACTCAAAACTAATAGTGACACAATTTGAAACAAGCTGTCATAATGACATTTGTACATGTCGTAGTGACACAAAGGTTTTGATAGAAAAAATATAGACTATAATAGATTCCGCTGTATCTCGTAACTAGAATTTCGTAAATTTTGAATTGTTTGCACTTTTATAAATATAAATTAAGGTTCTTCGTATGTAAATTTTATGCTCCTTTCACAGCTACTATAGGAACTTCCGTTTTACTCTCTGATATATGTCAACAACCAATAGGTGTAATTTAACAAAGTGATATGACATCAAACATATACGTTAGACGTTAGATATCAGACGTTAAAGCGTTATTAATAAAGAAACATGCTTATAAAATTTTGTCTCTCCAATCTCTGAACAAGTTGTAATGATTTTCCCGATGTTTTTTTACATAGTCCAGAAAATTTGTCAAATGAGAACAAGAATTTCGGAATGAGAGATAGTCAGCTATAAATTTGTAAAAACCTTTATTTTCAAACCCTAAAACTTGTCCCAAAACCTACATATCGTAGGGTTCCTGCGACAGACATTTCCAGGTCAATAGTCAAAAAATTGCTTTTTTTTTAAACATTTATTGCAAATATATCTATTCCTTTTGGTTATATACATATTGTAGAGGATTAAATTCTTTATATTTAATTAAATTATAAAAAAAGGATTTGATTTGGTCGCGGAAATCCTACAACACGCAGGTTTTGAGACTTTAGGGTGTCAAAATAACGGTATATAAAAGATTATAGCTATACTATGTCTGATTCCGAGGTAAACCCCTAATATTTTATAAACTAGTTAAGAAGGTTACTAAATTCTAATCTTCGTGGAAATTTATTTTAATTATCTTAGCCTCACATGTGTTTTCCATTCAGTTTATTGGAAAATCATGTATAATATTAATTCTTATGTTTAGAAAAACTATACCCCATATGTAGCCTGTCAACTAAAAATTGTGAGTTTTAAGCTCTAATGCCACTTTTTCTAGGCTTTCTAGACTGTCACTTCTCCTATCACATATCGGGATATAGCTTAGATAATTTAAGTTAAAGAAAATTATCGAAAGACAAGTAAAAATTTCTCCTATCAAAACAATAAGACGTAACATAGTTTGCAGAAAAGCACGCTTATTTGGTAAACTCCACACTTAATGTATCTGATTTTATTGTTTTTTATTAAAGTGCACATTGCACAAATGTATTATTTCTCTTTGTCCGCAGCAATAAAATATGAACATCACCCGTAAAACAAATCAAAATGTTGTTGTATGTATCAAATTTAATGTTACGTAAATATTAATGAATATATCAAACATTAGCTTTTGCTTGCAAATTTGTTTTGGAAACATATTTATTTGAACTTTGGAGTTAAAACTTCAAAATCAATTGAGAGGCTCCAAGTATCACTTTACCTTATATCGATATTAGCAAAATGGCTTTGTATTTTCATTTCGCTGATAAAAAAAAAAATTAACTTATAATGCCATATTTTAGAGTGAAAGGAAATAATTTATCGGGTTGATTGGATTTATCTCCACATAATATGAAGAAATATGTGAAAACATCCTTTTATAAAAGGTATATTACAATGTTACAGATTATTTAAACGATAGAAATGTTTGGACTCGATTCCAGTTTGACGCAGAAGCAAAATATTACACATTACCTACAAAACTATATTTCAAGGAGCTGAGTTTCTTGCCGGTTTTTTCTCAGCGGAATTAACTTTCCGAACCGTGGTAAAGTTTATACCAAATGACAATTCAAGTGCTTTTTTAGGGCCAACTTGAATAAAAATTATTTTGATTTCGAAATAAAATATATAAACAATGATCTCGTGTGTCTAAACCATAAATAAAGCCATGTCTGGCAATACCTATACTAATTTACACCACAATAAGTTAGATTTTGAGTTAAAGAAAAGACTCTCCTTAGAGCATGTCGATCTTTTTTTTATAATAATAAGAATCCTCTTTATTGGACACCTCAAAAACAAAATGGCAAACTATAAATACACGAGGCATTTATACAAAAAGGCGATCTTATCGCTAATCAGCGATTTCTTCCGAACAACCTTAGGGAAAAGCAGTTTATGCAAAAGTAGCTGAGTAGCGAATAAAGAGATCATACATACATGAGAATACATCTTCATTAGATTAGATCTGAGACATTATATATTTCTGGCTTTTAGAATTAAAAATGTAGAGAAACTTTAAAGCTCTCGTCATAGCGTGAGAGAGGAAGTTATGCTTCCTTATTTGCGCTACGCGAGCAATGTCTATAAATGATTGTAGTTATTTAGGTAACTTGTAACATTATACAGTAATAGTTACTTCAATAAGCGTATCGAAAATATTGAAAGGGTCTTCCAAGTCATGCAAAAAGCTAGTGTTTTATACGAGTAAAATACGCGTGGTGTCCAATCATTGCTGTGGACAAAGACGATTCGGTTCAGGGTGTTTTGACTTCAGGTGCCATCCACACTATCCCAGCACCTAATCTTAGCCTGTCAGAGAAGCCGATCGTGGTCATCGATACTTCGGAAACCAGTGGTGGCGATGTTTCGGAGCCGGTATGTATTATTTATGACAACGTTATAGCTCCTATACACTAAAACGTTTAATAGACTATTCCATAACTATCGATACTTACCGATCCTGCTGGATTATAGAGAAATCTGGTGATAATGACGAATAGTTTTTGTAATCTACTGATAAGCGATAGTTAGCATTTCACTTTTTTTCTAAAGTGCCCAGTTCGGGGCACATCGGTTAGGTGGTTTCAAAGTCTATAACTGGCGGTAGGCACGACTTTTTGTGTTACAGATTATATATATGTATATAGAGATTTCAATCACATATCTCAAGAAATCAATTATAACAGATTCATATGTAAATATTAAGAGTCCACCTCTTTCTTTACAGTTTATAATAAGTAATTTCAAAGGTTCAAGCCACACCAAAACATTTTTTATGTGTCGTCTATTCGTCAGTCTGTTGTCACTAATTTCCGAAAATGCTGGATTGATTGAGACAGAATCATCACCATTTATATATTGAATTACCCACGAAACTTAGTTTCCTGTTGTCTTTTTGACGAAACTTTAGAGACGGGTAGCAAAGTTTTACCTAATCTTAGAGCGCTGGTTTAGTGTGAAGTTAAACCTTAAAAAAAGATATATTCAGAAAATTTTAAAGCTTAACCTCTTCCACTGAACTCATGACCTAAAAATGACGTTATCATACAAAGACCATCGCATATTACGTAGACATGACATTATAGTGACTTTATTCACGGACATCATACGAACGTCATACTTAGGTAACTACTACGTACTGTATTAGGTCTCACGTCAAGAAGAGTGTAATAATGACCCAAACGTGACACAAATCGTACGTAAATTCTACATCACATTGATGTAAACTTAGGCACTGGGAAAATAATATTACTTTTTTATTTCAAACAATATTATTTCAGCCTAAACCAACATACGAAGTAACGGAGAAGTACGCCGATCAACCGGTATATCAGTCAAATGCCAAAATTGAACCTCCCATCGGATTCTCTAAAGCATCCGTGAGTAATACTGCTTATTTCCAAATAAATCAATCCGGACAATAAATTACACCTTTATTTACAAACTAATTGTTTCCAATCCCAGCCTTCAGGATCTTGTAGGAATACGAAGAAACCTGTTTTCCGTTTGTGAGCGGCTATGTTTTGGAGATCTCTTAATCGTAATAGATCCCCCAATCTCAGAGAGATTAAATACATATCAGAATAATCATAGTGTTTTATGGCTTTGGTACCTGGTAATGGAGCGAATACACGTTACGCTTGCAGACAGGACTAATTTAAGAATTTGAATTTATTATCTGGGTTCGCTCTAATAGAAGATTTCGATAGAGATATTGGTTAGAAACCATTATGAGGTTAACTTCTTACCAGATATCCCAAATTTCAGTCATGGCTAGGCAAATTTAGGAAGCCGTATACTCTACGTTGCCTTAGTCTATATAGTTGTGCATCAAACTAAATAATTTGTGATTGTGTAGTCGTGTAGACACCATTATAAAGTAAAAATCCGTAGAATACGTTATTACACCATGAATGCAAACACATGAGATCCTGAAAATATTAAAATACACTCTTCAAAATATTGTAATTTTAGACTACGTCAGCATTGGAACTACAGAATATAATGAGAAATAACGCGGCCTTACAAGTGGCAGCAGAATATGGGCTCCCTATACATCTGCCACAGTCGCCAGCACAAATAGCTCAATCAGCAATGATACCACAACAATTTTCTATACAGGTTTTTATAAAATTTGATAATTAAATTAGAAACACTTTGTAATAAATCTTTATCGATAATTAGCGTCATATTTTGTTCACACATCATTTAGCCTGTTAATAAAGATATTTATATCAATTATATTTTGTAGTGTGGTAATAATTGATTTCTTGTAGGGATTTAATGGTATTACACATCCGCTAGACTTCAGAGGAACAGAAGGTATACTGATATCACCTAACACGATATATCAGCAAGATCCAATGATAATGCATAAATTCCACAATCAAATTTTCCAACCGTTCCCTGCTGTTGACTTCATTCCCTTCACACCAGATGAACAACCTCAAATTCAAACACAAACACCAGAAACTGAAACCCCTGTATATTTATTACAAAATGAGCAAATAGTTAAACAGGCACCATCATCATTTGTTACTCACGATAACGAGAAGAATATAGTTCAAAGAGAAACACAAGAAAGTTCTGTTGCCTCTTTAATCCCACAAGCGTTCTCTGTTAAAAACGTCTCTGAAAATGTTATCGATATAGATATACCTACTACTGCAGTGATACCACAAAACGTTTCTGCTGATTTAGTAACAACGGAAACTCAAGCAGCCACCACAGTAAAACATATTTTAGAAACCAATACGGAAATTGAAAAAGCCGCTCCCGTGTATTACGCACAAATTGGTCAAAGCGTTGGTAACGTTATAGCAAATGGCTTCTACACTTCATTAAATGACGTTAGAGCAGCTACAGTTGGATTTGGAGTTAATAATACAGAAGTTAAGGAGAACACGCAAAAAGAAATCATCACTACTACTCCTATATCGACTACAACACAAAGAGAAACTAAAGCTCTATTCGTAAAAGAAATTGAAAACGAAAAAGTCGATGAAATAAAGAATTTAATAGCATCTCCATTTGAAAAGACAGCCGAATCAGTTAATGTAGCTTACACTTTGTTAAGAGCAAATGAAAAACAAACAAAGGTCAATAAAGATGGAGAAGTATTTGCTGGACAACTTGTGGAAGCAAAAATTAGTGAAGATAAAGATTTTAATAAGGAAAAAGCAAATTTGGCAAGTCGTCCGCCATTGAGACTCTTTGCTGTAACTGAGAAGAGATTATCTGATACTTCGACACAAAAGTCTGTGGTTAAAGCTAAAATACCTCCGAAAAGTAAATTGACGTTTGATGATAAAACTGGGGAACCTATTCTAAGGGTTTACGCTAGTTATGTTGATAATCCTAGACAGGTGAGCACGTCTCTTTAATTAGATGCATAATAAATGAAAACCAAGTATTAATATTTTGGAAAAGTAATAATTTATGTTGTGCAATAAAATAGGCTTTATCTATTTAGGCTTTTTTTTCCTTTTCTTCGATTTATTTAAATCTCCGATTGAAACAAATTATACCTAAAATGTTTTCTGTTTTATTTTACTTCTACTTTTGTCTACAATTACGAGACATTATGTTGTTTTACTATTATTTGACATAATGGTGACATTAATTCGACATAATTATACAGTAATTTATTTAACAAATGATAAGCACTGACATTGGCAGAGTGCTCAGTGCTGTTTTGGCACTATTCTATGCAATTTTTTTAAAAATAATAATAGAAAAACGCTATAGGAAAAAATTGAGAAAATTACTATTATAAATTTTGATTTTGCTACGCTCTGAGTGTTTCAATTATAATTATGTACTTGTAGTAATGCAAAAAATAAATAATAAAAAATTACAAAATTGTCTTACAAATGATGCCAATTAACCTAATTAAATAGTGACTTTCATTTACAGAAAGAAATAGTTACGACGAAATTAGCGAATATGAAACGCAAAGAGACACCTAGAAGATCAGAAAACGTTGATTGGAAAGTTGACAATATGAAAAGTCTGGACAAAGAAGAAGCCGAGGAAATCAATCACATGGCTCAATTTGGATTAAAAATAAAATCAAGGAGTGATGATTACATACCCATATTTGATGATTACGAAGAGTAACACGAATATAACAAATATCTGACTGTAAAAGATTTAAACCAGCATCCAAATAGAGGTAAAGATTATAGGTTTCCCCATATTATGACGTGAAATATCTAAGAAAATGATATAAAAACATAAATTGGATAAACAAATATCAATAAAAACTGACTTCCATAATTTTTGGTTAGTAGAGATAGCTTATTTTTTTTATTGGTGCTTTTAATATCAATGAATGGCATGAAAATAGTGAATCATTTTAATAGAAAAAATATTAAAATAGAAAAATATTTAACTCTGTTTAAGTTTTTACGGTTGGATCGTAAATAATAAAAGAAAATTATAATTGATTTGTTAACATGGTGTTCAAAAAATGTTATTAAGTATTTTAAGTACAGACTAAAAACTTCAAACTGCTTTAGAAAATTAGTATGAGGTACTTATCAATATAACAATATTATGATAAAAAATTTGATTATTTTTTTTGTATTTATTCCTATACATAAAATATCAGATTAATGTCGTGCCAACTCTGTAAATATTAAAAAATATAATGTCTATCTTCTCGTAATAAATATAATTAAAAAGCTATATAATGCATTTAGATTTACAATTAGGTAATATTAATTTATTTTATATAAAATACCAAATTAATTAATTAAATAAATAAGAAAAGTGTGACGTTTTTCATTATCACCATTTTACCCGGAAATATCTAACTAAAATGTTTGATGTTGACATATTCATGACAGTGTTATTATAGAAACTAACATTTTTATAACAGAATATGTTAGATACTGATATATTTATAAAAGGATATGTTAGGTACTGACTTGTTTCTAACAAGATACTGACATTACAGGATATCTAGATACCGCCATATTTATCACAGGATATATTAGATACTGGCATATTTATAACAGGATATGTTAGATACTGGCATATTTATAACACGATATTTTAGGCACTGACATATTTATAACAGTATATGTTGCATAAAAATTTATTTGTTACAAAATAAGTTAGATACTGACATATTTGTTACAGTGCATGTTAGACACTGATATGTTTATAACTGGATGTTAGATACTGACATTTATAAAAGGATATGTTAGGTACTGACTTATTTCTAACAAGATACTGATATTTATTACAGGATATCTAGATACCGCCATATTTATCACAGGATATGTTAGATATTGGCATATTTATAACAGGATATTTTAGGCACTGACATAACAGGATATATTAGATAGACATTTTGGGATCATTTGCAAAGAGAAACGCAGCATCTGCCAGGTATTTTAATTATTGCAGACAGGTTAGAACTGCACAGCAATCTCACGTGGTAATAAGTGATGATATTCTAAAGAAGGACAGTAGCCTGCTAAGAGCACATTTAACAGAAAATAATAAAAAATATTTTTAATCAACAATTACACACAAATTACGAAGAATGTCATAGTGACTACCCATGCCACGATTCTATCCATTGCACCAGGTCCCGATGAGTATGTATCGAATATAATAAAACAAACATGTTACAATATTTCAACAGTACTTTATTAAAAAACATTTAATCACACTCTTTATTAATTCATCATACAAATACAGTAACCATCCACTGAGATGTTATAAGACATTGCTTATAAATGTAAAAATAAAAATCACATAAACTTACATTTCATACAAACAGTGATTAAATTTTTATAACTCAAGATTGAGTTTTTATAATGAAGTTTTATGTAACGATATTATCTTCTTTATAAAATGAGTTGTTAGTGTAATTATCTTACATAATGTAACATTATACAGTAGTATCGCCACACAATGGTTGTAATCAATAAAACTGGATGGACATTTCGGCCAATCTCAAATAGAGTAGCCGCTTGCGTAGGAATGGATGTGCTCAATAATGACCTTCTTCATACCTCCTTCCCCTCTACGGTACGATAAAGCAAAGAAAGAGGTCATTTGAGAGAACTATTAATACTTTTAAATTCATGTGGTAAAAAAGAACATGTAAAAGTGTGTGCTGAAACATGTGCCAACTTTCTATTTTCACTTAATCATATCTAATCAAAAAAATAAATAAACAGGAGAGCATCAAAGAGACCCAAAAAGGTATCTGGGCTAAACAGATATGTGATAGAGACCAAGAGATTGAGTAGCAGAAGGAGGACATCTGAGGGAACCAAGACGGTTCAAACTCGTGTACAACCTATTCTTCTCCAATTTCATGGGGATTAAATAAGGATCAATAGAAGGGGATGCCCTTCTCTTGATGAGGGTCCCAGTTTACAGTGGCACTTTTGGCGAAAGCACAAACACTCACTTTTTCTCTACTTTCGGAAATGAATAAAACAATGGACACAAAACTAATACTTGTTTTAAGGACAACTTATCCAAGGCAAATTATCCAAGTAAGGAGGCACATAAACTTTATCTTCCTTATAAGAATTACTACTAAATTACTAGTCTCCATTGTTAATTTTTTGACAGAAAACCACCACATTTGGCACAATTCAACCAAACAATCATATTTTATAAAAACACTGTGACACAAGTATAATACATTATCAACGCTGTATACCCAGGTTGATTGATTACATAATAATATATAAATTCACTCTGTTATATACCTAAAACCTATTGAAAATTGACATTGTACATTGCTTAAGGTTGGGGGTATTATTCTGTGGACGGTATTCATAACAAAGAAAACATGTGTTTTTCGCGATGGATACACTTTATGAGAGTGTATTTATTGTTGTGATATAAGGTATTTTGTGATATTTGAAATATAGATTTATGGCGGGGGAAAAGAAATTCACTGGTTGTTTTTTTGTTAAAGGAAATATTAATTTTCGACATAATTCAGTAAGATAAATAAATCATTATTTTTACTAAAGGAAACATGAAATTTTGCTGTTTAACCCTATAATACGGATATGGTATAAGGATATATAATGTTTCTAAAAGGAGAAGTAATCATGTGACGTCTAGAAAATATATTTATAACTGTAAAAGAAAATTTTTTTTATCACATGAACTTAAAATGAATGATTTAATGAATGTTAATTACGAAACATACTTTAATGTTATACTAAAATTTTGTAAAACTTAAAAATGTTTTTTTTTTGGGTTTACCTAGAGAAGGTAGGTTAAAGCCTTAAAAAAATTTATGTACATACAAATTCATATAGAGAAGTAATTTACCTCCTACATTAGTGTGAACAAAGGAGAGCAACCTAAAATTGAATTTAAGGTAACTGTTTCTTAATTATGTGGATGATTTGTTTTTAATTAAGAAAAGCCACTGAGAACTTTATATAAATAACATCAGGTAGTGGAATTATTTATCTCCTACTTTTCTATAAATAAAGGTAAGAAAAAGTAACCTTAAAAATATCCCATGGTTATTTTTCTAAATGTTACATATGATCATTTGTTTTACATTAACAAAGACAATTGAAAACTTCATAACAATAGATCATAAGGTAATTTACCTCATACAACCGTATAGACCAACAAAAACCTCACTATCCAATAATTATTTTTGTTAGTCAACAAACATAACTTTTTATTATTGCCAGGATCATATGTTTTACTTAATCACTTGTTTTTAAAGATTGTATGTGTAAAGGTAATAGAACTACCTAAAAACTCTGACAGGGATCTTTTGTCTTTAACTAAGACATAAATGTACTCACTGTAAACTATTTCATGGTATATTTTTTATATTATCTAGATCATTCATTTATCATTAACAGAAAATAAATTTGTATATATAACATCAAATAGTGGAGGTAATTTGCCTCCACCAATTGTAGAGGCAAAGATAAGAGAGCTACTTGAAAGTATGACATGGTTATATAATACCAGGATCATTTCTGTCTTTAATTTACAAAGGGAAGAGAACGTCACCTTAAAACTATTTCATGGTGTTTTTTTTATATTACCTAGATAATTTGTTTGTAATTAACAGAACAGAAATTTGTATATATAACATCAAATAGTGGAGGTAATTTACCTCCACCAATTGTAGAGGCAAAGATAAGAGAGCTACTTGAAAGTATGACCTGGTTATATAATACCAGGATCATTTCTGTCTTTAATTTACAAAGGGAAGAGAGAGTCACCTTAAAACTATTTCATGGTGTTTTTTTTATATTACCTAGATAATTTGTTTGTAATTAACAGAACAGAAATTTGTATATATAACATCAAATGGTGGAGGTAATTTACCTCCTACATTTGTATAGACAAAGGTAAGGGAGCTTCTTTGAAAATATGCAATGATGATGATTACATATTACTAGGATCATTTCTGTCTTTAACAAATAAAAACTATCTAACTCACATATTATATTGCACATAACATATTTTTAATACATTTATGGAAGTAAAACTTCTGATGACACGTATGACGCGACGTACGTAGTTTTGTATAAGTGTCTGTTGGGTCTTTAATCTACTCAGTCACACTTTAACTGAAATACTTCAAAACAACCTCTTATAATATGATTTGAAAATGAAATTATATTACACAATTTAATACATTATATGCCCAAAGAAGTTCTACTTCCTCTACCAATACAAACTGATATACGCACACATTCTTTTATAAAGTTTGTTAGTATACAAGGATATGATATCTCAGTGGATGCTATAGTCTAAACTGGAACTATTCGAGTTTCTCCAATTGATCCATAAACCATGGACGACCTGACGCCCGTTTTGTGAGTATATCGCAACCAGTCTCCGTGACGAGAAGTGTTTGTTCAAACTACGACAAATTTTATATATGAATTAAAATAATTGCGTATGGTATAGTAGGTATAGTCGCATTGTAATGATTATTTTCTCGGTATTTATCAAGCTGGGTCATTTTTTATATCAAATAAATATAAAATTACATACATACATAGCATCATGCCTCCAATAAGAAAGAAAGAAGAAGAAAGAAAAAAGGTAAGGTAAAACCACATACTTCCAATTGCCACTTGCCTTGGTCTTTCCCTTTCAACTTTACCATTTACTCTTGACTCACAAATCCTTTTTGTCAGTCTCCTTTCATTCACTCTCTCTACATGCCCAAACCATCTTAGCATACCTTTCTCAATTTTAGTCACTACATCTTTCTTACTTTGTCACTAAGTTTAAATCCACTGGAGCTCTCATCTCGCATTTATTTTAATTTTAAGTTTCTTCTGCCGTACCCAACTTCATCGTCGTTTCAACCGATGGACGTCCACTGCTGGACTTAGGCCTCACGTAATGACGTCCACAAGGCCTGATCTTGCACCGCTTGGCTCCAGCGGCTTCCGGCGACACTCTTTATATTATCGGTCCACCATGTGGGAGGTCTGCCTACACTGCGCCGTCCGCTGCGTCCCACACCCAACGTCCATCGGTCCTTCGAGCTATGTGCCCCGCCCATTGCCACTTCAGGTTTGCAGTTCTTAGGACTATGTCGGTGACTTTGGTTCTACTACGGCTTTTTTCATTTCTGATTTGATCACGTAGAGAAACTCCGAGCTTAGCCCTCTCTATCGTACGCTGAGTGACTCTGAGCTTCCGCATAGTCAGCGACCACGTCTTAGAACCTTCTTGTGACATTGTTTAAAAGGTTAAACAAGTGTTTAAAGGTTCTACTCACCCTTATAGATATAAAAACATGACACAAAATATAGTACAGTAATAAGTCATTTATCTTTCCTACACAACAACAAACACTGTCCTACAAAATTAGTTTTTATACATAGGAGCTGTTGATATTACTAAATATTTATGAATGTTTATTCGGTATGTATATTATGAGTGTTCAATGGGTACCATGGATATGTAACACATAGTTTTTTTTTATCACATAGTTATTATTAGATGTAGATAACATCTAAAAGATAAGTCAACCAATTTTGATGTGAATTTCACAAGTAGATATTATGAGATTAAAAAAATTATATGCTAGTATTATTAATAGCACTAATTGTATAAGGTGTTTTTGACTTGTGTGAATTTATAATTAAATGTGATATATGTAAATACATAAAACATTTTTCTACAGTGATTTTTTGACAAATGTCACTTTAAGTGGAAAATATAACATTAACCATTGATATTCAACATGAGGTGGTATATTTTTAATATCAAGATGAACTTACTTGTGCCGATCTAGAACCATCAGCGGTTACAGCGGTCCAATGGTCCGGCCACTGTTCGTCTCTCCATCCACCTTCATTGATCATGGGCTCTATTGTAAAACAATGCCCCGGCTTCATAACACCCACTGCTTTATTCTCTAAAAATTAAGTTACACAGTGTTAGAATGATATGAATACATATCAAATCCTACTCCTATAAACAGCTGAACATCAACATCCCACTGTTAGGCACAGACCAACCACCCCACTACGCAGTAACTGGACAGACTGAAGATATTTCGGAATTAATGGTGGTGTTGCGGAAGGGAGCACCGAACCTAGGGCGGCGACTGATTCTGATTGGTCAACTGCTGGCAACTCTTCCTCTCCTACCTAAACACCCGCGATCGCGTGCTCTCCTGCTCGTCGTGCCGTATATGCGTGCCGAGTGGGAGAGTGGCATAAAAAGCCTCTCCCAGAATTTGCGTCACATTTCGCGTTAGACTCCCGAACGGAGTAGATTCTATTACTAAGCGCGACTTATGAACATTGAACTAGAACTCTGCAGAACTGAAACCCAAGTCCGAACAACTAACATCCGAAACTAGAACAACTGAACAACCCAAGAGCGAACACTGCCTTGGATCCCACTTAGGCAGCCGATGCACTTCGACCCTTGTGGATCTTTTGTATCCGGACTACATCATTTAATTTTAACTCTTATCAAATCATACAAAAGAATTCATACAATACAAAACTCACACTGCATAATACAAAAATAAGACTTTTGTATATAAATTATGAATGGAATAATACAAAGATTTCTATATATAAATAATTAATAAAAATAAAAATGTTAGTTTTGTTATGGGGATGAAGTTCATCACAGAGAAATATTTGCAAAAGTAGAAAAGACAAGTATTTATGTTAAAGAAAATTGTAAATACCAAAGTTAATTAATTATTTTATAAGAATTATATAATGCAGGCTGATTTAATAGCTAGGTAAATGGCAGCCCTTTTATTATGGAACATAGGACGTAATGTTAAAAATATAAGTAATATTCATATAATACAATATATATAACATATAAATCATTCAATACAAAAATAAGACTTTTGTATATAACGTATTGATAAAGTATATTCTGAATATAGGAGGATGTAAGAAATCAATAAATATATACTATAGAGAAAAATTTACAAAAGTTGATAAGATACAAATTTATTCATGAAAATTGTGAATGACTAATTGAACTTAAAAAAAATTCTAACAGAATCTACATCAGTGAATTAAAAGAAACATACTTGCCTTATACAGTTTACTTACTTGCATAATGAGGTACGTTAGGTGCAGTGTGGAACAATCTATGTATACCATGACCACAGTATGACCGTACCACACTCAGGCCATTTGCCTGAGCATGTTTCTGTATAACGTTGCCAATCTCCCTGTACTTTTCACCTGGTTTAACAATCTCAATTGCCTTTTGTAAACATTCATATGTGATTTGCACAAGTTTCTTTGAAGTCTCTGGGACATTACCAACGAAAAATGTCTCATTTAAATCACCATGGAACTCTCTGTGATACACAGTTACATCTACATTACATAAATCACCATCCTGAAAAAATAAGATAATAATAAATTAAGTAAATAGAAACAAATTAATGTCCTAAAACTTGACTCATACCTTATTATCTATAGGAGAGATGATTAGTTCGCTAATCAAATATCAGTCTCTTAAGACAACAGGTAAAAACACATTTTAATAGAATAGTAAGGGGAGGTAGCCCTGAATGAAAAGATGTTGACACAAACTTATTCAATTTTATAATTATTCTATTATTGATATACAAACATACAAGTTTAATAAAATTGAATACAGTGATGAATATTAAACAATAATTAGACATATCTATAATGAAGAACTTTTCAAGGAACTCTCTTCGGTGCAGTTTAACAGTTTATTGACAATGTAAATTAAGTATATTAGTAACCTGTAAAGGACGCAAGTCAGGTATTCCATGGCAGATCACTTCATTGACTGAGGTACAACAGCTATTTGGAAAATTGTGATAATTAAGAGGGCTCGGATAGCATTCCCTTTCTATGCAGGCCTCATGCACCACTCTATCAATCTCATCGGTAGTCACTCCTACATCACATACTCTAAAACAAAAATATTTAATATAAAAGACTAAATACATGGAGTATATATTACAATATTTACTTTTCTTCAAATAGTATTTGGAATTTTACATTATGTAATCCCTATATAATTTATTGGTACCATATAATTTATTGGCTTCTGAGAGATACAGAAGATATTTTTGGCAAAGAAAGTTTATATTGATTCTAAGTTATCAGTGATAAACAATGTAAATTCTAAATATATGATAAATGTCATCAAACTAAATGACAATATTAAGTATTACTATATTTCAATTCTTCTCAACTATATCTGACAATTTATTCTTCTTGTGCCACAAAAAGAATCATGCTCTTTTGCACTACCACCAATTATACCCCTTAGTAAAGTCCTAACGGGAAAAATAATAACTCCACCAATCACAGTTGATATTAAAACTACATCTTCAAAGACAATTTGCAGAATAGCATTAACCCAGATATAGCAAATTTATACATTTTGCTAATATAATTACAAGACTACAGCATAATACGAAAATATAGTAATCTAAGAAATAAAATAACTGATCTCAAACAAATGATAATGAAATTTCTTTGAAATAATAGCTATATACAACAGTGTTATAGTTACCAGAGAAAATTGGTTATAGACATATAATAATAGTGATTCACCAATAAAAAAGTTATTGTAGCACATACTTGAGACTAACTTCAAAGTAAAAATTACAAATAAATACATACTTGGCTGCTTCATCTAAAACTTCTCTGCCTAATCGACAAGCAACTCGCATGCCCTCTATTTCCTCATCATCTAAGACTTTAATTTGCCCAGAACCTCTAGCAGCATTCTCGGAAGCTGGAAAACCAGTAGGATGATCTGCATAGTCGGGGCGACCTATATATGGTGGCACTGTTCTCTTTGGCCCGGGGGGAAAAGGTCTCAACTTCCCGGTAAAGTTATATGATGGCCAAGGATTATATTCAACACCAGATCCATCTGTGCTTTCACCCTCTGTAACAGAAAAAATCAAAGTCAACACTATTTGGCAGTAAATTTTAAGAGATATTACACAGATTAAATTGATTGAAAAAACGTCAGACACTAGAAGTTTACAAATGTGTATTTCAACTTGAGTACAAAAATAAATGTAACATATTAACAAGTGAAAATTTAACTATCTATACAAAGAAATAGATTAATAAATTGGAGTGTTGGGCTGCAATTTCAAATTAAGTTAGTTTTTCACTAAATATCGTCCCGGCTAATCTTTGAAAGGCTTGACTGATTTTACCGGGAAGTTCACGGCAAGATATGTTATAAGGAGTAACATAAGCTACGTTTAATTTAGAAAAAAGGTATCCGAAATTACGCGAGTGTCACCGCCGGAAACAATTAGTTAATATATATAGGGGCAAGGTGAACTAATAGTAGTAATTTAATAACAGTAAAACATTCACTCTTTCGCTTGTCAAACCTAACCTATAAGCACTCACTGGCTAGCGAATGGATGATTTTGTGTGATTTCCACGATTTCTTGAAACAATCCTGGTTGCAGAAGAAAGAGCCTTGTATTCCTAGTTTGATGCAAGTCGGACATTGGAGCTGTGCAATCGCTTGACAACCAGGAGTTTCGCACATTCCAATTCCGGCCATTTTTCGATTATTTTATGATTTTCGAATTGACAATGACATTCGAAATGTCAAATCTGACATATACCATAGAGAAGAATCAAAGAGGTCAAATAAGAAAACAAACTCCATAAAAAACTAAATCAAGTTAATTTTACTTAATCTGGTTTTTTTCACCCTTCATTACGAATAAATCTTTCATCTAGATTAATTTTGTACCTTATTATACGTACGGCAATTTATGTTATTTAAGGAAGCAAAATGAATTGGTTTTGTAAAAAAACATCTGCTGTTTATTAATATTCGAGTCACTAACCTTAATACGCTCAATAAGGTTTCGTATTTAATGTAATTTTATCGAATAAGACATACAGGAAATAACAATGAAAGTTATATTAAATATTATTAAAATTAAGTAGGTATACTTCTCCTGTATAGATATAAAAAGTAATATTTCAATCTATATAACCAAATTGTATATTAGATTTAAAAAAAAATTATACTGATGGCTTTAATACTATAGCATTTACTTGTATTAGATAACGCACGAGTAGTTTATGGTACTTGGTTTTACAAAATTTATTCATGCTAGTCCTAAAAGAAAGAAAAAAAATTACGCGGTCTTCCTAATTAATCTTAAAAAAAATTCAGTTTCTCCTTAAACAATAATAGAATTAATACCCTCTACTTATTTAAGGTGGTAACTACCTACTTTATATACAGGAGGAAAGATATAAGTAGACATACAACAGTAAGGCAAATCCTTAATATAATTGAAATTATCCTGTAATTATTCTATTAAGTTATATTCTCTGAAAACCAGCGACATTGATTCAATAGCTTACGAGTGAATTTATACGAAAGACGCAAAGTCTTTACGCTTTTAAAATATTAGAACAGATTTGTTTCTATGAACCATATTTTTATTTTTATTTTTAAACCTTTTTCTTAGCAAATTACGTAAATATATTGCAGACCTAAGTCTACACGTACACCAACACTGTACTTTGTTAGTGTAAATTAAAAAGTACAAGACTAGAAGTAGTTTTATGACCATACCTATTTCTCCAATTTGAAAGATAACATCCTGAACAGGAAGTTCCAATTCAATCATTTTGTCCTCTACAGTTCTGCAAAGGTGACGACAATTTATTTATTGGATCTTATCTGTTACATTACTATCTCTATATTTTTTAAGAATGGGGATTTAAAGTATTCGCTATATCAAAACATATAAGAAATAAAAAAAATACTGTGATGTTTCAATTATAACTAGAGATAATTTCAATTATTTTTAAAGTATTGCCTTAATTTATCCTAACCCTATATAAGTCCACCTATGGGCTGAGATTTGAGCTGTCATCAGAATTATTTTTTATTGTATGTAGACAAAATGTTATATATTTTTGGAAAAAAAATCCATCTATGCATGAGATGTTCTATATAACCTGTTATTTTTAAATTTCCTCTATGGTTTGGTACTTAATAAAAATTATACGAATATCATATCGCTGAAAAAGTTTATTTGCTTGAACGCGGTAATCTCAGGTACTACTGGTCTGATTTGAAAAAATATTTGAGTGTTAGATAGTCCATTTATCGAAGGCTATAGTCTATATATCATCACAGTTAGACCAACAGGAATGGTGTGCTGATGAAGATTGTTTCAAAATCCGGAGATTTAGTTTACCGCTTCGACTGCGTGCACTGAGTAAAGGGTTAAAGTTTCGCAAAGATTATGTATGACAGAATTATCCCTCTTTAAAAGTTCCCTAAAGGAGTTCGCAGAGATCTCATAAATACTATATTATTTAGAATTAATCAATGCATCTAGCGTACTTACTGAAAATTGTCCGGCGAAGCTGGTAGATCCAGCCGTCCGAAAGATCTACGGATCGTATTAAGGCGTTTCTAAATCGCACGTATAAGAAATCAAACGTTGATAACAATTCTGTACCATTCATTTCAAAATTATTGTATGTTTTAATAAAATAATATATCGAATTAATTAAAAATTTATATAAAAAGTAGTACGCCCTTGAAACTGAAATTTGGACACGCGATTATTGACGTTGCGTTTGACTTTACGCGTTCTATTTTTGACGTGTTTATTTTCTTCCAGCCGATGTTGTCC
Source organism: Elymnias hypermnestra (assembly GCA_015832385.1). Lineage (NCBI taxonomy): Eukaryota > Metazoa > Arthropoda > Insecta > Lepidoptera > Nymphalidae > Elymnias > Elymnias hypermnestra. The sequence goes on from JACTOM010000667.1 coordinate 579,051, forward strand.
AGTGGATTAACGTCCTCTACGTAGGTATTTTAATACTTTGTTTGGCTACAGGTGTATTTAATTATCTTTATATTCACTAGTGGTCGAAATTCGACCATAATTAATTTAAATTGTAAGCACAGGCTGGGGCAAAAGTCCTGCTACCATTTTAATTGGTTATAACTTTCAGATAAAAGATGAGTAGGTTTGGTTTTAATAAAAAGTTTAATTGAGTTTTACATTTTTGTTATCTTTATGATTCGAAAATTATATCGGCTAAATGGTGACCGCCATTCGCTATATAACTTTCGAATCTTTTTAGGGCATTTTTCTGGACATCCTGCAACATCTCAGGCTGAATTTGTTCAATTTCTTGACAAGCGTCTTTAATAATAATAATAATAATGAGCCTGTCGCCATCCCGGCGAGTCACTCAGACATGTGCTTTCGGGATGTGCCGCGCTTGCCACCACTGAGTATCGCCACAGACAATCAAGCGGCCAAAATCCTTCATCAAAAGCTCGCCCTGATGTACAGTCTTCTTGATGAGAGGCTGCCGTATTATAGGTACCAGCTGGTGCCAGTACTCGAACGCGACGGCGTCCGACTTTATTGGGACCGTTCCATTATCACGGACAGGACCAACAAGCCTGATATCGTGATAATGGACCGGGCACAGTCTCGGGTGCCTTTAATGGATATCACGATCCCGTATGACGAGAATTTCGTGCGAGCTGAGACAGAGAAAAAGCGTAAATATCTGGATCTGGCGCACGAGATTACCGCTATGTGGGGTGTGGGATCCACTGAAACCATCCCAATGGTAATATCTGCGAATGGTCTATTCCCAGTCAGTCTCGCTCACTATTTGGGACGACTGGGGTTCCGTGGCAGTTCGCTCGCAGCAAGAATGCAAAAGGCGGTGTTGCTGGACTCTGCTAGGATAGTCCGGTGGTTTCTCAGCCTGTAGCCCTGATCCCCGGCCGTCTGCACTCCCTGCCGGGGTGTATCCTCCTCCCGTTTTATTTATTTATGTAAATGTTTATGTATTATCTTATATCTGTATATAAATAATTATTATAAATCTGTCTGTATGTAATATAAATATTATATATATTTGCATAAACGGGCGTGAGTGTAAAAGTAGAATAATAATTGCGGATTGGCTGGGATCGAACTTATTAACCTTAAATATAAATAAAACTAAATTCATACCGTTTACAATTCGTAAAGTAACACAACCGGATCACTGTTTTAAGATAAAAGTACATAAATGTAATAACCCTCTTACAAATTGTTTCACGTGTGATGAAATTTCCAGAGCTGATAAAGTGAAATACCTGGGGGTGATTGTCGACCACCATCTCACCTGGGTTCATCATATAAACGGTCTTAAAGATAGGGTGAGAAAACTCATTTGGATATTTAAAAAACTAAGACATGCCGCTAGCGAAAATATTCTAATAACTACATACAAGGCGCTGGCACAGTCAATACTGAGCTACTGCATAACTGTCTGGGGTGGTGCAGCAAAGACTCACCTAATATCGTTAGAAAGAACACAGAGGTCATTATTAAAAGTAATGTTTTTTAAACCGTTTAGATTTCCAACCTTTGACTTATACAAATCCTATAAATTATTAACAGTTCGGCAAATATTTATACTCAATTGTATACTTAAACGACATCACCTGTTGCCTTTTATAAATGTTAAAAATACTACGCGCAGAACCCTCCCTATTTGTAAAATCCCATATACAAAAAAAAATTTAAACAAAGACAATTCACTTGCAGTTCCTCATTCATATATAATAAACTTAATAACATATTAAATATATACCCCTTAATAAGATCGAAATTAAAACGCGTATTATCTCAATTCTTACTTACTAAAAACTACGATGAAACAGAGTATCTATTGGAAAATTATCAATTGTAACGCTCACCATCACTGGCGCAAACCTCACTCATAGACACACACTACAATCACTGACATCCCTCACGTACACCTACAGACACAAACACACACACGCACACACACACACACACTCACACACGCATCCTTATGTATAACATTTGTCATTAAAAAAATTTTTTTTTTCTTTTGTTTATATTATCTCGTTTGACTAGAGATTGTCGACTGGGTGGATGAGCGGGGTACCCAGTAACACGGGTTCCCACCTAGAACAGGGGTCCTTGCAACATAATTGTACTGCATTTTTTATCTCAATAAAACATTTTTCATTTTTCATTTTTCATAATAATATAAGTTTTTATGTTAGGAATCGTTTGGAGTTTATTTATATATTTTTGATTTAGAAAAACCCATAAAAAAAGTCTGGTGTTGTTAAGTCTGGAGATCTGGCTGGCAATGTTAAATCGCTAAGAAAATTTTAAATCATGTCTTGGTACTTCAGTAGTAATAGTAATTTTAACACCAAAAAAATTTCTAATGTAAGCTACTTTGTGCTTTTGACTTTTTTAACAGACTTTAATAAAAGGAAAAGGTTATCAATTGGTCTGTATATTTTTTTTATGTTAGTTATAGATTGTTTTTTTTATATGAAAGGTGGTGCATGTCGTAGGTTCACATTTTTCAAAATCCAATTCTGATGATGCCATCTTAAATTTGTATTAGGCATGTGCGCGATAAATGGACGAATAACTCAAGAGCACACCAACCGATTTCTATAATTCATTTTTTATTGGAAAGGATATATTTCAAGGGTTGTTTAATGATAGTTTGGTGAGGTTTTGATCATGGGATCCCTGACAAAGTAACAAATTAGCCATACTCGGCAGTACCTTTTATAGGCTATCCAGATATTTGAGTCACCTACCGTAACGTCAGTATGGTCCAGTGAGTATCGTAGTTTTAAAAATATGATTTTTTTAAAGCAGGTCTTGTTTTTTGTCGTCCCATCATCAAAGGTGTCATAAGTACTATCATCTGTCTTCGCTTTCGAAAGCAGTCTCCTAATACCGTGTATATATAATTCTGCAGTACATAAAGGGTTTATTTAGTGACGTGTATAAGTGGATTCAGGATTGTATTTGATTGTCAATTTGTGTAAGGTTTCTTAGTATTTCCACTGATGAGACAAAACAAAATACACGTGTAAAGCCTGTCTAAATTTTTTTTCAATTAAACACTTTTAAGGAGAATAATATTGATACCCTTATACTTTAATATATCATTGTTATATCCCTGAGTTTGCTGTAAGATAAAGACATTCAATGATTATTCAGATAGAAGATCGGAAATAGCAGCTTCCCGGGACGTCGGGCAATCCCACTTCCAAACAGTCGTAGCACTAATTTTCCGGTTTCAACCCCAAAAAGGGAAATGCAAAGACTTATATAAAATTTTATGAAGGCATTTTACGCTTATGAGAATATCCTAATAACGCTTGGTGTGTGGGTGTTTTATTCAAATGGGATTTTTTTTTTGTTTTTCTCATTATAACCTGCGGCATCAAATGGAATAACCTGCCATTGTTTTGGATTGTAATGAGTATACTATGCGCCGTTTATCAGAAGAATTTTCCTGTTAATATTACAGAATATTATCAAAATGGTGTCAGCATGACACTAAAATATATAAAAAAAAATGAAAAAAAAGACGTACGTTTTTTAAGGCTTTTATTAGCTTCAAGTACCGTAATCTTTGTACATAATTATTGACAACTTCAAAACGTCGGATTTTTTTTACGTTTTGCACACTTATCCCTTCGTTTGTCCGAATAATACCATCTTTTCAACTACCATGCCCGCCCTGCACGGACGTTTTTTGCGTCAATTACCCCACGGAACTAAAACGGCTCTTGGGACATAAATGTTGACGAAAAACTACCAAATGTGATGCTTTTTATGTTTGCTAATAGTTAAACTGTACAATGGTATCTTTCGTTCATTAAATTAAGAATCTGGTGAAGCGTCATGTTGCGCTAAACTTTGAGATAGTGAAAAAAGTTTTTCTTGTATTTATAGACTTATATCGTAAAAACTTAAACTTACCTCAAGGGTTTTCATTACTATTCACATCACGTATATAATCAAAAACACAATTAATCACTAATAAACACTCAAAGTTTATAAAATATCACCTGAGAACTTAACGACCTTCGACGCGACATATGCACCGTTAGTAACGGTCATTATTTAACGGATTTATTGTCAATATATTTTCTATCCTATCAAATTATTTCCATTCATCATAGATTTATCTCCTTCAAAAAGCATAGCTTTCGTTTTGTTTACATTCACTTTCATTCCTTTTCTTTTCAAAGCTTCAATCATAATATTTAGCATGTCCTGTAGCTCATTAGCGGATGGCGCAAGTATTACTTGATCATCAGCGTAGAGTAAACATTTGACGAGTAATTCATTCTTTCTTAACTCATACATACTTTCTTTTAAATCTGTCAAACAGTTATCCATAAATAGGTCGAACAGCCATGGTGACGCGACACATCCCTGTCGAACACCTCTTTCGACAGGAAACCACTCCGTGTACGCCCCGTTTATTTTAACACAAGCACTAGAACCCTCATAGAGAGACTTCAATGCTTGAATCAGATTAGCGCTCACCCCATTCCTCACCACTCGATCATAGGCCTTTTCTAAAACCATAAAAGCGCAATATGCTTTTTGGTGTAGTATTACTTGAAAGCGTTCCATGATAATTTTTATCACAATTCCACGCTTTAATGTTTTTTGTATGATTTTTTGCAATATCTTACCATGTCTCTTATGTAGACTTACAATCTTTTAATACTATTTATAAATACAGCTTCGAGGGTTTTAAGCCGTTCTGAGAAGAACACATACCACATGCAGTTAGGAAATTTTTATCTTATCTTTTTCCCAATAGGCTAATTAGTCATTACGAAAGTCTCACCAGTATAGTCCACGACAGATACACAATCTGGGTTTTTCGTAAAACCAAGTGGTAACTTATTTATTTTAATTGCATATATTGAATATTTTTTTTAAATACGTGGCAAATTAGTACACATTATGTTTCACTTTCCGAATTTTATATAAATACATTCAAACATATGCAATATCGCTCTGTCTATAATATTATGCATTAAAAAAAATGTTCTACCTATATCCATTATAGACTTTAAATCCAGATGGATGATTGGAAGGTACATAATAAAATAAAAAATGTGGTTTAAGAAACGACGATGCAAGTGAAACAAATATTGCCGATTATGAACGCTCTTGTGGCTGTTGGCTTTGTTGGCCTTGGCTGCTCTCCCAAGCTTCTTTTAATTGACGCCTACTTTGCGGTCAGCTGTAATGACATGCGATAGATGAACGAAAATATTTCGAGGCGATGAAAAATAGAGTTTCAATTTCAAAAGTATTATTGAAAACTCGCAATTTATACTGTCATGATAGACCGACGGGATCGGGAGCTATTCGAATGACACCACCGTAAAATGGTAAGGTAAGTAATAGTCCATTACGGTCCCACGGATGGGTACAGTCCTTCTCATTCAGAGAAGAGAGGATAGTTCAACTTCGCTGCTCTATTGCGGGTTGGCAGTCATAGCCTCACTCTCATAGTCCGATGTGAGGACAATCCGACATCACCAAAGACAGATCAGATGCAGAACTGGCGGCTTAACATGTTCTCCGAGGTTAAATAGGATAAATGGTTTCTAGAGCATAGATTTACCACGCTGTTCCACTGCAAGTTGCCAGTCATAGTACACAAGTGTATGCGTTAATACAAGTGCACTCTCTAATCCTTAATCCTCATAATCCGATGTGACGGCAGTCCAACACAACACCGGAGAGAGATCAGGGGCAGGACCGACGGCTTAACGTGCTTTCCGAGGCTTGTGGGTGGAGCACACAAATAGAGAGCTTCTGAACAGAAAACTTGATCCCAGGGCCTCATGACTGTAGCCGTACAAGCTGACCATTACACCAATGAGGCAGTAAAGAGATAATAAATTGGTTACAAAGCCCAATAATTCATTCGTTCATGTCACAAAATGATCATGTATGTGAATACCTTTGACACATAAGAGCTTTACACCATGACATATATTATTTCGTATTAATCCACGTTGACCAGCTGTTCGGAATCCATCGCTAATCCAAGCTTAAGGTATTATTGGATTTAACTTCACAAATCCTTTTTGTATAAACACAAAGACAACTCTTTCTATTGTTTTAGGTTAAAATCGAGCCAGTCTCTGTATAAATACAATTCATGGCCGTGTTTTTGCGCATTGGCGTGATGAAGACGGTTATTAAGCTGTTTTGTATGCAAAACTTTTTTCAAGACAATTATCAAATTACTGCCTCAATGGTGCTATGTTACGAGTTCTAAAGTCGATAGCGTCTTTATATGATTTCCGGTTAGAATTATGTACTTATTATGATAATATGGGCTAAATACATTATTATGTACCTTTTGTGGTTTTTATACAGCTTTGAAATGGAAATGAAATGTCTGCATCTGGTAGATCGTTGCAGGTTAGGTGGCAAATCAATGCAATAACAAATCAAAGAAATAGTTAGTTCTAGTTCAAAAAGGTTAATTTTTTATAGTTAGCGTTATGAGGCGTGCAATACGATGTTTAATGTTGGCTCTGCCGGAAATCGAACCGAGGATTCGCATCATAGCGCCAACGAGGTCATCAAAATGGTGCACGTGCTTGTATTTAAAGGAGGAATTGTGAAGGAAGAAAAGCACAAGAAAATAAAAATAATTTTATGATATACAAAGTTGCGTAAATATTGACTAACACATATGAAAAAGATCTTAATGTTTCATAATATTTTTAAATATATTATAAAAATAGTGCAAATTGAGAAATAGTACTATAAAGAATTTTTTAAACTATAAAAAATGCTTGGGAGAGAATTAATTATTCTCATCTAATATATAATATATATAGAATGTAATGATGATGAAACAAATAACGATACTCGGCTGAGTTTGTTGTGCGCTCTTCTCAGAGCTACGCGCGAATGAAACTACGTAATTTTAGAGTGTAAGGCCTAATAACATCCCACTGCTGGACACAGACCTCCTCACTCAAAGGGGAGAGGGTTTTGCTGGTCCATTGCGGATTGGAAGGCATAGAACATAAGTCCACTCTCTATTCCTTCACTCTCACAGACATATGTGACGAAAATCCGACACGACCGGAGAGAGATCAGGCGCAGGACCGACAGCTTAATGTGTTCTTCGAGGCACATGGGTGGGACACGTCACCACTTATTGACTTCCTAACTTGGGGCAATTATTGAGGAAATGTTAATAGGAAAATCAATATTCATTTTTAATTTGGCTTGACCATTTGGAAAATATTTGTCGATTCAAATTTAAATCCTTTATTTATTGCTGAAAGTTTAGCGCCTGACTGTGATTTCACCTGATGGTAAGTGATGATGATATAGTCTAAGATGAAACCGCTTATCTGGTAAGAGAATATATACCTCATGATTTCTACACAGCATCGTACTGGAACATACATCTCTTTGTTTGGCGATACGTCTTTGCTGGTTGGGTGGTAAAAGAGTCAGAGCCTTTGACCACTTTTTCCAAGTTTGGAAGGAGGATCTGGAGTTTCCAAGTGTGTGGTCCAGTTGTGGTCACGGTGGAGGCGATTTGTCCTCGCCTCGAACAATCACGACGTGAAGAGCCTCCTATCTGCCATCAACGTGGTGCACCTGTCGATACGGCTGCTCACACTGTGGCAGAATGTCCGACTTGGGGACCACAACGGCATCCTCTGGTATCCCTCATCGGAGCGGATCTCCCACTGCCAAGTATAGTAGGCACCATGCTTGACAGTGAGATAGGTTGGAAAGCGATTGCCTTATTCTGCAAGGCCGTCACCTCGTTGCAGGAGGCAATGGAGCGAGTACGAGAAGCTGCAGCAGATGCCGCTCCCCTTCGGAGGCGGGCGGTAGGAAGCGTCTTTACGAACGCCTCTTGTCTTCTCCTTGAACATCTTTAGTCGGTTTCATCCGGGAGTGTCAGGGCGAATGCGCAAGGGAGCCTCTGACACGCCCAATTCAGGATGAGGAGGGTGTCGTTGGGTTTTAGCGAGTCCCACACTCTTTATCTCGTGGCATGGGTGCGTAAAAGCATTTCTCAGCAGAAAAAAGTGTGGTAGCTACAGACCGACAGTGGGCCGTTACAACGCGGAGACGGAGACGCAGGGGTGACAAAGCCGCCTAGCAATCGTGGAATGCTCCAGCCTTTAGTCTGAGGGTTGCGAGTGGTGAGAGAGGGGGCTCCAACCGTTCTTTAGTATACAACCCCGAGAAGAATGTAGTTTAATGTGATCTTAGGCTTCATTGTAGTAAAACTGGTCATAGGATGAGACAAGACATCGCACAAGGGAGGCACCAGATGAAAGTTCCTTGCAGAGTCTGGTGTTGCGTTACATTTGCAGAGGAGGGCCACCGAGGGGGTTTTAGTAGGTATAATCTTACATAACCTGGCCTTTCCCCCGAAAACGCCGGGTATATTTTGAAGTGAAAAAAAGTAGCCACAGCCGAAACCAGTCCAGATTAAGACAAATTAGTAATACAATTATCTAAATTCGCAATACCGGGGATCGATCCTAGAGCCTCTGCTAGCAAAGCGAGTATTCGCACCAATGCGCCAGCGAGGCTTTAAACTACTTCAATAAAGAATATTTGAATTACAACAAAAAGTTATTGGGTACATAATATGAAAAAAATGTTTTCTTTCATCATTAATTCGGGTCTATGCATATGTATCTGGACACTTCAGTACACATATCATTTTCACTTTTCCGTATGTTAATCTGATCTCCCAGTCACCCCTCGGGGATGCGTCAGATCGTCCCGAGCAGCCGTGGAGGGTGGACGTATTTCATCCCTTAATACCCGCCAAGTCGCGATCGCGAAGTTCTCTTCGTAGTGTCGGCGAAATAACCCGAATTATTGTAAGTATTTTATATTAATAGTCATAAAGTACTTTTAAAATAATAACATTAAAACTTTAAAATAAATGCTTATAAAGTTTTTTTACAGTGACACTTATAAAAATCACTTTTGAATCGTCAGTAGTCTGTCCGCTGAGAAGAAACCGGCAAGAAACTCAACAGTTACTCTTTTAGAGATAGTTGTGTATTTTTATCGCTGAAATAATCTTCAACATTATAATATGCCCTTTGTAAAAGTATATTTTTTACATATTTAAGAAATACTTAAAACTAAACGGAGGCAAATCTAAAACTGATTGCGGTATCTTATTAAAAATGCGTATGCTCAACCCGACAAATGATTTCTGAGCTTTCTTCACTCTAAAATATGGGATTACAAGTTTGTCTTTATATCTAATATTAAATTATCACGGATATATAACATATTATTTAATATAAATTGCGACGGTACTGTGAGAATTGATGTTTAGATATAGGTATTGAAACGGTCTTTAATAAAATATTATTCAATAGGACAAGGATTAATGTAGAGGATTAGTAAATTGTAAAAAAAGTAGTTATAGTGGCATAACTACAAAAGTTGGACATATGATGTCTTGGACTTTTTTTGTAGATATTAATAAGACCCTATTGTAAAAGATATTTTTGTTCTATCATCAATAGTTTTCGCAGCGCACACGATAACAAATTTTTTGGGGCTAATTTTCACACGTTGGGTCACATTAATGCATTTTTATTAGGGATCTCTATTATTTTTGAGAAAGTAATATAGCCTATGTCGCTCAGTATAAACATTAAAAACATAATATCACGTTAGATTTATGCACACAGTTTTAAATTAAAAATGGTACAAAAACCAATTAAGTTTACAAAATAAAGTGTACAAAGGCGGTCTTATCGCTTATAGAAATCTCTCACAGACGACCTTAGGCGAGAGGTAAAACAAACAAGCGGGAAATATAAAAAAGAAAGTCAGATTAAAATAAATGATTTGTTAGTTTTAAATATGCTTTGGTTACTATTTATACAAATTCAAATTAAAAATATCTTTATTCAAATAGGTTTTTAAAGCCCTTTTCAGTCGTAAATTTGTTTTTTCTAATGTCTGATTTGTAATGATATTAAAGAAGATACAATTTAAAGTTACGACGGTTCTGCACTGTCCTGAGAATACTTCATGACAAACTCAGTTTTGTAACCTTTTTTACCATCATAATTCCAATAAAATATTAATTTATTATATTTAGATTAGAGTAATTTACGATTTTTTATCGTCTAAGTTTAATCCTTGGGATTATAGTAAGATTTTTTAATTAAAAAAAAGTAAGTAGCCGCCCATTAACTATCCACTGCTGGGCACAGCGCTCCTCACTCCTAGAAGGCAGGGTTTTTAGAGCATTGACCTACCACGGTGCTCCATTGCGGATTGGCAGGAATATTATACAAGTGCACTCTCTATTCCTTCACTCTCATACTCTGATGTCACGGGAATCCGACACGATCGGAAAGAGATCAGGCGCAGTCCCGAAGGCTTAACGTGCTCTCCGAGGCAAGGGGGTGGATCACACCCCCAACTTCCCAACTTCGGGCAAATATTGAGAAAATCTTAATCGAAAACTCATTATTAAATTGGCCCGACCCGGCTCGAATCCAGGACCCCATGTCTGTAGTCGATCATGATAACCACTAGGCCAATGAGGCAGTCAAGATTTTTAGTTAAGGATTTGAATTTATTTAGTGAAATCTTTGTAATGTCTACTGGGAGTTTGTTATAGAAACTTAAGCAGTTATCATGAAATGAGTTGCTAAATACATTTATTCTACTGGAATTATCCTAATTGTTCTTTATTTTTATGTACGTTTACAAGTTTTCAAGTATTTTTTGGTCCCACTTTTCATCTATCACTCTGAAAACACTTAAATAGTTAGTTTATTAGTTTTATACACACCGGTCGCGGTTGCTTCGGCAAGTAATTGCACCAGGTCATTGGCCGCCTGGAAACGCCCGCCTATCATGAGTGTCACCACACTCATGTAGATGCGGCGCACCATACCCTGGCGGAGTGTCCAGCTTGGGTAACCAGCGGCATATCTTGTTGTCGCTGGTCAGAGGAGATCGTTCACTGGAGAGCATAATTGGGGTAATGCTCGCCAGTGAAGTTGGGTGGAGGGCGGTTGCTTTCTTTTGCGAGACCGTCATCTCGCTGAAGGGGGCAAATAAGAGGCTAAGGAAGCAAGAGGCTGGAGCTCTCCCTCGCCGTCGGACGAGGCTTGGTGGCAGAAGTCGCACTTACGCACTTCATGTCTCACTGTATTGAGTGGCAGCTCCTCATAGTCGGTACCATCCGGGTCACTAGAGTGGAATGCAGTAAGGGAACCTCTAGTGATCTCACTAATGGATGGGGAGGGATCCGCTGGATTTTAGTGGGTATTCTGTTATCAGTGAGTCCCACACTCCCGATGGAATTAGTCCTTCATAGGGGTGCGTAAGGGCATTTCCCAGCGCAAAAAAAAAAGTTTTTTACACACTGTGGTCACTGCCAATTGGATTCAATTTATATTTCCAACAACAATCTATAATATTTTCGCGTTCTTTGAACATTGTCGTATTTTTTCAGTATAGTCTTCCAAATAGCTAGACCGATTTTGACAAAGCTTTCTCAAATGGTGATATAATTTAATAACCACTATAAGCTTTAATTTCTTCAAATATTTTACCCATTAAGCATTAGAATATGTGAGTAAAGTGTTTAAATGAGTGTTAAAACTGGATTTTCTTTCCCTTTACGAGTTTGTGCTATAATATTTAGAAAATTAATTGTATTCAATTCTTTTTGAACGACAGCTTTAAGGTTTATCAATAGCCATAGTAAAAAAGAAAAGTATTTGAAAAAAAAAATAGAGGTGGAAAATGTACAATTGTTTTTATGGTATATATATAAAAAACAATTGTCCTTATGACCACACGACTGAATTAGAACACACACTCACACATACATAATCATGTGTCTCTTTGTGTGTGCTTAAATATACATCACATCATACTTTTTGTAAAGCTCTCATTACGCATCCACTAGCTTACTCACCAAGTCAAACGTACGTAAAGTTTTACTTTCAAATATCGCTACTACTCTGGAGTGCTTTTTAGCTGACAGTTTAGGGCTTCTCTGTGATCATACCTGATGGTAAGTGATGGAAACGTATAAGAAGGAAGTGCGCTAAATTGGTAAGAGGCATTTTACTTGTGGTTTCTATACACCATGGTACTGGAATACAAATCTCTTGCTAGGCTAATCGTTTTTGCTGGTAAAGTGGTAACTAGCCACAGCCGAAGCCTCGAACCAGACTAAAACAAATACCGGAGACCTCTCCTAGTAAAGCCAGTAAAAAAGTAAATAAGTAGCAGCCCATTAACGTCCCACTGCTGGCATAGGCCTCCTCACTCCTAGAAGAGATGGTTTTTAGAGCATAGATCCACCACGCTGGTCTACTGCGGATTGACAGGCATAGTAACTCTTTATTCCTTCACTCTCATAGTCTGATGTGATGGCAATTCGGCACGACGGCTTAACGTGCTCTCCGAGGCACGGGGGTGGATCACACCGCCAACTTCCCAACTTCGGGCAAATATTGAAAGAATCTCAATAGAAAACTCAATATTGAATTTTGAATTGGCCCGACCCGGGACTCAAACCCAGGACCTCATGTCTGTAGTCAAACATGCTAACCACTAGACCAATGAGGCAGTTCCAGAAGTAAAGCCAGTAGTTGCACAAAAAGGATTTGTAAAAAAGTAACCTTTAAAAGAGAGCAGTTAGTTTTTTACTATAAGGAAAACCGTCATAAAAAAAATATCTAAAGGCACTCAGTCAAAGGCATTTTATGAGACATACTGACTCATCGAATATTGACTTGTGTTGCCGTCTGAGGAGGGCTCAGAGACCGCTAGACTCCCCTAAAAGCACTCGTCTACATATTCAAGTGCGTTCAAATGGACAGAAAACTCATGCATTACGCTGCCCGAAGTTTTCTTCCCCGTCAAGTGCTTTTAGGGCCCCGAGCAGCAAAATAAAAAAGCAATCCGCCATGTAAAACCGTTGAATACAATTCTGAGGGTAGTTTTATAGATACTTTCCTATTGGAGCTCCGTCAAAACTTTATAAAGTGTAAAAGATTACGTGTACATGTCTAAAATAATATGATAAAGAGGAAACACATGTGTTTTTGTATGTGTGTTTGTAACGTTTTCAAAAAAACTACTGGAACAACTTAAAAATTTTTTTCACCATTAGAAAGCTGCATTTTCACTGAGCGACATAAGTTGTATTACTTAAAAAATAGGGGTCCTTAATAAAAATGCATTAATGTAACCCAAAGAGTGAAAAGTTAGTCATATAAAATCTATTGTAGAAAGTAATGATATATACAAAAAATACGTCAATATCATATGTTTAACTACTGTAGTTATGCAAATATAACTACTATAAATACTATTTTAGAAGTTAGTAAAAGTGTCGACAATAATCAAACCATATTAATCATAGCTCTGTATTAATTCTTATTCAATTAAATAATATTTTATTAAAAACTGTTTCAATACTTTTTAAATTATTAAAATCGGACATTCCATTCAAAAGATATAACGAGTTTAAAAATGTCAATCTGAAGAAAATTGTAGCGTCCATTATAACTGGGCCTGCGACTGATGAATAAACTCATATTTCAAGAATACCAATGATACCCACCGATATACCTATGCTGTTTTTATTTATAACCTTCTAATATTTACTATTTATAAAATTCTTTCAGTACCTCCTTGAAGTCAAGAATTTTTCAATATCTGTATTTTAAAATTTGCTAATATCGGACATTTTACGTAAATTATGTTACGAATAAAATACATATTTTAAACCTGGACTTAGTAGTAGCAGTCAATTATTAACGCCCCACTGCTGGGCAATGGCCTGCTCACTCATAGGAGAGACGGCTCTAGAGTATAGACCCACCACCCTGGGGTTGGCAAGCGATACAGTTGATACTTGATGTTAAATGAAATTCTTTTGCAAAAAATTGTACAGAGCTATCAATTAAAAGCTTAGGCAAAGTGTTTTAATGTTTGTATCTTATAACAGCAGCCTATTCACGTCCCACTGCTGAGCACAGACCTCCTCATTCTTAGGAGACAAGTTTTTTAGAGCAAAGACCCCCCACGCTACTTGATGACTTGTTTCTATGTAAAGTTGGTGCTAAATAGCAAGAGAATTGACTTCATATAGGATGAGTAATATCTATAGAGATACGTGAGACATGTCGTGGCAAAGCGTCACCACGTCGCCTCCTTTCTTACTCAATTTCGTGTATACAATTTTTGTCTACTAGGATACACGTTACCTATGTTTTACAACAGATGTCTTGTATAAATCGATAGGTTAAATTTATGTTTTGTTAAAAATAATAATATTACATCATATAATACCAATAACATTGCCAGAAGGAAAATGAACTAAGAAAATCCATTATTTCTAATCCCTCGCATCGCAGAGCTTGCAGACAACTCGGCGATAGAAAAAAAGGTGATCCTATCTCTGATTCAATTTGCAAGAGGAATCGTTGAGAATGGAAATTAATACAGTCCGGTAATCACCGGGCCATGTTTAACGAATCCCTTAAATGATTCAGGAAAATCGTTTGAGGGTCATTTATATCTTAATCTTTACATCTTTGTAAGTACTTTTTCACGTAGACCTTTTTTTAATACCTCGATATCACCTGCGTAGTATCCATTACTTTTTTTTCTGGCTAAGAAACGTATTTACACACCCCGATCAGACCTATAACCTTATTGGAGATGTGACACTAGCCAACAAGCCAGAAAATCTACTAAAACCCAGTAATACTATTCTTTAAGGAAGCAGTAAAGGACAGGATGCAATCTAACCTGGTATTTCGCAAGATTCCCGTTAGAAATGAGGCAGAAAAGAGCAAGTCTTCCCTTTCTACTTCCCAACCTGCTTTGGTGGAGAAAAAATGCGTCCATAGCGTTTTCACTCTGTCTCTCATGTGATGTCATGTGCCTCCTTAAAAGTGTTGCAAAAGGAACCCCTGCCCTCCACTCCCTTCCGCTGTTGAACATTGTTCCAACTATGCCCTTCAACGAACAAATCCCGTTAGCACCCGAACTAATCTTTAAAACAGAGATACCTGTCCGCTAGGTAAGAGAGCCGTGCTTTATAGGTAAGAGATCCGTGTCCCCTAGATAAGTGATTAATGCACCCTAGACAAGAGATTCGTGCCTCCTAAATATTCCTGTTTTTTGCACTGGAAAATGCTTTTACGCACCCCTGCCATGAGGGAGGGAGTGTCGGACTCGCTGGCTGGATCAGAATATCCACTTAAACCCAGGAACACCCTCATCACACTGGATTGGGGATGTCACAGGGTCCCTGGGATCAATAGGAAATCTAGCATTAATCATTGTATTAAGTGACACATTGGGAAAGGACTCTGCTAAATTTCAAATCAATGGCGAGTAGGGAGAATATAATGGTCTAGAACTATCACTTTCAGCCTTTCTAATGTGCTCTGTTTGGGTAATTTCGATGTGATGGTTTTAAAGTATATACCGGACAAAGATAGAAATATTTTATTTATATAGACAGATAAGATAAATTTGTGTCTATATACATACATCACAACAAAACATCCAATAGATGTACCATACAACAAAATAAAAACGTTGCTTCAAGTGAACGATTAGTAACGAATTTCTATGTAAACCCTCAAACCTTCTTTAGCAATTAAAGCTTATTTTCTTTTCTAATATCTAGTCAATGTTTGAGCCAAATTTCATTAAAATAGGCTCAGTGCTTTTAGTACTGCTTTAGATGACGAGAGCAGACATTACTCGAACGAGCGTTACACATCCGAATGTGATGGATCAGGCCCACTAAATACTCACAAAATAAAGTGCAAAAACGCACCTAAACAAGTTATCATTTAAAAAGCTCACGATAATAGCTTTCACGGTCACGAAGAATATATCTCGCCGGCGTTAAAATGAGTCTGAACCACTTTGCGTAAAAAAAGCTAAATGAGCGATCTGTTATCTTTTGAATTAATGTCTTATTTTCACACTAATAATGAAAAATGGCGACGATACCTGCGGTACCTTTTTAGGGTTCGTTATCTAATTAATTTTTATTGCAATGCTTATTTTTTTATATAGATAACAGCTATAACCACCTGCTTACTCGCAGTAGAACAGTGTGGTGGGTATCTAAAAACATCTCTCTCATCCACGAAACCAAATTCTTGGGAACTTTGGCCGCATATATTCGTTCAAAAGATATATAAATATTATAAATGCATTCAATATGCTTTATTTCATGACCTCATTTTGATGAGTTTTAAAAATAAAACTTGATAAAATACAGGGAGACTGAAGCTATACTATATTGGATTGTTAAACTACAATAAGTTGGCTATAAATAACAATGTGGAAGACATCGGAAACTGGAAAAATTACTGTTGAATAAAATTATAGCATATCATGTTATTCATGCCTTTGCCTGGCAAACCGTGAGTCTGAGCTTTAAACCCTCTCTCCTAAGAGTGAGGAGGCCTGTGCCTAGCAATGGGACATTAATGGGTTGCTACTTACCTTAAGCATAATAAACCAATAAACAAAAAAAATATTATAATTATTAAAATAATCTTATACCAGCTTAAAAATAATCTTAAACTGCCTCATTGGTCTAGTGGTTAGCAGGTTCGACTACAGACACGAGGTCCTGGGTTCGAGTCCCTGGTCGGGCCAATTCAAAGAACGTTAATGGGCTGCTGCTTATACCAGTTTAACACGCTACCATGTTAGACTGTATCATTAATTTGTCAGTAATGTAAAATAAATGAAGTGGCCCAATTACTAGTCAAAGTCATTGATTAAATCCTGTTGAGCTCTATCACTATGAAATGTTCATTACTGCGATAAAGACGACCACAATTGTAAGGGTATTCGCTTTGCTATTAGAGGTCCTGCGTTCGATTCCCGATAAAGAATATTTAAGCAATCACATCTTTTAAATTGCCTGAGTCTGGAGTAGTGGTTATCTCTTACCAGTTTAAGAAGCTTCTTTCTTATATTGTATCATAACTTACCATCAGGAGAGATCATAGTCAATACCAATCAGTGCCAATGTTAGAAAATTGTTAAATGAAGCCGCGATGCAAGTGAAACAATAGAACAAGCCTTAATACTGTCATATTGGCCTTGGCTGCTCTAACGAGCGCCTTTCACTCAAGTGCCGATATGTCAGTAATGAATAAAAACCGTTGTGTGATTTTATGAAACCACGACGCGAGTGAAATAGCTGATGAAAACCTTGGGCACCGCCATATTGGGCTTAGTTGCTCTAACGAGCGCCTTTCACTCTACTCAGTCAAGTGCCGATATGTCAGCAATGAATAAAAACCGTTGTGTGATTTTATGAAACCACGACGCGAGTGAAATAGCTGATGAAAACCTTGGGCACCGCCATATTGGGCTTAGTTGCTCTAACGAGCGCCTTTCACTCTACTCAGTCAAGTGCCGATATGTCAGCAATGAATAAAAACCGTTGTGTGATTTTATGAAACCACGACGCGAGTGAAATAGCTGATGAAAACCTTGGGCACCGCCATATTGGGCTTAGTTGCTCTAACCAGCGCCTTTCACTCCACTCAGTCAAGTGCCGATATGTCAGCAATGAATAAAAACCGTTGTGTGATTTTATGAAACCACGATACAAATGACACTGCTGATGCGAGTTATTACTGACGCCATATTGGCCTCAGATGCTTTGCCCCCTTTCCGCGATCGGTGCTAATGTAACATGCGATAGATAAACGAAAAAATAAAAGGCGAAACGAAAGCTTAATTTTAAAATATGTCTAGCGTATTAAAACGTGGAATTTTTCCCAAAACGAATACAATTTGTTTAATAAGGCGCCGAAAATTAATGTAGCATTCAAAAGCGGGGTTAAAATATTCGAAGAATTATTTTACTTTAAACTTCAATAAAGAGTGCTCGATCCGAAATTGAGTGTTTTGTTCGGCAGACGAGGTCTGGGAAGTTTTACGTAGGCTTTCTCATTTCGCTTTTTTTTAAGGAGTGTCGATGTAATTGGATTTTGGCATTTGCGTAATAACTTTTATATTTATAAATTTATCTCTCATCGATATACTAGCTGACACGCTCTACTTCGTTCAGTTGTAAAATATTTTCTCAAAAAAAACTACATTAAACTCGGCTATTTCGGAGATTAGCGAACATACACATTATGATAGTGTCAGTGTCTTTATTTTACTATTTTGTATGCGTTTTTTTATTTAAATAAATGGGGAGGTTTCCGGCTTGAAGGACCAAAACTTTCGGCGTAAGATTAAGACTATTGAAAATAATAAAGATCATATGCACACCAAGATTATGACGCTGTCAGTGCCAATTTGTTAGTCAATCAGTTTGAATACAATAACAAAATTAACTATTTCATGACCCATGATGACTTCACTATTGTATACGCGTTTTTTATTTTAATAAAGAGGAGATTTCTAATGCGGCTTGAAGGACCAAAATTGTCGGCGTAGTTTTAACGCTATATTGAGATTAATGAAGATCTTGTATGTACAAACCAAGGCTATGACAGTATCAATGACATTTTGTAAGTCAGACAGAAAGAATACAACAACAAAATTAAGTTCTTCATAACCCATAAGGTATTTTATATGCGTTTTTTAATTCAAATAAATAGGAGATTTTTGATGCGGCTTGAAGGACCAAAATTTCGGCCTAGAATTAAGAGTATTGAAACTAATAAAGATCATAAGAAAACCAAGATTATGACGGCATCAATACTATTTTGTCAATCAGTCAGTTTGAATACAAATCACAAAAATTAACTATTTCATAACCGATAAAGATTTTTTATTTTAATAAATAGGAGGACATTAATGCGGCTTGAAGGATCAAAATTTTTGAGGTAGTGTTAAAACTCTGTTAAAACAATATTTTTCACATATGCTACATTACCGTAAACTACTGCTATTATTAAAAAATGATACATACCTTTAAATATCATACTTGAAATAACCCTTGTAACTTGAGATTTTTCTGTCATTCTTTAATATCGGCATCTGATAATAATATGACAAACTGTAAAATACTAAATACTATAAAATTTTAATGAATGCAAATCCATTCTGAAAACAAATTCATTATCATCGTCGATTAATATACCGGGTGTAGACTGAGACCAAAACCTATTGTCGTAGGGAGATACGTGTTAAATAACCATCTGTCAAACCATGGTTATTAAAGATATAAGCCAATACAATTTCCAAATTCGTCCTACCGGTATAGAACCTGGGAAATCTGCTAGCTGTTAGAATGTTACACAATTCTATTGGTTGTAATATAACATATTATTGGTCAAGAAAAGCAATGCATTCGCTAATCACTGGTAGACGGTAGTTGCAGCCAAATTAATGGGACGTCACTATCAGATCTCCAATGCAAAGCCCAACCTATAGCTCATGAGTTCATTACAACACAAGTGATAAGCGATTTACGTATAAAGATAAGATAGATAGAATATTCTTTATTGTACAAGCAAACAAGGAACACAGAAACATACTTAATAGATAGTAAAAGTTATGCGACCTTATCGCTTATGAGGGATTTTTACCAGGCAACGTTATGGAGTTAATTTGAAATAAAAAGGGTAAGTGTTATTCCCTAATACATATATATATATATCCATACAAACACTTAAATAGATACATATTAAACCGAATAATGTAATAATACTAAATAAATAAAACGTAGAACAAATAGATACCGTCGTTATTAAGAACATAAAGAGAGAAGATGTACTTTAACGCGATCATATTTCAGTAAATAGAATGGGACTCTCACTTTAACAGCTTTCACTAAATGCCTTTGAAAGTATATAACAAAAAAAGAAGTTTTAAACATTTTTCTCTGTCTGTTTATTCCAGCTTGTCCCTTAAACAGCTGGGACAAATTTGACAGAAGTTTACTGAAAGAAAGCTGGTGTTATTTGGAGTAACTTAGGCTAAATAAAATATAAGGGTAACTCCGCGTGCGGCCCAAGTGGTTGTCGCCATCATCAGCTGCCTCTAGTTCGTTACAATATCGCGGAAGTCACAAAGAATGGGTACACCATATTTGTACTGGATCATAAAGTACGTGGGGAATACCTAGCTATTTATCAAGTTAACTATACACCTCTTTATAAATGGTGCAGGTTGCGCGTTTCACACCGGTGCTAGGAAGCGACGGCCAAATGCTGAGTTCTTCTCAACTTCGTGGAGTTAGGGGGTGCAGGCCTAGAGGCAATCCTTACCCAGGCATCTTCTTCAGGCATCGAATTTTGATTCCTGGTTATCTAATTGCCCGATATCTACCGACTGCGCCGAGGGACCCATCGAAGTCAGTCCAATTTATTGTCACTGCCGCTGTTAGTCACTGTTATAGCATTCTTTTCGCCGTCATCATGGCCTACGTCAGGCGGTGAAGACAGCAGGGGGTGCCCAGTGTTTTAAAGAACTTGCGGTTACTTGGGGGCGCTAAAGTAAATTTGCACGTCCGCTTGTTTTTTAATTGCTGACAGTTGAGTGTTAGACTGTCATCACTGATAGTAAATGATGAAAATTTTAGGCTTGGCGGGACGTCTTTGTTGGTAGGGAGGTAAACAGTCAAACGTTAACCTCTGCATAGGTTTGATTGGCAATACGTCACTTCATTTAATCTAACGATAATTATACCCTTGGAATCCTTAAACATACAGATTCAGATGGGGAACTTTGTTTTAATATATGTTAACTAAACTAGTTTAGTTAAGTTATGTAGTTTTTACCTTTTTTTATACCATTAAGTAAAAAACCTTGAATGTAACTTTATTAATGTGTATTTTGTTGGCGTACAAGAAAGGACAACACAATCTCTTAAACAAAAAGACCTGTTGTAGATCTACTAAAGCCCCTTTTAAGTTAGTTCTACAAAAATACAACTATTCATTTCCAAAAACTTTAAAATTTGATGTCTCAATAACCTTACCTCGTAGTCAAATTTTAAAGGTTGTATCAATGAAACTTCAAACCGCTCTCTTGAATAGTTGTGTTTATGTAGATCCTTTATTGATAAGGACCAGCGAAATATAATACTTTAACTTGTACCAAACGATGTCCACAGGGTGGCCAGTGAAATATTATTGGAATTCCTCTATCCCAGATAATCCGGGAGCAGTTTGTCGCGATCGAGTCGTCTGACAAATTCCGACCTTTATCTAACTCATCTGTTAGTCTAATAATAGATTGCGAACGTTATTTCGCTATTTACTGGAACGTTTTTATCCGCTAGTTTTTTTATATTTATCAGTATGAAGTGATTTATTAGATACGATGTGTGGTGGACTTTGTCGTTGTTTATTAATTTACTATTTGACCCGTGCAACTTTGTCTGGGTACACTTAAATGTGAGACTTCAATTACAGCTCCATCTGTTGAAGTTATACATTTAGTTGCTTTTTCTTTTGTTCTTGCATAACCATAGGTTTCTTAAATAATAGTAGCCTAAGTTACTCCTTATAACATCAGCTATCTGCCAGTTGAACGTTGTGGTATAAAAGAAGATGTAGTGACTAAGATTGAGAGAAAGGAGACTGACAAAAACGGATTTATGAGTCAAGAATGAATGGAAAAGTTGGAAGGGGAAGACCAAGCGAATGTTCCTGGACCAAATCCAGAACATTTTAAATTAGGGCCAAGTCAAGAGTACTCTAAACCGACGAACTTGTATGAAAGTTTTAATGAAAATGGAGGAAGCGAAAGAGATATGCCAGGATCGTGGCAACAGGAAAGACGTGGTCTCTGCCTACCCCTATAGGAATGAGGCGTGTTGTTATGTATGTATGCATCTGCCAGAGAAAATCCCATCAAATTATATCCAGACGTTTTAAAAAAGCAAGAAAAAAATTGTTTCGTTACTATTACCTTATATACTTTCATTTGCATTTAGTGATAACCTGTTCATTTGTATTTCTTAGAAGATACTCCAATTTTATGTATCCTTACAGATAAATTTACAAAACTATTTTAGTAGTTAAATAGAATTTCCAAACATTAGCATATCTTAGCTTGATAGGTCAAAAATTTCGTTATCTTACCTAAATATTCAACTACATTAAACCTGTGAAAATATTCTAAACAAATTAAAATTATCTATTTCGCCCCTTCCAAATTATATTTCAAAAAGTAGGCTATGACTCTTAGTTCTTAATTCCCAAAATTTTACAATAAAATAAAGATAAAACGGATAACTTTCTTAATATATAGGTCTTATAAATAATTTAGTGCATTGCTTAATTTATTATTACTTTAGCAGAATATAAATAAACGGTCGAAAATTGTACTTTAGGATAAAATGATGCTCGGGATTGTTGTTCATAGAAGTAGAGGTTTCGAATTCGGTACTGGATTCGCCAAACATGACCACATTTCCTACTTCCGTCATCAGCTCAAGTGGCCCTCCATTCGACATCGCCGGAATATGCATATACTTTCTCTCCTGTACTGTGTGTTATTTCATCCTAATACGCCTCACTATTTGAAGGATAAATTTGAATTCCTTGGAATGCATTCCAAAAATTTAAGATCTTCCGAAAAATTTACATTGAAAGTCCCGATACATAAAACAAAATTTTACGAATATTCCTTTGCTGTCCAAGCGACCAAGCTGTGGAATGCATTACCTCGCTCTATCCAGGAGGCCAAATAACTACCTATATTCAAAAAATTATTAAAGGAACACTATTTCTTACACTACGATCATAGAACTTGACGACAATATATATATATGTATGTACACATTTTGTAAATCTATGTATCTATGTTATAATATTATATATTAATTTATTAATATATTTATTGTTATACATGCATTAGAATGTAGATATTAGTATGTAGGGTTATGTTATTGCCTACCTCCTATATTACTTTTAGCTTTTTTAACCCAAGGTTGTCTGGAAGAAATCGCTACTTAGCGATAAGACCGCCTGTTGTACTTTTAGTTCTCTTATATTTAAGTTTATTTCATTTTATATTATTATTGTAGACGTGCAATAAAGTGTATAAATAAATAAATTCGCTAAAAGTCTCTTTGTAAAGCGAAACTTACATATATGAACGATAATTGGATTGTATTATTAGAACGCCAATTCATATTAACTAATAGCTTTTATTCTCTATACTATGTAAATATGCAAAACTTGCACTATTTCTCCTAAAACAATCGCACCATAAGGCAGCACAAGAGACTGTTTACACAATGTTTCTGCGTTAAAGTTACCTCGTATTGCATAAAATTTTAGTTGTTGCCACTATATTACTCAATAATTCGCAATTTTTTAGAGCTCTTAGTTTTGTCACCTAATAATTTATAGTCTAACAATTGCAATATGCTTTTCGGCAAAGGAAAATATTGTGAGGAAACCTTAATATCCCGGTTGTAATTCATAGATATGTGTTACCTTCCAACCCGCAGTGTGGCAGCGTGGTTGATCTATACTCGCTCTCTTCTATCAGTGTCCAACTGTGGGACGTTAATAGGCTACACCTTACCTATTCTTACCCAAATTAAGGATTACTGAGAAGTTTATTTCCGTCTGCCTCATTGGTCTAGTGGTTAGCATGTTCGACTACAGACATGAGGTCCTGGGTTCGAGTCCCAGGTCGGACCAATTCAAAAACCAATATTGAGTTTTCCATTAAGATTTTCTCAATATTTGCCCGAAGTTGGGAAGTTGGCGGTGTGATCCACCCTCGTGCCTCGGAGAGCACGTTAAGCCGTCGGTCCTGCGCCTGATCTCTCTCCGGTCGTGTCGGATTCCCGTCACATCGGACTATGAGAGTGAAGGAATAGAAAGTACACTTGTTCTGTACTATGCCTGCCAATCCGCAGTGGAGCAGCATGGCGGGTCTATGCTCTAAAAACCCTAGCTCCTTGGAGTAAGGAGGCCGGTGCCCAGCAGTGGGACGTTTATGGGCTGCTACTTACTTACTTATTTCCGTCGATGATAATTTTTTTTTCCTATACTATGGGGCGCCTGTTACTTTGTCTGTGACAATGTACATATAGACAGAATTGCCATTTTTTATGGCAGGGGCAATCAACTTTCCTTTAACTTTGATTATAATTATAATGATTTTGAAGCGTCTATAAAATGCAATCCATAAACTAAATGTAAGCATGCATTAAGGATGTAAGTAGGACAGGTATATGTGATACTCAGCATATGAGGTAGGTATTCTATTGTTGGCTTTCTTATTGTTCAAGATGAATGGGATACCTCTTTGATGGCCTACTTTTCAGCCGATGGTGTCTTACCTTAGTCTGTATTAAGATTTTTAAGTCCTATTGATGTGATATTTATTCATTCATTTACATTAGTGTTACATTTCATTGCAGCCACAGTGACTTGAACAGATTAAAGGAGCTAGATTTAATTCAAAACTGTATTGGAATGTAGTTATTAAATTATAAAGCTATATATATATATTAAATTATAATATTATCACGATATAAAAATGTATTAAAAATTATCGATAGACGAGGTTTTTCATATATCTAAAGGATAAGCAGATTCCACTACATAACTATTAAAAGTAATTATATCCAGACATTTATTGCAAAAACCGGGTGTTTTACTACGAGGAAGGTAATCCAATTTATGCATCTGCATAATATCCAGGGGATTATACTATATCATAATGGGATTAGGTCTCTAATAGAGCACGTTCGCTAAAAACTCAAATAGCTTTATCGGTCTTCGTACCCTCGTATTTACAGTGTTAATTCTATATAGCACAATTTAAAGGATTGCTTATTTTATGGCGTTATTTAGAGTACTCATGAAATGGAGGTAGAAATATAATTGTTATTGTACTAGTGTAATATGTATGTATTAATGTATGAAAATAAATAAATTTGGAGTGCATGTTTGTTATTTAAAGTTTTCACAAAATGTATATACGATACTTGTATAAAATAAGAGGTTTTAGATTTATCTGTCTATCAGTATGTTTATTCGTTAATCTCTGAAAAGTCTGGACTGATTTTGACAAGACTATCTCGGGTCATAATGCTGTTGTTCTCAAAGTACCGTCGCAATATATTTAATAATATCTTAATGAAATACACAATTTTAATACAAGAAAAAAAAAACAAATTTGTAATTCCATATTTTAGAGTGAAGAGGTTTCAGAAATCATTTGTCGGGTTGAGCAGACGCATTTTTAATAAGATATCTCAATCAATTTTAGATTGTCTCCACATCATTTTAAGAAATATGTCAAAAACACCTTTTATAAAAAGCATATTGTAATATTGAAGATTATGTAAGCGATAGAAATGTGTGGACTTGATTCCAGTTGCACACAGAAGCAACATATTACACATTGTAGCATACAAAACTATCTTTAAAAGAGTAATCGTTTAGTTTCTTGCCGGTTTCTTCTCAGCGGATTCAACTTTTCAAACCGGTGGTAGATTTGTTACCAACGAACAGACTACTGACGATTCAAAATTGCTTTTTGAGCATGCTTGAATAAAGAATATTTTGATTTTGATTTTGGTTATAACGATTAATTTGGCTACTTTCATTAACAATTTTTTCATTTTTTTAACCATATTTATTTACTCTCATTTGTATACCTGCGGGTTGTTTACAGTGGATTAGGAGCCATCAGTTGCCAACCCTTGCCCTAGATTAAGGATAAGAATAGCTTTTCATTAAATGCATATGTGTATACGATAGTTACATAAAAGGTATTTCTGAAAAAAGTCTGGACAGAATTTCATAAAATTATATCTAGCATATAGCTGTTGTTATAATGAGTATGCCTGCGTGGTGCATCACAGCGGATCACAGGCCCCTAGTTGACGTCTCCTGTCCTAGATTGAATAAAGAAGTAACATGATGTTTGGAACCTATAAGTTATCAATATATTTTTTAGCTTTTAGGACATTATATAAATCATTATTACCTCTATTTTGAATAAAACCATTCTACGTATATGCTGTGTTAGTCATAAAACTAGTATAAGGAAAGAAATGGTCGTTTAGACTCCGAAAGCCCTTGCTAGAAAAATTAACAGACTAAAAAAATGTCCGCAGGAAATTAATAAAACATATCCCTTAAAAATAAATGAACAGCCGCCTTATTTGTTACGAATGACGTAAGACATGGCGTGATATGTTAGTACCAAACGCTCCGTGGTTTTTGAATATTAGACGACCTCGTTGGCGAGTTTTCGTTTTGATCGCAGAGGTCTCGAGTTCCCTAGAAAGGTGAATTTTGGAAATTTCATTTTCTGATTACCTGAATCTAGACTGGTGGGAGGCCCCGGCCGTGGCTAGTTACCACCCTGTTTTTAACGAAGGTGAAATCTTCGAAAGATACCCAACCTTTGAGGGATAGGTCGGGTGATGTGTGATTGTACCCACTAAAACCCATCCGGTAGCCATCCTGTGCACCTATCAAATGTCTCCGGGAGCTCCGTGGAACGACTACATCGAAGTCCCTCGTGCGATGTCGCATCGACTCCTCCCCCAGAAAAATTCCCGTATCGCATTTGCGCAACCATCCTGTCTTTGGTGACCTCTCAGGATTGCTTCTTAAGTAACAGCAGTGGAAGCCCCCACTAACACCGCGTGCAATCCTAAAGTCCTTCTTTGGGACTATTTCTCAGACTGACGGTCGGCATTCACCACCAACACCACCTGTCTCTGAGCAAGATTTGCGCTATGTCGAATCCGCTCTGCTTTTTCCTTTTTTGTCATTACGTTTTTACTTCATTCTCCAAAACTGTGCAACTATAGCTGACAGAGTTAGATCTGCCCCAATCTGGATAACCAAAGGCTTTCTCTCACTGCTTATTTCAAGCCCTATTAGATACAGATACTCACTAAAGCAGCCATGTCCACTGAGTATCTGTGTCAGCCTGAATTTAACGTCACCCAAAGACCTTCTTAACCAGGATTCAAAACTTGGTACAATCGCCCCTACAGTGGTTACGACTCTACCAGAAAAAGACGTACCGCCAAGCAAAGAAATTTGTGTTCTGTTACGATGCTGTGTAGAAACTATGACACGTAGATTATCTCTTCACAGATCAGCGCGCTTCCATTTTAGATTGTATCGTCACTTACCATTAGTTATGTTAACAATCAAGTGCTATCCTGATGTTTATACCACGTGTTTTGTTATGTGAAGCTGGCATAGCTATTTTTTCGAAACTTCCCCAAAAAACCTTGTCAACAAAAGGCCTTTGGGGCCATACACCCATTACGAAAAACCTTGTATATATTAATTTATTTTTTTAATGCTTCAATTTATCTGAATTCCTCTTCATCGTTTTTTTATGTTTACCATTTTGTCAATGTTGTGTTTATTTTTATCTGTCCGCTATATTTTATTTGTATTAACTTATTTTACAAAATATATCAATGTATTCATGTAAATTATCTTAAGTAAACCTAATAAATAGGATTTCCGTTTACCCAAAGGTTACCTGCAAGAAATAGCGATAAGGCATCCTTTTGTAGTCACGTTTCATTAATTGTATGTATTAAATTAATGTATGTGCTACTTTACGGTGTACAATCTATCTAAATAATAAAAAAAAGACTTAAAAATAGCGTCTATAGTCGACAAAAACTCAACTAAGACAACTTTAAAGGAGATACTTTACTTCATTTTGTTCGGTAACTTTCGTTTCTGAGAATTAAAACTTTGACGACGAAAAAATGCAATTTTCTCTACCAATTGTGTATTCACCGATGCTTTGAGAGCTTAAGAATGAAAAAAATGTGAGCAAGAAGCTTTTAATGAACTAAGTTAGTCATGGATACACTTCCTATCCAAGCAGTATAAGCAAACTTACTTTTAATTACCGAAAGGTTAGCCTAGACTGTAATCTCCTGTGCCAACGCGCCACTAACGATCCCATGGCCTCGTCAATTAACGATTTTGGAGCACCGTCAGGTTTTAGGCGGTAGAAGTCCAGCATAACTTGCAATGACCTTTGCCCGTGATGTTCTGGGTAGTCAAGAGGATTTCCTGACAATAAAAAAGGCTGTAATCTCGCCTCAATAATGAATGAGTACACAATTTAAGATGGCCTGCTAAGTCTTTTATCTCTTGTGGTTTCGACACAGCATCGTACCGAAACGAAATCTTTTAGCCTGTGTTTAGAGTAGTAGACACAATTTCCCAAATTTAGTCTGCTGGAATACAAACTTGAAACTTTTGCTAGCGATTGAGGTACCAGCTGCACTAGACATTACAATAAATAATATTTCCAACTTTTCAAGTGCAACGCAACGTAAATAACCAACAGTGTGGAAATTTTTAATTAATACGCGATTTACGAAAGGCCTTGTGTCACTTAGGGTTATATTTTTAAGCCACATGTTACCAGCTGTTATTAGACGATATTTTGCCATAAAGCCATGATGGCCCAAAAGTGAGACATCGAGAAAAAACTGACATGCTTTATTGCTCTTTAAAAATGATAATTGTGCTTTTCAGTGATCTAAAACATCATAAGGAGATCTACATATCCCGGGAACAATTTGGGGTATGTATAGCCTACTATCAATAAGTAAAACAGCGTCTTTGCTCTAAAAACTCTTTTTTGAGTGAACAGGTATGTGTCCAGACCACATTTGGCACAATTCTCAACAGTGGAAGAGAATGGAGTATTATTTCTCTGGAAGAGGTACATGAAAGGCAGAAGGAGGAGTGTGGGACTCACTGGCTGTGTCAGTATACCCACTAAAACCCCTTCTTCAACCTGTGATTACGTTGTCAGAGGTCCGCTTGCACATTCTCTTTGACAAACCTGGTTGCGACCGGCAAAGTAGTTCATGGGTTTAAAATGGAGCTAAAAGGCGTTCGTAACGACGCCTAGTTCCTCCCAGCCTCCGCCTTCGGTGAAGATAGGCAACTGGTGCTCTTTCTCTCTCCCCTTTGCCTCCTTCAACGAGATGGTAGCCTCAAGCGTCAAGCATTGCAGGGCTTTACCATTACTTTAAGTTTCTCTGCGTGAATACTTCGGAATGCCAGGGTAGATTGCGTCTAAAGAACCTCTGGTGTTCCACTACAAGATGGTGAGGGTCTTGCAGAGTTTTAGTGGGTGTTCTAACTTACCAGAGAGTCCCACGCTCCCGATTAGATGTTAAAAGTGATCGGGGTTTGTAGAGCATAAATAAGGCATGCGCATAGTATACACCTCTTTATCCAGAAGTGGGATATGAAGAAGCTGCTAATATCTCCGCTGTTATCTTACATTGCATCATCATATATCATTAGTTCAGATCAAAAATCGATGATGAATGGCAATATTTTAATTGATGGGGAACAGGTGTATAGGTGAAAGAATTTGTATACTTGGGATCTAAATTTACAAAAGGTGGAAAATGTGAAACTGATATTAAAAGGAGAGTGAATGCAGGGAATATGGTAAATGGTGCCCTGCGCACGTTTATGAATAGCCAGAGAGTATCTCAAAGGGCCAGAATGGCTGTGCAGGTAGGAGTGTTGGTGCCAAAACTTATGTATGGTAGTGAAAGTTGGGTATGGCAGAAGAATCACAAAAGTAAAATAAATGCGGTAGAGATGAGAGCGTTGAGAAGTATGAGTGGATTAAAACTGAGTGACAGAGTAAGAAATAGTGTGATAAGAGAACGTTGTGGTATAAAAGAAGACGTAGTGACTAAAATTGAGAAAGGTATGCTTAGATGGTTTGGGCATTTAGAGAGAATGAATGAAAGGAGACTGACAAAAAGGATTTATGAGTCAAGATCTAGGACATTTTAAATAAGGGCTAGGTCAAGAGTACTCTAAACCGACGAACTTGTATGAAAGGTTTAATGAGAATGAAAGAAGCGAAGGAGATATGCAAGGATCTTGGCAAGTGGAAGGATGTTGTCTTTGCCTACCCCTATGGGAATGAGGAGTTATGCTATGTATGTATGTAAAAATCTACTATCCGTAGCGGAACAGCATTAACATGGCTTAATTACTGTATTTCCAAAACAATATCTCAGTGTTCTTGTATATATAATTGATAGTTTGCTAAAAGCTATATTCGTACAATTGTTTGGCATTAGCTAAGCAATCATTCCAATGGAATGGACATCGACGTTTAATAATGCGACGTTGTATGAACGAGCTACATGCTTGTGAATCCACGTCAAGTGCAGATATGTATTGTTTTAGGTAAATTGGATCTGCTATAGTTTACGATAAATATCTAGCTATACGAGTATACATGTAGATAATAATTTGGATTCATTAACCATTAATAATGCTGTTCCGCCATACATTGGGAGGGATAATCAACTGGGAGGCTACAGATAACCAACAGAGACTAAAAAGAAAATTGATCCCCTGGTGCCTCATTCAAGGATGATGGTTTCGTTGGGTTTAAGTGGATATTGCGAAGCCTTCTTCCTCGCCGAGTCCCACTCTCCTGACCCATGAGTCGGGATTTGTGCAAAAAAGCATTTCTCAGCGAAAAAAAAGCTATTAATATCCCGGAACTACTGAGGAGTAGTGGGATATCTGTAGCCTGTATCGATATTTATAGAGATAGTCGTCTGCACAACTTAGGTGATGTAAGGGTTTCCTGACGATGTTTCTCTTATCGAAAAGCACAATAATGGATTGAAAATAACAATTAAGCACGAAAAGCCGATGCAATTTACTTGGGGATACTTCTTTATTGATGGGGTGGTAATTAGCTAACCCCGAAGCCATCCATCAGTGCTTCTTCTTCTTCTTTGAGTGCCTCTCCGACTAGCGAAGGTTGGCAGTCAGTTTCGCAAATTCCTCTCTATTTTTCGCGAGGCGAAATAATTGTGCGGCACTCGCGATTCCGGTCCACTCTCTGATATTTCTCAGCCAAGACTTCTTTCTGCGACCAACGTTTCTTCTCCCGGCTACTTTTCCCATCAAAATGAGTTGTAGAAGCTAGTTTCTCTCGTGTCGTATCACGTCCATCAGTGCAGACCTAAGAAATAAGAAATAACCTCTTCTGGAAAATCCAAGACCTCTTGCATTTGAGGGATGCTTCATTTTATTAAATGTTTGTTTTAAATATATTTGTCGAGCAGAAAACCATATTTTGAATATAAAGATAATTAATTTTGTGTAATATTTGAGATTGATCGTAATTTATGGTCGTAAGATGGAAGTGCGCTTATCTGGCAATAGGCAATTTACCTATAATGGTTTGTACAGAGCATTGTACCGGAACGCAAATAAATGCTTGGTCCGTATTTGCTGGTAGGGTGGTGGTTTTCGCTGGTAGTAACTCGCTACGGTCGAAGCCTCCCACCACCTCCCAATACCCAGTGATACATCAAATGCTTTCAATGGCTCCGTACATTTCCATTTCAATTTAAATCGTGTTTTTATTGAAAACAATACAGCCTTCATTTAGTAAAACGAGCTTTCTAAAAAAAGAAACTAAAATACATAACCCTTTTTTTCTTAAAATAACATTTTATGTATTAAAATTAGATGGATGAGATTCATCTGAATAAATAATATTTTGACCAAAAATACTAGGCAAAAGTGGTTTAACTGGATATTCGGATATATATCAGGATTTCCATTGAATCGCTATTTACCTAATATTGTATTTGGAGAAGTAATCTAAATATAGAAACATTTTATGGAAATTTCTTCCTGGATTGAATCTCTCTAAAGACTGTAAAACTTTTTAACCGAATCTTTTAAATAATTTTGATTGAAATTATAAATACATGTTTCGTCGTGTTTTTGAAGTGAAAACTTCTGTAATACCGTTGTGATTTGCAAGTCAATGTAACGAAAAATCGACAGTAATAAGAGACATAAATTGATAAGATTTTGCGTGGGAGAGAATGAGTGCAGGTACACTGTAATCGAGTATTTAATGGGCATTAAGTGAGACTGATCCTTCACGCTCATGGAAAGTCTGCTCTCATCGATTATGGGAGGGAATTATAGTGAACGTCACTGCTGTATTATATTTATTGGATACTGAATGAGCCCAAGACATCCCCTTTGGTTGTACAGTGTGAATGAGTACAGTAAAGACCTAATAGGTGCTTGTAACTAGATGAATACTTTATTCGACACGACAAAAATAGAACAAAAGAAAAATACAACAATTTAACGTAAACTAGATTTAGTGTTAAGATCTCTCCGGACAAACCTAGGATTAGAGAAGCTGTCATAGAAAGGAGAGAGATGATATTGGGCGGTCTGATCACTAAATAGCGATCTCTCCAGACAAACTTACGGTTAGGGAAGCTGTCATAGAAAGGAGAGAGAAGGTATTGGGCGGTCTTATCACTAAATAGCGATTTCTCCAGACCAACTTACGGTTAGGTAAGCTGTTATAGAACGGATAGGGAAGGTTATGGACGATTTCGCTAAAAAGACAATCTTACCATTAGGGAAGCTGTCGTAGAAAGAAGAAAGAAGGTATTAGGCAGTCTTACAGCTAAATAGCTATCTCCCGAGACAAAGCTACGGTTAGGGAAGCTGTCATAGAAAGGAGAGGGAAGGTTTTGGGCGATATTGCTAAATAGCGATCTCTCTAGACAAAGCTTCGGTTATAGAAACTGTAGTAGAAAGAAGAGAGAAGGTCTTGGCTGATTTCGCTAAATAGAGATTCCTCCAGACAAACTTACGGTTAGGGAAGCTGTTAAAGAAAGGAAAGAGAATGTATTGGGTGGTCTTATAGCTAACTAGCGATATCTCCAGTCAAACCTGCGGTTAGAGAAGCTGTCAAAGAAATGAGAGAAGGTATTGGGTGGCTTTATAGCTAAAACGCGATCTCACGGAACAATGCCACGATTAGGAAAGCCATAAAAACAAAAGAGAAGGTAGACGGTATTAATAAAGAAATAGACTTACATATATAACAGAATATCTACAAATAAAAACGTACCTATATACATAAATACCCACTTAAACGTACCCAAAAGTTTTATTACACAAAAATCTTTTTTCATAAACAAATTCTGCTCTGTCCATCATCTTAACCTTGTAAACATATCCGTTCACTTATTTCAATGAAAGTGAAATTTCCAGACACTGATTTGCGGGATATAACATTATGTGCCGACACCGAGGTGATTTCAAGACCCTCGTCACATAAATGAGACATGCCAAACCGTTGCTAATATGTTTTATAGCGTTTATCGAATTGAATTGTGCCCGGGTTAAATACGAATTTGGAAGTTTTCTTATATATTTTTATACTTCATTTGCCAGTTAATTCGTCCACATTAAAATAGTAACTATGCGCAGCGTTTTTAATGTTTTTTCCGAAATTTAAAAAAAGGAATGATAAAATAATCAGGTAATACAGTTTGGTGTTGTAGCTTCATATCTTTCACCTTCATTCCTAATTCAATTACACCACTATATAGATAAAAGATCAAAAAAGTTTTCACGATACGTAAGGACTGTAACACATCACGTGTGAATTAAGGAGAACATTCACATGCAACAAACGGCCGTGTTCAAAACAAAGCCACACCCATTTTTTGAGCTACATATGTATGATTATATGTATATATTTCCGATAAATATATTCATAGATAATAAAACCAGATTTGTTACGTTTAAAATATAAAAATTCTATAACAAATGTTTAGGTTTTTTCCTTTCTCCTATATACAACCTTTTATGCCTTATTATTACTCCTGCTTCATTTTTTCCTGCCAAAAATAGTCTATATTCTTTGTCAAAATGTAGTCTATCGGTGCACTACATTTTATCATAATCGATTCAGGGTTTCAAGCGTAAAAGCCTAACGGGCAGGGTAACGATTACTTTTGTTGTTATGCCTTAGATTGCCCGTGTCAAAAACGACATAATACGACAGTTCTGTCTCAATTAGGGCAATCAGAAATATAAGCATCTCTTTCGTTTTAAGTTATAAAGTGTATTATATATTTCGCTTCTCGTTAACTGTCGTAACAAAATATGCGTAGAGATAACTCCAGGTAATAGAAAAAATAAATCAGTTACAAAGTGATCGTTACTATCGGTGCGTGTGTCGCGGCGAAGGTTATTAACTTTTTTGTGATACTTTATAAACTATAAGTGTTTATAAGTGATTATTTGTATTTTTGATTATATAAGTGATGTGAATAATAATGAAAACCCTTCAGGTAAGTTTCAATTTTTAACATATGAGCCTATGAATACAAGATGGACTTTTTTCACTACTTCAAAGTTAAGCGCAACATGACGCTACACCAGAGTCTTAATTTAATTAACAAAAGAAAACATTGTATAGTTTAACTATTAGCAAATATAAAAATCATAACATTAAGTTTTCTTTCATAAACATTTAAGTCCCAAGAGCCACTTTATCATCATTAAGGCCGCGGGGCAATCGACGCAAAAACGTACGTATGGGGTGGAGCAGGCGACGGTTATTTCCTTTAAAAAGATAGATAAATAACATTTTAATTTGTTTCTTCACACATTTTTTTAACATATAAGGCATAAAAGAAAAGTACATCTGTAAAACAAATAAGGTCTGCCACTCAGCTCAAAGTCGCAGGAAGCTGCGACGCTGGTCTTCAGGACGAACCTTAGTTACTTTACAGACAATTAATTACAATGGCACAATAACACTCTTTAAAAAAACTTCCCCACTACACAATAAAAGAAAAAGCAAATTAATAAATTTTAAAATCAATATATAGGCATAGGCCTCCTCACTCACAAAAGAGAGGGTTTTTTAGAGCATGGACCCACCACATTACTCCACTGTTGGCAGGCATAGTAAACAANCAAATTGCAAAGTCTGACATGTGCTTGCCAAACTTGGGCAACAATCGAGCAACAACAAATTCTCTCAGAATAGAATAAAAGTAAAGATGTAATTCACAACAGTTTGCAGAAAATTAAAATGGCAATGGACGGGACACATGACGAGAGAAAAGAAAGAAAAATGGACGTACACCCGACTGAGTTTGTTGTGGGCTCTTCTCAGATCAGGGCGCGAAGGAACCCTCGTAACTTTAGATTGTAAGTCGTTCTTTTATGTTATCATCAGTCATTCATTTAAATAATATATACAAAAAAACGATATTTGACGATTCAAAAGTGGTGTAATAGGCCTACTTGAATAAAGATATTTTGACTTTGACTTTGACTATACTTATTACCACCTACATTACTATAATACTAATTACTTGATACAAATTAAGCCGCAACAACGTTGTCGGCCGTCCACATAAGTACTGGAAATAGGAAAGTTAGTCCCACTGCTAATTAATTTAACTTAAAAAGCGTAAACAAATTACGGGGACAATCTAAGGGTTATAAAACTATTAGAGATTTTATGGCATATAGATAGGTACCTTTTTTATTGCTTATATTAATGCGCTTGTCTATAAGCACACTTGATAGTAAGTGATGATACAGTCTAAGATAGAAGCGCGCTGACCTGGTTAAAGCTGTGAAGTTAAAGGCCTCGCTGGCGTAGTGGTGCCAGTATTGGCTTTGCTAGTGGAGAACCCGGGTTCGATACCCGGTACGAATTTAGGAAATTGTATTTTCTAATTTGTCTGAGTCTGGACTGGTGGGAGGCTTCGGCTGTGGCTAGGTACCACCCTACCAGCAAGAACGTACCGCCAAACAAAGTGATTTGTGTTCCGGTACGATGCTGTGTAGAAACCGTAAAGGATGTATCGCCGCTTTGCAGATTAGCGCGCTTCCATCTTAGACTGTATCATCACTTACCATCAGGTGAGATCACAGTCAAGCGCTTATCTGTCAGCAATGAAAAAAAAACTAATTTAACTCTTATGGTTTCTTTGACAAGCTGGTAGGGTGGTAACTTGACACAGCCGAAAGCCTTCACCAGTCCAGACTCAGACAAATTGGAAAATGCAATTTCCTAAATTCGTCCTACCGGGGATCGAACCTTGGACTTCCCCTAGGAAAGCAATTCCTCGCACTACTGGGCCAGAAAGGTGAAGCTAACTGATTTGTTGACTGACTTTCTAATTTGTCTAGACCTGGATTGAAGCCAGGTTTGTTAGCAACCTACCAGCAAAGACGTATCGCCAAGCAAAGAGGTTTTTTTACAAATCCTTTTTGTGCAGGTACTGGCTTTGCTTGGAGAGGTCTCCGGTATTTGTCTTAGTCTAGACTGACGTGAGGCTTCGGCTGTGGCTAGTTACCACTCTACAAGCAAAGACGATTAGCCTAGCAAGAGATTTGTATTCCAGTACGATGCTGTATAGAAACTACAAGTAAAATGCCTCTTACCAGATTAGTGTGCTTCCATCTTAGACTATTCCATCACTTATGATCAGGTGTGATCACAGACAAGCACAAAACTGTCAGCAATTAAAAAAATACGGCTAGAAAATAGAAGCTATTTTTTAAAGTGAATCTTCACGCTTTGGAGGATGAGTGACGAGAGCGTTACAGAAAATGTGACCGGTAGAGACAAATGGACTGCTAACATGATAAATTTAATTCAAAATCAAAATATTCTTTGTTCAAGTAGGCTTAGAAAGTCCTTTTGAATCGTCAGTAGTCTGTCTGTTGGTAATAACTCTACCACTGATTCGGAAATATATACCTGTAAGCTTAATAGAAAACATTAATTAGCATATTACTTCTTAGGTTATAGATTGTATATCAATGCATCACGTGAAACAGTACCATATTAACTTATTAGAAATAAATGAGTTAAGTACACATGTCTGTAGTTAAACTTCTTCGGCAAACTAATTTTGAAGTCTTATGTAAAACTTTAGATTTCCGAAACAGAGGTTGGGAAAAAGAAAGATTATTAATACAAATCTCAAATTACTTTTTATTAAAAAAACATATTAAAACTACCTGACCTTCAAACGAATTAGCATAAAAAACGCTGCTCATCTTAGTGACGCTAACCATACATTTCATTTGTTAAAATTATGCGCCTAAAGAAGCTTCACTTCAAAAACTAGACCCTCACTAACTTGTGTTTGTGTGAAATGAAGATGGATAATTGTCTCTTTATTATAATGAAATTAATTTAAAAGCAAAGTGAAAGCAGATGTTCTTTACAACGTTATAAAGTTTTAAGCTAAGCTGCAAGTGAATTATAGCAAAAGAAATCTTAATTAACGCTATTTCTCCAAGACCTTTAGGCTAAGTGTAAAGTTGGTGTTACACTGAACTCGCGCACTTAAAATATAAACGAAAAGCGGAGTAGTTTTTCTATTTATCCTAACATATTAATAAAACAAAGTCCAAAGTAGTATTTGTCTATCTGTTCGTAATAAACTCAAAGACTAAATGGAATTTTATATAGTTGAGTGGTTGTTAAGGTTTATATAATAGAGCTTTCATCGATAACGTTGCCTAATCCCTTAGAGATATAACAACACATTGTATGGTAGGATAATTGCTCTATTTATTTATTAAGAAAAATTACTATATTCATTTTATCTTTTTTCGTAAAATGCATATACTGGGGTAATTGGAAAGTTATAAAGACGTATACATTATTAATCTTTAGTTTAGTTACCTAAATCATGTTTGTACAATTTTTGATATTTTAAATCAATATTTTAACAGAAATAGTTATTAACACGTGCGAAAAAAAGGATATATGGTTTGCTTGACGCGTGATTACACGTAAGTTATCAATCCTGCCTCATTGGTCTAGTGGTTAGCATGTTCGACTACAGACATGAGGTCCTGGGTTCGAGTCCCGGGTCGGGCCAATTCAAAAATCAATATTGAGTTTTCTATTAAGATTTTCTCAATATTTGCCCGAAGTTGGGAAGTTGGCGGTGTGATCCACCCCCGTGCCTCGGAGAGCACGTTAAGCCGTCGGTCCTGCGCCTGATCTCTCTCCGGTCGTGTCGGATTCCCGTCACATCGGACTATGAGAGTGAAGGAATAGAGAGTGCACTTGTGTACTATGCCTGCCAATCCGCAGTGGAGCAGCGTGGTGGGTCTATGCTCTAAAAACCCTCGCTCCTCGGAGTGAGGAGGCCTGTGCCCAGCAGTGGGACGTTAATGGGCTGCTACTTACTTACTTATCAATCCTTATTAATATTATAAATGCGAAAGTAATTCTGTCTGTCGCGCTTTCATGCTAAAAATACTTAACTAATTTAAATGAAATTTGATAAATAAATAGTTTAAAGCCTAAGAAGGAAATAGACTAATTTTTTATTCGAAAAAAGGTTGTAAGGGATGGAAATGCCCTAATTTTTTGAGCTGGAAGCTTGAAACTTATTTTAGGCTGTAATTCGATATAAATAAATATATTTTACCCTCAAAGGTGTGAAATAACAATCGTTACTATTGTTATAAATGCCAAAGTAACTGTCTGTCTGTCTTTCTGTCGCACTTCCACAATTCAGCGATTTCTTCCAGACAATATAAAGGAGGAGATTGTGATCTCTAGTTATCTACATAATAAGATACACACACAGTCAGGAATAATTAGCACTACTACCCTGGCGAAGCCAAAGCGAATCGCTAATCTCAGATAAAAACAACATATAATTTAGCCTTGTGTGTCCCCAGTATTACGCTTTATTTATAAAAGAATAAAACAAAGATGCTCAATGAAACATTTTTACGTTCAGGAAAAAGCATTGTTAAATGGGTATCCCGAACGTTTTCTGCGAGAGACGTTTCCTTTTCACGCTTGTATTTTATTCTTTCAAGTCATTTTGTAAGTGGAAATAACAGTATTATCTGATCTCTATATATGTAAATATAAACTTTGAACCATTGAAAACTCAAGACTGACTCGATTCTATAAACTTTAGGTCATTAATTTTGCAAATCCTTTAGCAACGTTGACGGTCGTCATGGTTTCCTTAGAATTAGGGTATGTAAAGGTCTCATACTTTGAGATCTCTCTCTATTGCCTTTCGCCCGATTGATTTAAAATTCTTTGTCCACGTGTATCACCACTTATCATCAGGTGTGATTGCAGTTAAGCGCCAACCTGTCAGTAATAAAAAAAGACTATATCAAAGGTATGGGTAATACCAACTTCTTAAACACACAACATAGAAACTTTAAACCTTTTTTGCCATACAATATATTAATATTAAAAACACTTGTATTATCATTAAGTGTTATCTATTATAAAGTTATTTGAACTTGGGTGGTTGAATTTAAAAGCTTTTTTTACTTACGATTGCCAACTTTGAACACGGGAAAGTTTGAATTGTTTCATGGGCAGTGGTTTTGTTAAAATTTTTAAAGAATAAATAAGCAAATTAAATGTTTTCTGTTGTATCATGAAATCCCTTCAGGCAATCTTCTGAACCCTTTGAGCGCTGTAAGCAAATGGACTGGGCAATTTCCCCTTCGTAGGTATTTCGATAATCGATTCCCTCTTCGTCGTTAACATGAATTGACGAGCAAACCCATTCCAAAATTATTATAAGTTTATACCCACGTTTCCATCGGCGTCTTTATTAAATTTAATTGATTGTTAACTACCTACCTAACTGTGCTTTTTCGTAACAAATTCTGATATTTTACGAGGGGAATTTTCTACAGCTATTTTACAAATATGGCATATTTGTTGTCCTTTCTCAGATTCTAGACTATCTGTGTTTAGTACACAGATAGTGACCTTAAATATTCTCATCACGAATTTAATACTTAAGCTAATAATTATTCTCTACTTTTTAGTTTGATTATCTCCTAAAGCGGATTTTTTTTAAATACTGAGTTAATTTAGAAATGTCATATAAAACGCCCCACGCTTTAAGGAATTAAATAACTGATGAGAATATTTAATGTCACTACATTAAATATTCTCATCAGTTATTTAATTCCTATGCTACTTTTTGGTTGATTATTTCTAAAAGCGTTTTCTTTTTTTAAATATAGAGTTGGTTTAGAAATATCATATAAAGCGCCCCACGCTTTAATAGTGATATTAAATGTTCTCATCAGTTATTTAATTCCTATGCTACTTTTCAAGTTGGTTAACCCCAAAAGCATGGTTTTTTTTATACATAGTTCAGAAATGTCTTACAAAGCGCCCCACGCCTTAATAGTGACATTAAGTATTCTCATCAGTTATTTAATTCCTATGCTTCTTTTTAAGTTGATTATCTCTAAACGTGTGTTTTTTTTAATCATAGTTCAGAATGTCATACAAAGCGCCCCACGCTTTAATAGTGATATTAAATATTCTCGTCAGTTATCTATTTATTATGCTACTTTATAGGTTGATTATCCCTAAAAGCGTGTTTATTTTAAGCTTTAATTAATTTTGTCACCAAATTTTATGGAAATATTAATTTTTTTGCTTGAAAAATATATGTCACTTTTATCTCTTCACCCCTAAGGAGGTTTACGTCAAGCAAACTGAAATATTACATTTAATGAGCAATTTGGTGCTGATAAATTCAAGTCGTCAAGCCAAGGTGTTGAGTGGCATCCAATTTATTAGGAGGAAAATAGGATTTTCCTGAGTGATTGCATTGTTCACTGTTGACAAGTTAAGTAAATTATTGCGCGGATTTATACGTGAGAAAAGTGTCAGGTTTCCTACTTTAGTTGTGGGGCTAAATGTGAAACTTTACCAGATAATAACAAGTTAAACTTGCGTAAAATGTATAAGAGCGATATGTGGAATTAAAAAAAACTGATAGCTGCTAGCCGTACTTTAAGGAATTAAATGTTCTGACTGTGCCGTCGTTATATATATATGAAACCCGCGACTTCGTCTGCGTGGAATGTTCTTTTGGTAGCATTTTCATAAATTTAGGTAATTTGTTTTACAAATAAGAAACATGCGTAAACCGCAACACCCCTTGCAGATGGAACTTCGTAAATTCCATTCTCAGCTGGCCTCTACTCGGCAAGAGGAATATTCCTACCAATTTCAAGTCTCTACGCCTTATGCTTCCTGAGATATCGAGATAAGTCAATAGTTAACACCCCCGCAACCCCTCTTGCGGGTGGAACTTCGTAAAATCCGTTTTCAGCTGAGCTCTGCTCGGTAAAAGGAATATTCCCACTAAATTTTGAGTCTCTAAGCCTTATGGTTCCAGAGATATCGTGATGAATCAATAGTTAATACCCCCACAATCCCTTTTGCGGGTGGAACTTCGTAAAATCCGTTCCTAGCTGACCTCTACTCGTCAAAAGGAATATTCCTACCAAATTTTAAGTCTCTACACCTTATGTGATGAGTCAATAGTTAGCACCCCCGCAACTCCCCTTGCGGGTGGAATTTAGCTAACATCTCCTCGGAAAAAGGAATATTCCTACCAAATTTCAAGTCTCTACGCTTTATGCTTCCTGAGATATCGTGATGAGTCAATAGTTATCACCCCCGCAACTCCTCTTGCGGGTGGAATTTCAAGAAATCCTTTCGTAATTGACCTCTACTCGTCAAAAGGTAAATTCTACCAAATTTCAAGTCTCTACGCCTCATGTGATGAGTCAATAGTTAACAACCCCACAACCCAGATCCCGCGGTCGGGCAGTTTCTCATTTATCATATTTTTTGTAACAAATAAATTTAATAAACAGTTGATTATTTTGTTTATGGGGATTTTGCTGTGAAATTGAAACTTTTTTCATACTTACAAACTCTTTTTTGAACTTATAAAGTTCAAAGAAGAAGAAAGAAAGAAAGAAAATTTTTATTTGATCTCAACCGTATTTTTAAACAATTTGCTTATCTATTTAGCGTTATCAAATAAGGTCTCCCGTGTCAGCATGATGCTGCAGCGCTGGGTTTTCACTGGGAGCCTTTACCAAGTAATATCACGGCCGTGACTACATCTACGTATACATTATATCTATATCAATTTTCTTTTACTGTATTATTATATCTATTACAATTTATTCCTTAGTGCTACATTACAACTACATTATATCTACAACTTTACGAAGTTTACATTAATGTATGTATATTAAGAGAAGAAGATAAATATTAACAAGCTACGATAAACAGAGTTTACTATTAACTCCGCATAATACGAAACCCGCGGCATAAAATAATAATAAAACGTATATATATATATATCGGAGAATAAGAGAGAAAACGGAGAAGCTTAAAGCACAGGGGCGTAGGGTTCTCCGCCGACATCGTTATTAATTGGATCCATTATTTCATTTCTTATTCTGTGGGCGTTCGTGGGTAATGTTGGTGCAATCAAACACTTTATTAATTAACTCGAGTTATAATGTTCAATCACTTAATGTTACCGATATCAATTTACACAAACTCATTAACACTAATAGCTAGGAACGCGACAGTTTCAATAGTCGACCTCTCCGGCCGACCACCACTCGAAGACTGCCGAGAGGCGGGC
This sequence comes from Elymnias hypermnestra, assembly GCA_015832385.1. NCBI lineage: Eukaryota > Metazoa > Arthropoda > Insecta > Lepidoptera > Nymphalidae > Elymnias > Elymnias hypermnestra. The sequence continues at coordinate 621,433 of JACTOM010000667.1, forward strand.
CGGACTGCCACTTATTGACTCTGCCCCCACGCCGATACAAAGATGGCGCCAGCGTTCCACAGACTATTACACACGGACCAACGATCCATAGACTCTTGCACTCCGACACGGCCATCCTGACCTGCACACGTCCCTGTGTGCTGGCTAATCTGCAACCAAACTTCACGAAAATAACTTGTCCCACTCGGC
>JACTOM010000667.1:623665-634374 GCA_015832385.1 Elymnias hypermnestra
TATATATATATATATATATATATATATATATATATACATAGCAAAGCACATACCGGGCCGCTTGTTAATTTTAATTTTAAGTCATGTTTATATTTATACGAATCTAAAATATTACAATTTCCGAGACTTAGAGGGAGGGAAAAAGGAAAATATTAAAAGTGTCGAAAGTTTTACTCTCGTACTCGAAACTTTACTCGTGACTACGAAACTTGAAACGTCGACGTGAAATACTAAAAACGTAAACATAAATATATCTTATTAGAACGTTGTGGTATAAAAGAAGATGCAGTGACTAAAATTGAGTAAGGTATGTTTAGATAGTTTGGGCATGTACAGAGAAATGAAAGGAGACCGACAAAGAGGATTTCTGAACCAAAAGCGAATGGAAAAGTTGGAAGGGAAGATCAAGGCGAACGTTCCTGGACCCAATCCAGGACATTTAAATAAGGGCCAGATCAAGAGTACTCTGAACCGACGAACTTGTATGAAAAGTTACAAATCTCTTGCTTGTCGGTACGTCTTTGTTGACTCAAACAAATTAGAAAAAAATCACACTACCAGGGATCGACCCTGGGACCTCGTTGGGAGAACGTTGTGGTATAAAAGGGGATGTAGTGACTAAAATTGAGAAAGGTATACTTAGATGGTTTGGGCACGTAAAAAGAATAAATGAAAGGTGATTGACAAAAAGGATTCATGAGCCAACGTTCCTGGACCAAATCCAGGACGTTTTGAATAAGAGCAAGATCAAGAGTACTCTTAACCGACGAACTTGTATAAAGGTTTAATGAGAATGAAAGAAGCGAAGGAGATATGCAAGGATCGTGGCAAGTGGAAAGACGTGGTCTCTGTCTACCCCTATGGGAATGAGTCGTGATGCTATGTATGTATTTGTTTCTAAACCTTATTTAGTCTTACAGTAATTGAGAGCAGAGATCGAATTCATTGTCACAAAGTCCTCGTAAATAGTCCCCAGAAGCGGAAAAGATATATTATTGTAACAACAACAGAGCACACAAACAACATATTTTGACCCTTGTCTTTTAAAAAATGGTGTACAATCAATCCATCACTGTCACCTGCAGGAGTCGCTTTAATAAAACGTTAAATCGTCTATTCCGAGTTTACGCACGCTTTGCGGTGGCGCACCATTAATTTGGTGCAAGTAATCAGGTGTTGTTATAGTGACAAACTGCTTTTTAAAAGCCAGATATTATATTAATCTGCTCCTCTTCTTGATATAACGTTATCATTTTAATTTAAGCAGATAAACCGGGACCATTTACATAGTATAAAATGTAGTCGCTTCCTCAATCTGTTCGCTTAAATCTTGTAAGCTATCCAAGTAATTTTAATACAATTTCAGCAATAGATAGAGTGATTTAAGAGCTATATTTATATGTATTACACATATATATTATAACTGCAAAAAAACCGTGAAGTTCAAGGATTTGTCATGTGGTTTCGTAACAAATATTTTTGTGCACTTTAATAGCATACAATGGCCAAACCTTACGAGATTAAGACAAATTAATATGTGAATTATATATCTTAAAAAGATCGATAAAAAAAGTCCATGATTGTATATGTTTATCTCTAAAAGATAATCCACAGTAATCTCTTTCATCTGTTTTATATTTCAAAAAGATATGTGTTATTTACCGAGTTATTTTTTACAATATATTATTATACTTTACTCAAAAATACATCACAGACGTTGTAAATTTTATGTAGATCAAAACTGTCTTTAATAGCGTTTGATTAAAATAGGTATATTAAAAGATATTAGAGATTTAAAAAGTGCTGCCGGGTGTTTTGTGTCGTCCCGAACCGCGGCACATTTATGTGTGGCAGATAATTACTAATACATGTTAATATTAAAATGTTAAAGAGCATTAAAGTATAATTAAATAAGGAACTACTAAGCATAAGAAAATATTACTAATAATAAGATGAAAAGAGAGAAATACTAGAATATTTATTTGAAGAAAGGCTGTCCAAAGTTTTTTAATTATACAAAAGAATTCCATTCAAATACGACTGTATCTATGTCGTCTATTCGATTAATACTAGATACTAGCTAGTCCTTTGATAGATAATTAAATAAAGAGAAAATAACATAATTGTAACTAAATAAAACAGTAAAAATAAAACGGCAATAACGCCTACCAATATCTCAATAATAGTAATGAAATGTCCCTTGTTTGCGGGACGTGACCGAGTGCTAAATAACCCGCGGAAAAACCTTTTTGCTCTGTTGATAATGGCGTGCTTTTAATGCTTTATTTCACCTTTTCAAAGGTCTCCTACATCTGTTAAATATTTGTGATATACAACAATATTTATACGGTTTAAATTGTTTGCCTGTTGTAAAATACTTTCGAGGCCTTTTTTGTTCCAATTAAAAAACAATTAACATTACTTTTCCTAACTACATACATAGCATCACGCCTAATTCCCATAGGGGTAGGGAGAGACCACGTCTTTCCACTTGTCGCATATCTCCTTCGCATCTTTCATTCTCAACAAAACTTTCATTCAAGTTCGTCAGTTTGGAGTACTCTTAACCTGGATGTGGTCCAGGAACGTTCGCCTCGGTCTTCTCCTTCCAACTTTCCCATTCACTCTTGACTCATAAATCCCTTTTGTCAGTCTCCTTTCATTCATTTTCTCTTCGTGCTCAAACCATCTAAGCATATCTTTCTCAATTATAGCCACTGCATCTTCTTTTATACTATCTTATCACATCTTCATCTTCTTTCCTAACTTATACAAATCTATCAATCGATTTGCTGAGCTAATTTTTGGTGAAAAAAAATCTCTAAAAACGCAAGATAAATTATAATCCTCTCCTTTTTTTATTAGTAACAGATTTGCACTGTGTTAACGGTGATTATTGATACAGTCAGTGTTTTCTTTCACTGGGAATTGATTTGAATGTGAAACTCTAGGCAGGAGTGTCGGACTTATCTACCCAGGACTAAGACTGTCCCAGGAGTGGTGGAGACCAGATGTTAGCTGATACTCGTATACTCGGCTCTGGCACTCCCAGATAAATCCGTCTTAAATCTTCAGTTTAAGAAGAGCAGAAGTGTATAGTTGTGCCTCCTGACACCCCTTTCCTATGCAGTTTACTTCATTTGGTTTTTACACAGCATCTTACAGCAGGAATGCTACATTTTTACTTTGTAGAAAGTTTTTGTTGGTAGAGTGGTAACTAGCTAAGCTTTCCATCAGTCCAAATGCTCTTCCCTACATCTGCGAATCGAATTCAGGGTTTCTGCCAACAAAGCAAGTCCTTGCACCAGAGATATACTTAGGAACCCTGGATATAAAGTTGTTTATAGAATAACGGTAAATAGCAGCCTATTGACGTCGCAATGTGAGACACAGGCCTTCTCACTCATAGGAAAGAGGGTTCTTAGTGCGTAGACCCGTCTCTTCCTTCACTCACATAATCCGATGTGATCGGAGAGAGATCAGGCGCAGGACCGATGGCTTAGCGTGCTTTCTAAAATACAGGGTTGGAACATACCTCCAATAATACAAATTCAGACATGTTTGTAGCCGAATAAACGTACGACTACACCAATGAGGCAATTCCTAGAATAAACAACAGTAAATGTTTTAAGATAAAGTGCTACTACAGTGAGCTTAAGGCTTTGTTGCGTAATTCTAATTATTGTTTCTCTCTTACTATCACGTACAACAAACAGAAGGATTAGTGGCTAATTAATTGTCTAACAAATACCAATTGATAGATCGATCTGCGAATGATGGTTATGTCAAAGAAAAATCTAAGAATATTATTGAAATTTGAAAAAAAACTGCGTTTATCACGTAAGGTAAAATAGGTAAGTGTAAAACTTATTACTGGGCATAAGTCTCTTCATTCACAGGAAAGAAATTTTAGAGGTTAAACCCACCACACCTTTGCTAAATAGCAAACTACATATATACCCGCATTGGGACCATATATCAACTTTGGTCATCGTTTTTAAGTCATATAACTGTTACAATATGATCTTTAAAAAGCATATCATTAATAGAAAAGGTGGAACAGTTTTAAATAGTTTATCTTTGAAACTCTGTCTCACTTATACTTGACTCTTTATACGTAAAAGACGTCGATACACTCCCAATAGACGTTTTAAAGATGTCAATAAATAAATTTAAATATTTAATAAAAAGGAACCTAATTGAGAAATCAGGCTTAAATTTGAAGGATTACTTCAATGATAGTGTAAGTGAATAAATTTTTAAATCAATTGAATAAAAATCTATATTGTAATTGTGCTGATAAAGAAAAGGATATACTAGTTAGTTTATTGTGAGATTTTCTCATAATAAGGCAAAGAAAACCTCGTACTTTTAGATTGTAAGTCATTCTATACTATCATTATCAAACATTGGAAATGATATAATCACTTACTCATTTACTTCAACCTATGAACGTCCACTGTTGAACATAGGTCTCACCTTAAGATGCCCACTGTGCTTGATCTTATGCCGCCTGGCTCCAGGGGCTACCGGCTCCTTATGTCGTCGGTCCACCTTGGGGGCGTCTGCCTACACTTCGCCTTCCAGTGCGGGGTCGCCATTCCAGCACCTTCGAACCCTAACGACCATCGGTTCGTTGGACTATGTGCCCCACCCATTGCCACTTCAGCTTTGTGATTCTTAGGGCTATGTCGGTGATTTTGGTTCTTCTACGGATCTGCTCATTTCTGATTTGATTGCGTAGAGAAACTCCAAGCTCTCTCCAAAGGTGATCACAGGCAACACGCACTGTTCGAAGACTTTGGTTTTCTAGCACTGAGGAATATTGTAGGAAAAGATCATAAGTAGCTTTCCGAACGCTGCCCAACCGAGTTGGATGAGGCGGTTGACCTCTTTGATGTATGATATAAATATATATATCGGAGTGCGGTAGTCTGTGGAGCGCTGGCACCAGCTGTCTATCGGCTTGGGACAGAGTCAATAGTGGCAATCCGCCTCGCGTCTCTCGGTAGTTGTCGGGTGATGGTCCGCCTGAGCGGTCGACTATTGAAACTGTCGCGTTCCTAGCTATTATTGTTAATGAGTTTGTGTAAATTGATATCGGGAACATTATAATCTGAGTGTTTAATGAAGTGTTTGATTGCAACAACATTACCCACGAACGCCCACGGTATGGAATTATGGATGCCACTAATAACGATGTCGGCGGAGAACCCTACGCCCCCTGTGCTTTATGCTTCCTTCTCTCTTATTCTCCGACATATATGAAAAAAACTGTATTTCACTATTTAAAAGTGCTATTTAAAAGACTTCTAATGTGATAATTTTAATACAAAAAGCTGAAATTGTTGCTAGGCGAAGAATATGGAAAGGAAGTTAAACAAACTTTATTCTCAGTTCAAAGGCCATTAAGCAATGGTCACGTTTTGCAAATACTGGCGATTCTCGATTTAATAAAGCAGTATATTTTTAGAACAAATTGTTATTGTAACTCGTAATCATTTATTACGTAAGCTTTTGACTATAACATTGTCTTTGGTTATGTTTTATCGCATTTATAAACATTTTGAATTTCACATATTATGTACAGGTTAATACTTAATTGTGATCTCATCTTATATTAAGTTGCGTTATTTAATACTAGCAATGCCCCGCGGTGTCACCCGCGTAGATACCGATCTCGCGGCAATGGAAAGCTTAATAAGTCGGACGATAGATTTATTTTTGTTATCATAAAAGATAAATTTAACTAAGTTTTTAATTACTTCCTTTCAGATAATTAGACACACTTACATAAACAATGTAATCAATGTACCGAATTTACTTTACAACGAATATATATAAATATATCGGCACGCGTCTCTCCAGTTCTCAGGTGACGGTCTGCCAAGGCGGTCGACTATTGAAACTGTCGCGTTCCTAGCTATTATTATCAATGAGTTTGTGTAAATTGACATCGGAAACATCAAGTAATTGGATATTATAATCTGAGTTAATAATTAAAGTGTTTGATTCTACCAACATTATCCATCAAGCCCCATAGTATGGAAATTAAATTATGGATGCCATTAATGGCGATGTCGACGGCGATTAATGGCGATAAGAGAGAAGAGAAGGAGCTTAAAGCCTGGGCATAGGGTTCTCCACCGATATCTGTGAGCTTTGGTGCGTAATGCGATTACTGTGGGCTTTGGTGCGTAATGTTGGTGCAATCAAACACTTTATTAATTAACTCAGATTATAATGGTCAGTCCCTTAATATCAATTTACACAAATTCGTTTATAATGACAGCTAGGAACGCGACAGTTTCAATAGTCGACCGCTCTGGCGGACAGTCACTCAAGAACTACCGAGAGACGCGCGCCGGATTGTCACTATTGATTCTGCCCCACCCCTATAGACAGATGGCGTCAGCGTTCCACAGACTATTGCACTCTGACATATATTTCTTGTCCTAATAAATTTAAATACATAACAACGGGCATATATACGAATCGAATACATTTGTATAAAGAAGGGTAAGTAGCAGCCCATTAACATCCCACTGCTGGGCACAGACCTCCTCGCTCATATCGAGAGAGGGTTTCTAGAGCATAGGCCCACCACGCTGCTCCACTGCGGATTGGCAGGCGTAGTACACAAGTGTACTCTCTATTCCTTCACTCTCATAATCCGACGTGACGGCAATCCGACACAACGGAAAGAGAGTGATCAGGCGCAGGACCGACGGCTTAACGTGAGCTTCCAGGCACGGGGGTGGGTCACACCGCCAACTTCCCAACTTCGGGCAAATATTGAGAAAATCTTAATAGAAATCTCAATATAGACCCGACCCGGGACTCGAACCCAGGATGAGGTCCTGTCTGTAGTCGAACCTGATAACCACTAGACCAAATAACCTGTGTTAAGGACAGCCAATTTACTTCCCTATTGATACATTAAATGAATAAACAAGCTTCAACACAAAAAACCAATTTTTCTCACATTAGCAACAAAGGACAGTATTGTGTAAACTTTGAACAAAGCTAACAGTAACGCGAAAGCTTTTTCGTTATTGAATTAGTATTGAAAAAGGTACGTCATGGGACCAAAAAAAAATGAAAAGGCAGAGCGTAAACTATTTCTCATTCTGTCACTCAAATGCTTGATGGGATAAAGGCGATTTATTCAGTGTTATTTGTTCAATATTTGCTGCCTGCGGGAACCGTCTCCTAAACCTCCTTCGATCCATATTAAAGATTTATAAAGCTTTCGGGTATTTGGCTTTTAGCTTTGTTTTTTGTTACGAGGAATAAAACTTGCGTAATAGTTATTTATGGCTTCGAATAGTGGACTGTTTGGCTATTGAATTTTCGGGGATTGCCAATAAATTCAATGGGGATACACATATTTTTTATATATAAAACCCAAACATGCGTTAAGATCCTTATCCACGCGTACTCTTTACATTAACAAAAACCCTGGGTTCAATGAAAGTTAAGAAATTGTATTTTATAATTTGTCTAGATTTGTACTGGTGGTTTCGGTCGTGGTAAGTTACTACCCTACCAGTCATCTAATAAAAGGGCTCCGATTCGATCTCAAACAGAAGCCATTAATCTTACCCGGTTGAAGCGCTACCGTCTTGAATTTTATCATTATTTATTTGTTTTTCTACAATTTTTTACACGTCTAAGATTGCAATATACAATAAAACAAAAGTTCAATAGGTGGTTTAATCGCTAAATTGCAATTTCTTCCTGACAACCTTGGTTTAAAGAAGTAGAAAGTAACAAAGGAGGTAACAAGTGCTAATCTGTCTAAAAAAAAGTAAGTAAGTAAGTAGCAGCCCATTAACGTCCCACTGCCGGGCACAGGCCTCCTCACTCATATGAGAGAGGGTTTTTAGAGCATAGACCCACCACGCTGCTCCACTGCGGATTGGCAGGCATAGTACACAAGTGCACTCTCTATTCCTTCACTCTCATAGTCCGATGTGACGGTAATCCGACACGACCGGAGAGAGATCAGGCGCAGGACCGACGGCTTAACGTGCTCTCCGAGGCACGGGGGTGGATCACACCGCCAACTTCCCAACTTCGGGCAAATATTGAGAAAATCTTAATAGAAAACTCAATATTGATTTTTGAATTGGCCCGACCCGGGACTCGAACCCAGGACCTCATGTCTGTAGTCGAACATGCTAACCACTAGACCAATGAGACAGTTCCTAATCTATATCTGTCTATAATGAAAAAAAAACCTCAATTTTGCATTAATATAATTGACAGCAAGTAATTAATAGTAAACATTCAAAATATTAACACGGTAATTTGAATCCTAAAGATTGGTAATTTCTAACCGAAGTCATGTGAATCTCACGTTCAAAATTAAAATATTCTTTATTCAAGTAGCCTCAAAAGGCACTTTTGAATGGTCTGTTGTCTATCCTTTCGTAGTAAATCTACCACGGATTCAGAAAGTAGATTTCGCTGAAAAGAAACCGGCAAAACTAAATGGTTACTTTTTTGTTTGGCTTTCATGTCCAACTGGCATTAAGTCCAAACATCTTTGCCACTTAAATAATCTTTAATATTATAATAAACTTTTTGACCACTCGACCAAGACGACAGTTTAAAATGAATGAATCCGTAAAAAAAGGTATAAAAAGACATCCGACTCACTACCCGATGAAAGTTGAAAACTTTGTAAGTACATTCTCACTGAAATGAGTCGTAAACTTTGCGATAACAAAAAAAGAATCACTTTGTCCCGTAATCAACTGTGTAGCACTTGAACCCGTGGAAATGTAAAACAGCGTAAATAAACACTGATAAGGTTGAAGAGACGCGTTTAGCATTGCTCTTGCTTGAACATAAAAATGTCTCATTGGGCGTCTCAATTTTATACATTCATAAATAAAGTTTAAAACCTGCGACACAATGAGGTAGGACAACATTATATTCACATTATTACATTACGTCATCATACTTCAATGTGCCTGTTCTGATACGTTGCATGGACTAGTTGCTTCCATCTCTCTCTATCCTCAGCTTCTTTTAGGGCGCGAGTTGCATTATCTTCTTTATTTGGTCGGACCAACGGGTAGGTGATTCACCTCTTGGTCTCTTTCCTTTTTTCACAACCAGTTTCTCCAGGTTATCTGGCTGTATTTGGGCGATATTACCAAAATAGTAGAGTACTCGTTGATAACAGGTAGTTGATAGTTCCCGGAGCAATGGCCCTCCAGGTGGCACGGGACGCTTAATTGTTTCTGAAAATTCTTGCGCTGAATCTGTCGAGAAGAATCGCCCAACTGCCATGAGTGTAGTGCAGCTATTGACTCAGCACACCACACTGAGGCAGAGCACACCACACACCACACTGAGCATCTCAGCGTCACGCGATGCTCTCCACTGAGAGGCGTTGGGCGAGAGTGGCCTTCTTCTGCAAGACCTTGGTTTCGCTAAAGAAGCCCAAGAACCAAAGAAGGAGAATGCAGTTGATGCCACCTCTCACTGCCTATGGAGGCGGGATGCTTGGCAGCCCATGTTTGCGCACCTACTTCCGTCTCCGTGAATCATCAATGGGACTCACCCGAAACACCAAGTAGAAATGCGTAGCAAGAGAGGGAGAAGGCAGCGGATGCTCCCTCTCACCAACGTAGGAGACAGGGTACTAGGCATCGCGTATTTGCGCGCCTCCTTGAATCCTCAGTTGGACTCATCTGAGGCATCAGTGACGAATGTGATAGTTGAACACCTGGTGCCTCACTTATAGACGAAGAGGGTTCCGCTGGGTATTAGTGGGTATTGTGAGCTCTCCTCCCTCGCCAAATCACACTCCCGATCCCGATGGTGGATGTATAAAAGGACAACCTTTTAGCGGTCCACGGTATCCACAGCATTCTTCTCTAACACCACATCTCAAAAGCCTCCATCTTTTTCCGATGAACTTCCCGGATGGACCAAGATTCAGAACCGTTTAGAAAAATTGAGAATACCAAGGTATACACAAATTTAATTTTGGTGTTATTTGAGACTTTCTATGATATCATAAACAAGGTTTTATTAATAAACTAGGTAAAATATATTTGCGTATACTTAAATGTGTGTCATAAAGTACGTTGACATGTATTTGTTACTTGTATAACTTTGCTTACGGGCATTTTAATGAAATGCTCTTAAAGACAGTTTTCGTCTATAAGAAACACCTAACAAATGTAATTTAATTGGATAAGTAACATTACTGTATTGTATAAAAAAGAAAGACAAAGCTCTTCGAACAGTGCGTGTTGCCAGTGATGACCTACGGCTCCGAAACGTGGTCGCTGACTATGGGCCTCATACGAAAGCTCAGAGTCGCTCAGCGTGCGATGGAGAGGGCTATGCTCGGAATTTCTCTACGTGATCAAATCAGAAATGAGGAGATCCGTAGCAGAACCAAAGTCATCGACATAGCCCTACGAATCGCGAACCTGAAGTGGCAATGGGCGGGGCACATAGTCCGACGGACCGATGGACGTTGGGGCCCGAAGGTGCTGGAGTGGCGACCCCGCACCGGGCGGCGCAGTGTAGGGAGACCCCCCACAAGGTGGACCGACGACATAAAGAGGGTCGCCGGTAGCCGCTGGAGCCAGGCGGCGCAAGATCGGGCCTTGTGGACATCATTACGTGAGACCTATGTCCAGCAGTGGACGTCCATCGGTTGAAGCGACGACGACGACGAC
>JACTOM010000667.1:636569-841129 GCA_015832385.1 Elymnias hypermnestra
TACCTGGGACACATAGTCCAGCTAGGTAGGTCCAATTTCGAGAAAGAGGTCAACCGCCGAATCCAACTCGGTTGGGCAGCGTTCGGGAAGTTCCGGAAGACTTTTTCGTCCAATATCCCTCAGTGCCTGAAGACCAAAGTCTTCGAACAGTGCGTGTTGCCAGTGATGACCTACGGTTCTGAGACGTGGTCGCTGACTATGGGCCTCATGCGGAAGCTCAGAGTCACTCAGCGTGCGATGGAGAGGGCTATGCTCGGAGTTTCTCTACGCGATCAAATCAGAAATGAGGAGATCCGTAGCAGAACCAAAGTCACCGACATAGCTCTACGAATCGCGAACCTGAAGTGGCAATGGGCGGGGCACATAGTCCGACGAACCGATGGACGTTGGGGTCGGAAAGTGCTGGAATGGCGACCCCGCACTGGACGACGCAGTGTAGGAAGACCCCCCACAAGGTGGACCGACGATATAAGGAGGATCGCCGGTAGCCGCTGGAGCCAGGCGGCACAAGATCGGGTCTTGTGGGCATCATTTCGTGAGACCTATGTCCAGCAGTGGACGTCCATCGGTTGAAGCGACGACGACGACGACGACGACGACGAAACGAACAGATGTGAAGAAGCAACTCCATGTCTTCTTCTATTGCTTCTTAGCTTCGTCTTTTATTTTCTACCTTTATTCTCAACAGAAAAATAATCATCTCATGAGAAATTACATATATATACACACAGACAGTTTACATCCTTAAATTGATTTTTGAATTAAACGTACTCAAAAGTTTTATTGTTTAAAAATTATTGTTAATTTTGAAATTTTGAAAATTCTGGAGATTAAGTTTTTAGAATGACTTCTTAATAAAACTATAAATGGAACTAGGCTTCATAATATGTTATACAATCTTTTATATTATATACTATAATATGGAAATAAACCAAAAATGCGAATTATCTCTCTTGGTTACGGTATATTATGAAAAATGTTTTTGAATGAATATTTATACGAAAATTTAATACAAAAATACCATGACCTTTGACTTTGCCAAAGCATTCTCATGATAATGTTCTATAAAACCGTCAAGTAACTTTGTTAAAAGAAGAAGTATAACTTAACAGTTTCTAACAAGTGAAAATTGATATTCAACCTCAAGGTTATCTTGTTTCAATTAACCCCTGTACAGTGAATCATTCTGTTGTATAAAATTTTAAAAATTTTCTGAAACATTCCTGTGTTTTTAAAAGAAACACAAGGTATTGTATTAAATAATAATATAAAAATTTCTAGCTAATTGTATTTTGAAACGTTTATTTGGGCAACGTCACATGTAGGTTGAATCAGCATTGGGTCTTAAAGAAATGTTAGACACCACTATGGACTGTTTGCATGCATTAAAAAATATAAATATTGATGTATATTCACGCCGGCCGTGACAAGGTCATGAAGGCTACCAAGGGTTACCAGGGCCCATAGTGGTGACGGCAGTCTCGATCACTGTAGACGGCGGGAGGAGAAATTATGCTAGAGATTCCAGAGGAGTCGGACAGTTAGTGGGGTTTCGCACCTATCTTGTCTCCAGGCGCCGCTCTCTTCGACGGCGTCGACTCCGGCTGGTGTCTGTTCACGTGAGATGTGGACTGTAAGTGTTTTATGGAATGTGAGAGTGTGTAACCTGCCAAAGCGTCGCGGAAGGCTGTTGTCGGCGACGCTGGTTCACTCTTCTACTCCTTAATCCACCGGAAGGAAGGATTATTGCGGCCAACGCGTGAGCGAGCTAACCTCGCCGCGTTATGACTCGCCACCTCACACTAGGGGACTACAAGAGCCTACAAAACGCGACGAGGTATCTAACTGGCCTCACAAGCCAATTTAACGCGTAGGATCCCCACTTCCTTACGCAATTTTTTATAAAACACGAAGCAGGCCTATTTCGTGCGTCGCCAAGTTTTGCAGTTGACATTTTCCAAAGGATTCTAACAGCCACAGGTTAGCTATGCTCATAGAGTATATTGCGCCATGCCCACAGATCACCGATGCCTAGCGCCAACGGGCGCGAACAGTGTAAGTTCCTGGGATATTATCATTATTCACATAATTACAATTAAACTCGATCCTGAAACACGTAAACAGTGGGAACTTCATATTTCTAATCTAGTTAAGTTGAGCATGTTGCCAACGTTAGATCAATTCAAGAGTTTTATCCTTGCGCTTCCATCTGCATCTGTAGGTACCTTGTTAGGCAAGACTACGTTGTCTTTATCTACGTGTCTGCGTCTGTGTGTGAAAACAACAGAGCCCCATCGTTGTAAATGTGGTGAGTGGGTAAATCAACTCGGTTACCGCGGTCTGTCTTGTCTTCGTAGTGCTGGTCGTCTTCCGAGACATGCCGGCATCAACGACATCATCAGAAGGACCCTTGTCACCATTAACGTGTCGGCTATTCTCGAGCCGAATGGAATTGCACGTGATGATGGTAAGAGACCTGATGGTATGTCGTTGATGCCTTGGAAAAAAGGAAGGTCGTTGGTGTGGTATGCTACATGTGTTGATACGCTTGCACCATCTCACATTGACGCTACCTCCAAATTAGCGGGAGCGGCGGCGTCATTAGCTGAAAAGGCCAAGAGGCGCAAATACGAGAGCCTTGCTTTAGAATACATATTTGTGCGTTTTGGCGTGGAGACATTGGGACCGTGGGGTCCTGAGGCTAAAAGCTTTTTGAAAGAAATTTCATCTCACTTAGTTGATGTCACCCGTGACCCTAAGACCGGGTGGTACTTCGGACAGAGTATAAGTATCAGTGTCCAAAGAGGTAACGCTGCCCGCATTATGGGCACCCATCCATTTGCTTCTGATGGCGCATTTTAGTTACTTTTATTTTGTCTGTATTAAAGTTAAAGTTCGATATAATGTTATCATAGTTAATTGTATAATTTAATATAATTATAGAGTTTTATGAAAAACCGTTTTCGTGCCCTAGAATTCATAGATTCCAAAAAACCTTTAGTTCATCAAAGCAGCGGCCATTGTACAGAACCAAAGACCTTAGTAGCTACTGCTGTCTCAGGTATGCGCTATATTTATTATATTATAATATATTGATAATATAATATATTACGTATGTTTGTATTAGTAGCTGTTGATTAAAATAAAATAAAAAATAAATAAAAGTAAAAAAAATGTGTAACCTATACTAATTGTTTACGATTAAAGTAAATAACTTTACAAGTTCTTTGAAATAAGTTCCTATTCATTGTTTGAGAGAACAGCTTTGTTTATAAAATAATCTGCAAGCCAAGTTCAATAACGCCTTTTTTATTTTTAAAGTATTTTAGTGGAAAGTAATCTAAAAAATGTTGCATTCATATCGTTATTAATCTCGCATTTCTAAATTTCTTTCTATAATTGTTGTTTTAATATTGATAAATAACCAGTGTTCAATCGTTTTGATAAATGAGAAAAAAAGGTGATATTGATACCTTTTCTGTAATAAACTTTTGGAGCCGCGATTTTTACTCATTTTGGAATTATCAAACCTAACGTTGAATTATCAACAACCCACTATATATATGTCTTACTTAAGTCGTGTGTTCTAAAGCTCACTCGTTTTTTAATTGCTAACTTCTTTATAATAGGAATAAGTCTAGTGGGAGACTTCGGTCGTAGCTAGCTACCACCCTACTAGTAAAGAAGTGACTGTCCTTCCATCTTAGACTGGTAAGATGACAGCCAACCGCTTAATCAGCGATAATCTATTATAACCGAGTGTATCACTACCTTAACACTATCTAAAGAATCTAAAGACCTGGAAGTAGCGTTAATTGAGGTCTCTCTTCGTTATTATTTCTTTCCAACTGAGCTCTAAGACTATGCTTCTGTAAAATGGCGAATTCAATAAATGGTTCTGTAACAAAAGCAAATTTCCTTTCTTAATTAACTTGACTATTTTAAACCTGACATTTAAATTGATGTATTATTATCTTAGGTTGAAGTAGGTAGATTGATTTAAGTTCGTTGACGTCAAACGTAAAGGTTAATATGGATATACCTCCAAAATACCGGAACTTCATATTTGTTGTATAGTGACAATATTAAAAACAAATTAGAATACGAAATACGGATCTAAACACAATTAATGGATACAACTAAAATATTGAAAAAAAAACATCTGCTTTTATAGTGTATTTTACTTGTATTAATGTTGATAGTCAAAATATAGAAATTGTATGTGATTTAGGATTCAAAATAATTGTACATTGAATTAATCATAAACGATTTTGTTAGCCTTTTAGTATGTTTTTTATTCCATAGTTCAAATTCCGGAAGATTTTCCCGTACTTTCCACACATTATGGATTAAATGGCATATCCATATTTATAACACAACATACTTGAATAAATATTTTGATTTATATTACCGGCGCTAAACCTGGGTGGATAAATAGTAATATATAATAATAACAGTTCCACGTTGAATATATGGTCTACCCACGCCAAAATGTAATCAAAAAATAAATAACTGGAATATAAAAGCGATTACATATTATTTTACTTTTTGCGTTTTCGCTATTATCCCGAGCAAATTAAAAACTTTTCATATTATCCATCGTGTGTTTAACATTAACAAGGTTTTGTTTTAACATATATTAATGATTGAAACGTTGATAGATTTATGACCTTAAGTTTATTGAACTGAGGTCTTTTTTTAACGCTGGGAAATCCTCGTGGATACCTGGAATACTCGGGAAGATATTCCAGGGTATGCCGGACTCATACCGGCTAAAACCCAGCGGTGCTCCTACATCACTCGGAGACGGGGTCACGAGAACGCGATTGATAGTCATTCGCAACCCCGCCAGCGATGTGTGTGTTTAGGCCCAACTCGGTCAATGACCAAAACTTACTCCGAAGGTGGATTGCTTGGAGAACCTGGCAAACCACCAACCACCTTGCAGGTCCTCTCTTTGTTGGGCAACAGACCCCGCTTCCGTTACCCAAAGGTCACCACTAAGGAGGAAGACGGCGATCGTGGACCTCTCGCCTCCTTCCCGGCCTTCTCCTGCGAACGGTCGAAGTGGTCACATTCGCCTACCTCAACCGTTTCACCATGTCCTTCCGCGTCATGACATCTCCGCAGAAGGAAAGCGTAACGCCATGCTCTCTAGCTGCTCACCATCGTTCTAATGACGGTGGGGAGCGAGATATCTGGCACGTCACGTCACGTCACGAGTGCGGCACGCTAAACAGTCCAGGCTGGGCACGCCTCAAGCGGGTGTTGGGCCGGGTCAACGCCGCAGCCACACTCGTGGCACACCTCGGTAGGCTCACATCTAACCTCTCCGCACAGGTACTTGCCAAAGCAACCGTGGCCTGACAGAACCTGCGCTATTTAACCCTTTTAACTTTATTTTGTGTGTTTATTAATGAGAGTAAGTCATCACGCTTGGCTATGTAATGTTCGTTGAAGTATAGATAGATAGATAGATAGTATGCTTTATTGAACACCACAAGAGAAACAATAATAATACAACGACTTATACTATATATAACTTAAGTATATATTAGATCTCGTCAACAAAGTATGCCAGAATATTGTAAACAACACGTTACATTTATTATCTTCGCCTTGATAGTCTTCATTTCTAATGTGCGGTCTTGAGCATGTACCAAGTGTTTTTAATTATAATTTCTTTTCTTTTTTTCTTCAGGTACCTTTCTCTCATTATTGATTTCTATTATACTAAAATCTTCTTTTATTATTAATCATTTGACTTTACATATGACACAGAAGTTTCTAGATACAAAACGAACTGTTATACCACAAATTGTTTCATTGGAAAGACGATATTTGCGAAGATGGTTTTAGACAACTAAACTCACTCGCTCACACCACGAAATCAGAAAACTGTTCGCGATTGACTTAAATGCAGACCTTTCGCAATATAGAAGATAACTACAGTACAGATTCCATCAGGAACTACATAGCTGACACCACAAAGATTAGCTAGTTACAAATAAATATTTAATAAATTTGCTCTGTTGAGGAGCTAAATCACCAACTAGGATAAGAGAGTAACCTATTTAAGAGAGAGTGGTTGTCTAATCCCGTCATTTTCAGCCTCTGAAACCACTTTAAGAGCGAGTTCTTACTCACCACCTGCTACCAACTAATACTCCACTATTTTAGTCATATCGCCCGAAGACACCCAGACAATTCTGTTATACTAAAATCTTCTTTTATTATTCATCCTTTAACTTTACACATGACAGAACCGTCTAGATACAAAACGCACAGTATAAAGTTCTGTTATACCCCACTTAGTTTTATTGGAAAGGCAAAAAGATTGGATAGCAAGTTTAAGTTAAAATTTACTAAATTTTCTCTATCAAATTAACCAATCAGTTTAAGAGAAAAACTTCTTTAAGAGAGAGTGATTGTCTAATCCCGACATTTTCAGCCTCTTAAACCACTTCAAGAGCCTACCAACCACCTGATACCAACGAGTACTCCACTATTTTGGTCATATCGCCCGAAAACATACAGATAACCTGGAGAAACTGGTTGTGGTAGACAGTGTCAAAGGACTTGGTGAAACTAAATATAGAGTATGACGAGGCTCGCTCTTCCAACAGTCCTAAAAGATGACGAAGATACAAAGAGGTGGAAGCAGCTCATCCGTGCAGTTACTAAAGCATATCAGAACAGAAATGAATGATGAAGAGAGAGATAGAAACCTTGATAAGAGAGAGTCGTGAATCCTCAAATGTTTGAGCTTGAACTTATATAACTGAGAATAATGTGAGGAGTATATTGTCAGCACCGACATCACCTCAGGCAAATTTATTATTTAAAATAATTCTAAAAATTTTTAAAGCTTAATGTGTTTTGTTAAAAGAGAGGTGTTTTAGGATACGATGGGTCTGATATAGCCTCATAAGAGACTCAAAGACCTTTAAAATAAATAAGAATAAAATAAAGGAGGACAGAGATATTTTAAGAGGCGTCGACATTCACAGTTTCCCGAAATTGATAAGCCTTTTAGAGTAGATCAAACAATGTATATAGTAATAATGTCTATTACTATACATCTATAAACAAGAGAAGACAAAAACTTCTTTAAGAGAGAAGGATATGGTCCCTTGAACTCTCTCTTATCTAGATTCCTCTGTACTTCTAATATATTATAAAAGTATGTCGGATTGCAATAGTCTGTGGATCGCTGGTCCGTGTGCAATAGTAGGGCAGAGTCAATAAGTGGCGGTCCAGCGCATCTCTTGGTAGTTCACGAGTGGCGCTCGACCGGAGCGGTCGACTGTTAGAACTGTCGCGTTCCTAGCTAATGTTTGATAATGAATTTGTTTAAGTTGATATCGGGCACATTGAGTGATTGAACATTGTAATCCGAGTTAATTAATAAAGGTTTGATTGCACCAACATTACCCACGAATGCCCAAAGTATGGAAATTATGGATCCCATTAATGATGATATCGGCGGCAAACCCTATGCCCCTGTGCTTTATGCTCTCCGTCTCTCTCTTATTCCCCGACATGGAAATATACAAGCGAAGTTGTCTAAGAATGTTATTAACCTAAGAATAAATTAAGGAACGACATCCTTGTTACAGTTACAGGGTCAGTAGACGTTAAAAGAGGTGCCAAGCTATTTGTTTTCTTGAATTGTTAATTAAGTGAGAATGTAAATATGGTCCTTTCTAAAATAGGCGTATCCCAAGCCCTTTTAGTAACATACAAAGAAGCCCTTACGAATTTACTACTAAATGAATGTGAACAAAATTTCTGTTAAACATTATTTCTTAATTATTTTTCGATTTACTGTAGTAATAGTGCATATATTTGCTGTATAAGTGAGACGTACATGAGTATCATATTTTGAATTTTCGAATAATAAAATTAAAGCTTTTTAGAAAGTTAGAAAGATATATTCAAAGATGACGTCAATTCTCATAGTACCGTCGCATATCTATTTAATATATTGTTAACAATATAGACTTGTACAGTAAAAAAAGGGAAATATGCAAGAAAAAAGTTCAGAACTCTTTTGTCGGGTCGAGCATACGCATTTTTAATAAGATATCCGAATCACTTCTGAGTCTGCCTCTACATAGATTTAAGATATATATAAAAAACGTCCTATTACCAAAATAATACTATAACATTGATGGTTATTTAAGTGACAAAGATATTTGGACTTGATTCCAGTTGCATAACGAAAGTATATTTAAAGGAGTAATCGTTGAGTTCCTTGCCAGTTTCTTCTCAGCAGAATCAACTTTACGAATTGGTTTTAGATTTATTACCAACTGACAGACTACTGACGATTCAAAAGTGCTTTTTGAACCAATTTGAATGTTTTGATTTTGATAAATAAAAGTAATCTGTACTCGATTTTCGTTTATCACACGCACAATTGCGAAAACTCTGAAAATTTGTTTTTCTTATCAGATTATACCAATACGAGAACAAACTGAAAGGTTTTCCTATTACCGTTTCCTAAACCTAGTCACGTTCTTATACAGTAAGTGATTTTACTACAGTTTATTCAAAGAAACCAATGGAACCCTGACGTTTTTTCTTGGTAAAATTGTTCGCCAACTTTAAGGATCGACTCCATAAAAGAAATAACAGAAGACTATTACATTCCAAGTAATATTTGGTTCTTCTTAATTTCTCTCACCTAATCGTAAGTGATGATACAGTCTTAGATGTGTACATATTCTGGCAAAGCCTTCATAAATCCTAATCTCGTTTATATTTCGACTATTGTAAAACCTGTACGATGTATTTATTTATCAACATTATAATATTTATTTTATTAAATTATTCACCATATATACAATTAGCCCAGTGAAATTAGGTTTTGGCATTGCATTAATTTGTTTACAGCAATTTTTCTTCAGGAATCCTTCGGAGTGGCCACCGACAGCTTAACATTCGGTTTTCAGGATCCCTACCCTGTTAGGGGCACGGATCACTTTCCCACGGCCTGGTGCAGGTAGTGAGCGGCTATCATTGCTTCGGCAAGTACTTGCAAAAGGTCGTTGACCGTAAGGAAATGCCCGCCTGTCATGAGAGTGGTGCTTCGGTAGATACGGCGCACCATACCCTGGCGGAATGTCTAGGGTGGGCACCTCAGCGGCATATCTTGTTGTCTCTGGTTAGAGGAGATTTTTCACTGGAGAGCGTAATTGGGGTAATGCTCTGCAGTGTAGTTGGGTGAAGGGTTGCCTTCTTTTGCGAGACCGTTTTCTAGCTGAAGGAGGCAAATGAGAGACTAAGGGAGCAAGAGGCTGAAGCTTTCACTCGCCGTCGGAGGAGACTTGGTGGCAGAAGTTGCACGTATGCGCTTCATGCTTCACCCTATTGAGTGGTAGGTCCTCATGGTTGGTGTCATCCAGGTCACTAGAGTGGAATGCAACTAGGGAACCTCTAGTGATCTCACTCATGGATGAGGAGGGATCCGCTGAGTTTTAGTGGGTATTCTGTAATCTGTGACTCCCACACTCCCGACTTGAAAGTCTTTCACCGGGGTGCGTAAAGGCATTTCCCAGCGCAAAAAAGGATCCCTACCCTGTTTCGTCGTCCGCTATCTGGGCTGGCTTCAATAACTATTTAATTTCCAACAATTTAGGTCTGTATCAATTTTTACCTATTTAATCGATGTCTCGATTTAAGACTTGAAAAGAAATGGAGATGAACCTAATTCTTTTATAATCTTGTTAATTATTGATTTTTACTATACTATATTTATCAAATCAAGTTAAAATATAATTAACGACACTTGGTGTTAATGTAGTATATTAATTAATTTATTAATAAAATTTTATAGCGCCATCAATTAAAAACTCACGTAGTAACGTGAGCCAGCCCTTGATTGTAACCTAATCTGATGGTAAATGCTGCTTATTGGTAAGATGGTAGACGAAGCCTTTCCCCAGTCTAGATGTACATAAATAAGAATATATTCAATCCAAAATTTGTAGCTCAAACCGCATAAATACAAATATGATTTTCATTATAATAAGTAAACAGTTACTTCGATGGATAAGGCAGATTTAAAATTACACCGCGACTTTTTAATACTATATTATAATAACATTATTGATGCGGACGGGAGCATTAGACGTTGACTAAATCTGATTGGTCGATCACCGGCCCCGCCGTTGCCCTATCTCCCGCTCGTCACACCCGCACGTGCCTGTCGGGTGGGAGAATTATATAAAAATGCCCTGTAACTCTGACAGCATTCGTCTTGGTCTCCCGAACAGAGTGGATTCTCGTAAAAAACTGGGAACCGTGACCCTGAACAAGTGAACACCGAACTCCGAACGACCCGAAGCAGAAGTCTCAAGAAAGATCTAAGCCGAGAACCTCCAAGAACTCCAAACAGTCCACTGAACCTGGAGGGATTTGTCTGTTTATAAATCCCTTCCCAACATCTCTGGTCCCTCTTTATCAAGTCATAACGACCTAGTCATAATCTTGTTAACAGATATCAAGATAATTGAGATCCTAAGATCAAGGATCTTGTGAGTAGATTAGGATAATATGACTTAAATCTCACAATACTCCGTATAAACAATATTCTTATCGTTATTGTAATAAACAACAATAAAAAACAATACCTAAAATGAGTACACGTCAGTTTGTAGGACGTAATTACAATACGTATTTGAAACAAAACAATAGATTATTAATTAGATGTTTCCATGCAAGCAATTAAGATTGTTTACGAAGTGTGATAAACTTTAACATATTACTGTATTGTACACAGTTTTGACGGATGATTACATTGATGTACCATTAGCAAAAAAGAGTCTTAAATCTTTTAAATGGAAATTTTCGTAAACAATATTGTTTAAAGTCTTAAAATTCGTATTTTTTCATAACATGAGGGTTCCTTTTTATATGTAACAGATACTGATAAGACAGAGGAATTTTAGCTTTAAATCACCGTGTCAGACTAAAGCTCGAAAATTGCCAATGAAAGACATCAGTTTCCTCTAAGTTTCTGTTATTAAAAGAATCTCACGTGCTTGATTGTACTTTGTAAGAGTGAGGAGGCCGGTGGTCACCAGTGTGACGTCAATTTATAAAAAAGGTAATAAAACTGGCAGGCCACTTGTGATTACCGCTGCTTTTAGGCACCTATAGCATCAGGAGAACTGTTGATGCCTTACAGGCTCAAAAAGTGAAATTACAAGGCATAGTCTGCTTCTCTTTTTGCTGGGAAATGCATTCATGCACAAGTCCCAATATATGGAAAGAAGAACTCGCGATACCCACATAAACACAGCGAAACACGTAACCTTGAGAGAGAAATCAGAGGATCAATTTGTGCAATCCTTTTTAGTGTCCCACGGCTGATGATTTACGGAGGTGTAGGAATGAGTGGGAGCTTTTGTAGGTAATGGTGCAATGTTGCTCCTTGCTAGGAGAGGCTTTGTGTTCGATTAGTTATCTGGGTCTGGTCGAGGCTTTATCAATGGATAATATCATCACTGACCACCAGGTGAGATCACAGTCTAGCGACATTCTGTTAGCAATAAAATAAAACGCAATCAAGGGATTTTAGTAAAATTATTTTATTGAACAAAAAACATTTTTCTGTCGTCGGTACCGGGATGCTCCCGACTGTGACACAAGGGTATCAGTTGTCATCAGGAGGCCGTGACGAGTGCCTGTCATTTGTGCGTTTATTACGTTAACTAGCGCGAGTTACGTGACAGTGTAATAACATTATAAAGTGGTTCTGAATTGAACATTGTAAGTAACGCTATATTCATGATATATATCAAAGAAACGTAATTCAAAAGAGTTTCTGTTGTAATTTAAGAACCGTCTGTTAAGGGTTTATTATAATAATACATAAACTTAGTGCGAAAATAATTTATTGTAACTAACTAAACCTATGCCTACTAACTAATTCTAGAAACTAAAGGTACTAAACTAACTATAGCTAAAGTTGGACGCCAGGAGAATTTTTGTTTCATTTCAATAGGCCTCCGGTTGGGTGCCTATTGTCACGGAATACTGCCAAAAACCGAGCCGCGACCCCATCAGGGTTATTTAGTGGTGGTGTCGTTACTCAACCAAAAAAAAAGGCGTTGCGGTAGGCTGTAACAATAAAGCAAACATTATTATTATTGTCACAAGCGACGAAGTATCATATCAATAAAGCAACTTACCCCTTTCTTGCCCAACACTTAACTTACAAGCACATCAAACTATATGACAAATATCAAAAGTAAATTCCTTAACTATCTTGAATTCGTAAGTCTCTCAATTCACCCAGCTGTCAATTTCCTCCTCTTTTATTTTTGTCCACCTTCAATTATCAATAGCGACGGAATTTAGTTTTACCCGCGATCTGCTAGGCTGATATGAAGTAGCACCAATTTCTTGCAATAATAAGATAGAGTTAGTTTTGTTGAAGAATATAACGATGTTTTTATGGAATTTATAAAAAAAACACATTTCTCCGCGAAACATTCGCGTGATTCCTGATCCTGTGTGAACATGCGGAAATCCGTACTCTACGACATTCTATATTCTAGAGTAACTTTGCAATATATCAAGACAGTTTTGTAGTCTGATATTCGAAAGCTTTATGTGTCCTCTCAATACATTTATGGATCATTAAATGAAACTGTTCCTGCCTGTATAGCTATCTGATATATGCCTATAGCATGATGCTTTAGGAAATTTTGGTAAAATCGAGCATATACTTGTCATTTTAATGTGCCCGGTATGGGACACATGTATTGGATTGTTTCAAAGCATATAACAAATATATATAGATACTAGAATTTAAAACAAGAACTAAAAACTAACTTGTAATGCTCTATATTTCAGGATGAAGAAGGCTTTGCCTTCATATAACTAAAGCAATATGATAACAACATCCTTTTACTAAAGGCATAAGGATAAACTGCCTCATTGGTCAAGTGGTTAGTATGTTCGACTACAGACATGAGGTGCTGGGTTCGAGTCCCGGGTTGGGCCAATTCAAATATCAATATTGAGTTTTCTAACTAAGTTTTTCTCAATATTTGCGGTAAGTTGGCGGTGTGTTCCATCCCCGTGCCTCGGAGAGCACGTTAAGCCGTCGGTCCTTCGCCTGATCTCTCTCCGGTGGTGTCGGATTTCCGTCACATCGGACTATGAGAGTGAAGGAATAGAGAGTACACTTGTGTACTATGCCTGCCAATCCGCACTGGCGCAGCGTGGTGGGTCTATGCTCTAAAAACCCTCGCTCCTCGGAGTGAGGAGGCCTGTGCCCAGCAGTAGGACGTTAATGGGCTGCTACTTACTTTTTTTACTTACTTAAGGATAAAGATGTTTGGACTTGATTCCAGTTGCACAAAGAAGCTAAACACATTGTAACCCACAGAAATTATATTTAAATATGTAATAGCTGAGTTTTTTTGCCGGTTTCTTCTCTGTGGCAGAGTAGTTGCCAACGGACAGATTACTAACGATTCCAAGGAGTTTTTTGAGCATACTTGAATTAAGAATATTATTATTTAGATGACACTTGAAACTCAGTCTGCGTACACTTAAATGTGGTACTTAAAGTACGGCGTTATCTATTGAATCTTTATCTATCGATCTCTTCTGTCTTATGTCCTAAATCAGAACAAATCAACTAGAATGATAAAAAATAACATCAAAAACGGTTGAAGCCCTTGGATTTCAAACACTGTGACGGAGAATTTTAATTTATAAAATAAGTAACAGCCCATTACCGTCCCACTGCTTAGCACGGGACTCCTTACTCACCGGTGAAATGGTTTGTACACGACACTGATTCACTGCGGATTGGCAGGCATAGTATAGAAGTGCACTCTCTATTCCTTCACTCTAATAGTCCCATGTGACGGCAATCCGATACGACCGGACAGAGACCAGGCGCATGGCCGACGGCTTAAGGTATTCTATGAGGCACGGGGGTGGAACTCACCGCCATCTTCCAAACTTCGGGTATACATACATAGCATCACGCCTCATTCCCATAGGGGTAGGCAGAGACCACATCCTTCCACTTGCCACGATCCTAGCAAATCTCCTTCGCTTCTTTCATTCTCATTAAACCTTTCATACAAGTTCGTCGGTTTAGAGTACTCCTAACCTGGCCTTTATTTAAAACGTTCTCCTTGGTCTTCTCCTTCCAACTTTCCCATTCACTCTTGACTCATAAATCCTTTTTGTCAGTCTCCTTTTATTCATTCTCTCCACGTGCCCAAACCCTCTTAGCATAACTTTCTCAATTTTAGTCAGTCGTCGTCGTCGTCGTCGTCGTTTCAACTGATGGACGTCCATAGGACATAGGTCTCAAGTAATGACGTCCACAAGGCCCGATCTTGCGCCGCCTGGCTCCAGCGGCTACCAACGACCCTCTTTATATCATCGGTCCACCTTGTGGAGGTCTGCCTAAACTGCGGCAGACATCAGTCAGTACATCTTCTTTAATACCAAATATTTCTTAACAGTAAACTCAAAACCCAGGGTCTCATGTCTGTAGCCGAACAAGTTAACCACTAGACCAATGAGGTAGTCAAATAAATAATTTAAGTTTTAAAATCCCGTATTCAAATCATGCCATTGTTAAAGCCCTAAACCAGTTCTGTTATATTATGTTGGTCTATGGTAGTATTATGTTTTGACAAAAATTTGAATGGCTTCAAATGTGACCAACTCTTTCAATCGATTCTATACAATTTGAACACAGATGTACAAAGTGGCATTGACTATACGAGTATATAGTTAGTTTTGTATGATCAATAACGGGTTTTATCGGGGATTGTTAATGTAATAGACGTTAAGTTACGTAATAGTAATATCAAAAAAAGTATTTTTCGAAGAAAGAAAGAAAAATATCTTTATTTATATATTTTGCCACACATCACAATATATTTTAGTACATTTTACAATACCCTGCGATGTGTGGCATAACCTAGAAAATGGACCCTGCACAGCATTTATGCTACACAGTCTCCCGACCATGCAGCGCTGATTTTCAGCTGGATCCCTAGTCCAGGTGCCGCCACGAATGCAGCCCGATACAACTTAATCTATTCTCATATAGTAAAGTTACAGGACCTGATAAAAAAGTTGCAAAATTAATAATGATATATACTAATTAACTTCAACAGATTAAAAGTTATTTAACAGTATTAAATTACTTTTAATGTGTTAAATATTCAAATAAAGTGATTAATAAAGATTTATTTTATTTGTAATCTAATATAAAAGAGCAGTAAGCATTTTAGTTTTGTTTACTTTCGATTTCAAAGAATTCTTAGTTTAATATTTAACTCTTATATTGCCCATATCAACTACTGGTAACTGACAAGGCCGATTTTAAGTAGATTGCACGTGTGAACTACTGGTTGACATGATACAATAGTTCTATTTCGCTTCACGGTAACTGTCGTAACAAAATATGCGTAGAGATAACACCAGACAACAGAAAAAGCAACAAATAAATCAGTTACAAAGTGACCGTTACCAACGGTGCGTGTATCGCGTCGAAGGTCGTTAACTTATTTTGTGTTATTTTATAAACTGTGAGTGTTTATTAGTGATTATTTGTATTTATGATTATACAAGTGATGTAATTAACAATGATTTTTAAGATATGAGCCTATAAATTCAAGACGGACCTCAAGTAAAACGTATCACTCTCTTTCTATCTTTATTCATTTATATCTTCCGCTTAATTTCCTTTCACAGTTTCCGTACCCTTATCGTCACTTTTTCTTCACACAAATTCACCCACTTACTTAACAAGGCAAGGTATTTTACTTCAAAAAGAAATACCTGGCATATTTAAGAAAGGCAGCAGGTACGACAATTACAGACTCTTGTGGTATGTAATGCTGAAGGTTCTGATAATAATAGGACGGACTTTTTAAATTCTTATATGGTCATCAACACTATTTATATTAAAAGAAACGTTTTAAAGTGCCCAAAAATCCCATTTAAACCCCGTTGTATACAGACCCAAGAGAATAACATTATGTCAAGTAAAACCCAATGTTAATGTAAATATTATGAGCCAATAAAAGCGCCCTTTGATTAATTATTACTATAAGACTTATCTTGGACTAATAAGTGATTAATTAGAATCCTTTTATTGAAATCAGAATTTTAAATTTCAACGTATTTATATTGCAATCGAAATTTAACAAGTTAAAAGTATGTGTCAAAATCTCTTTCGCCCAATAAATCTCGGTATTTAATATTTTTGACATAAATTATAGTCGTAGCTAGTTTTGTCCAACGAAAGTTGTTATAGTGATTGCCTAAACAGTTCCTTCAAAGATATTAGTAAAAAAATCTTTAAAGAACATAAGGTAACATAACTAAAAGCTTTTTAAAACAAAACATAAAAGGAATAAATACATATGAGATAAAATGTGATTTTTGCTACGAAAAATAGCGATAGAATAGATAGATTTTCTTTTTTTCTTCTGACTGATATTCAGATGGTAAAATAAAGAGCAGTTTTGATTTATTATCAAGCAAAATACTTCTAACTATAAAATTCCAGTTATAATATACTTTGGATAACTTGTTTAGTTAAAGTAGTTTGAATTATTATTTTGATTAAGAGTTATAATATAATATGTTAGTGGTCGTTCCAATGAATTTTTGTTTTAATTTAGGCCAATTATGTATTAACGATCCCATAAATGTGTTTACTGTGTTCATCTATCAGTCGTTCACCTCGAGCTATAAAACTACAAACGCATAATTGTATTAAAATAAACAACTAAAACAGGAAATTTTCGCGCAATTATTGACCACACTTCATCCACAATTAGATATTATTGCCTGTTTGTATTAACATATTTAAGCTTTTATAAATTATTTGTGAAAATGAAGTTTTATGTTGATTAACTCTTTGATTAACTGAATTCGCATTTCGACGCACATCTAAATATATTTTCTATGTTCATAAAAACATTTATTAAAACTTATTAAAAAAAAGTGGAAAACAGTCCTTAAAAATAAAAATTTTCACAAAAGAAGAACGTGGGGCAGCATTGAGGGTATGCGGCAAGACGGTAACAGTGGTGGCCCAGATGAAATATCAGGGCCTATTGCTGGACGGCTGTTGGAGTTTACGAGCGCATTTTGCTTGGTTAGCGCCACGGCTTGTCAATGCAGCCGCCGCGCTTGGGAGATTACTGCTCAACGTGGGGGGACCTGGATCGCTCTGCAGGAGGCTGTAAGCTGGGATCTTCGCCAGTATGGCTTTGTACGGTGCACCCGTATGGGTCGATGCCTTGTCCGCATCAAATATCCCATTTCTGCCCAAGGCGCAGAGGATAATTGCAGTTAGGGAAATACGAGGGTACCGTGCAGTATCGTGGACGGCAGTGACTCTTCTAACTGGCGATCCTCTGTGGAAGCTACGGGTGGAAGTCCTTGCGACTATCCATCAGCACAGGACAGCTGCGAGGGCTCAAGGCCTGCGGCCTGATGCCGATGAGGTCCGTAGGATTAGGGTCCTAGCCGACAAGGCTCTGATTCAGAAGTGGAAGGAGGACCTTTGGTCCCCAGTGGCGGGCGTGGCTACAGTGGAAGCGATTCGTCCTCACCTGGACCAATGGCTCTCCAGGAGGCACGGGACACTTTCTTACAGGCTGGTGCAGATTCTGACCGGGTTGTCTCGGAAAGTTCTTGCACCAAATCGGCCGAGAGGAGACGCCCAACTGCCATGTCTTGCCACAGTGGCAGAATGCGCAGCGTGGGGACCTCAGCGTCACCTCTTGGTGGCAGTGATTGGCGGAGATCTCTCGCTTTGGAGCATTATAGGCGCAATGCTCTCCAGTGAGAGATGTTGGGCGGGAATGGCCTTCTTCTGTGAGACCGTAATCTTGCTAAAGGAGGCCTGCGAACGAGAGAGGGAGAATGCAGTAGATGCCCCCTCTCACCGCCGAAGAAGGCGGGATTCTAGGCGGCACATGTTTGCGCACCTGCTCCCGCTTCCGTGAAACCAGGTACTAATACGCAAGCTAAACCTCTGGTGTCTCACTCACGGATGGAGAGGGTTCCGCTGGGTTTTAGTGGGTATTGCGAGTCTCCTCCCTCGCAGAGTCCCACACTCCCGAGCTACGGGTCGGGGTTAGTGCGTAAATGCATTTCCCAGCGTGAAAAAAAAACAGACAGAAAAGTAAGAAATAATTGCATATTATTTTATAGTCTTCTTCGTATTTTTATATTCGGAGTCGGTGTCAGCAGTCAGAAGTATATCCTTTCCAATAAAAAAAGAATGATCGAAATCGGTAGGCGTGATCTTGAGTTATTCGTTCATTTGTCGCGTACATGCTTAATGAAAATTTAAGACTAATACGGTTTTCTCATGGATGCCATCATCAGAACCGGATTTAAAGAAACTGGGACCCTATGACGAGCACCACCTTTCATTTAAAAACAATCATCACGATCGGTCCACCCAGTCGGGAGATACGAGGTAACGAACATTTTAAAAAAATACAGACGAATTGATAACCTCCTCCTTTTTTGAAGTAGGTTAAAAATATAGACTACTTTGGATTCCGCTGTGTGCTTAAAATATAGACTACTCTGGATTCGGCTACCCTTAAAATATAGACTACTCTGGTTTCTGTTGTGCCTTTTAAATATAGATTACTCTGGTTTCTGTTGTGCCTTTTAAATATAGATGACTATGGTTTCTGTGTCCTTAAAATAAAAACTAGTCTGTATTCGGCTGTGTTTCAAATATAATTTTGGATTTAATTATTCATTTCTTCATTAATCCAATGCTGTGTGAACTGGAATATACAGTTTAATTTTACAACTAAAACTTAAAAATTAAATAGAAACATTAAAAAAGGGATAGAGAGAATAATTAATTTTTGTCAAGAAGAAATAGAATATTTAGATTTTTATTAATGAATATAAAGGGTACCCTAATAAAAGACATATTTCAAACCAACAATTTTAGTGAAATATTCTCTATGAAAATGTTACGTGGAAAGTATGTCGTCTAGCCGTCTAGCCAGTGTTATCTGATATTTTTGGTTTTATCCTCGTGTAATAAATTTTCTTTGATGTCCAAATTTCACATTTAAGCTGAAATTTACATATAAACATAAATAAATTTGAAGAGTGGCTGTAAAGTTTTTTATTGATACAAAACTCTATCCAAAAATTGCTGTCTATTGAACTTTATATACATATTTTGATAATTTAATAAATGATACAAAACTTCTCAGTACACTATACTTTTTGTTAAAATAATTTTGTGTTTTGTTAAATAAAGAGAAGGTTTGTATAAAATCAGAAACTTTACGAAAACTTAACCACCATAGCAGCTTTTCTAATGCAACCTCCTTAGTGCTTTAGACTATAAAAACTTTTTTAATGTAACCTTATGACGTTTGACATAATTGTCAGCGGTTGACAAATACGCATACATACATGCATGTGAGTGTATCGGGTTTTTGAAGTGATACTTCTTTAGGTGCAAGGGTAACTTTTTGACGGATGAAACGTGTGATTAGCATCACGATGCTTTTCTTATGCTAATTTGTTTGAAGTTTAGGTAGTTTTAATACTAACAAATAACATGTGGCTTTTTAATTTGTCACTCGTCATTTAATAATTTAATACACTATTTTTCATAAAATATGAAATAAATATATTTCATAAATGCTCTTTTCTACATTTTAAATTCGAAATTTAATTAATAATTCCTAATATTAACAAAAAAGACAGTTTTATTAACAAATCATTATTTATAATATTTTTCATAAAATATTAAAAAAAATATTGCATTAATTCTCTTTTCTAAATTATTAATTCAAAAACAAAATTTAATTTACTCTAATATTGACAAAAAAACACGCGGCGCGACAGTTGTAATAATTTTCAACACTTAATATTTTAATGACAATAATTTCATTGAATTCCTATGATATCTTATTTTTTCCATCCCTCTAACTAGGAAATCTAAAGTTTTAGATTTGTATAAATATAAACAAGACTTAAAAGTTAGTTTGCCAAAGAAGTTTCACTTCTGATATGTTATGACAAGCATAGTTTAAAAAAATCTGGGAAATATACTCCCCCGTTCGCGCAATTTGTGTAAAACTTATGCATCTGTCAGAAATAAAACAATAATAATCAAAATAATTAGTAAATTAATAATATGTTCATAATTTTGACTATATCCTTAAAACTTATTAAATATGATTTCATAATAAAAATCAATAACAAAACTAAAATATTCTTTAATTCCAGTAAACTAAACTTTTTTGTCAAAGGCTCTACCACCGGTTCGGAACTTAACGACTACAGAGAAGAATCCGGCAAGAAACTATATAGTATTTTACTCTTTTTTATATCCATGTTATATTTAATGTAAATTACAATAAAAAACATCATCAACACCCATTATCATTAAATATAACAAGAAATCAGTTTTAATTTAAAGAAATACACTTAGCTTTGTATCGCATAACAGCCCTTTTTACCGACACAACTAACTTAAAATACAATAACTGATAGCTAACGTTGGCTAAAAACTGAGAACTCAATTAATTATCTTATTTATTAAGAAACTACCACTCCCTGTTACTTTTTAATAGTTACTACTAATATAATTTAAGTAATTCTAATCGTTTATGAAACATTGCAACAATAATATCCCAAATTGATATCATTTACAATGATTACAAATTCACCAATGGGAACGACGTTGAGAAGGTTATTCTTTCTAAGAATACGATTTAGTCAAATGACGAACCGTATCCTTTATTTAAAATATTATTTTATTTTATATATACTATCACACGTATTAAAATAAATACAAGTTATATTGCTTGTTATTGTAGACGTATGCCCTAGAATAGGATACCAAAAATAGTTTGCATTATCGCAGAATTACTTCATTTTCCCTCATACTCGATCTATTTAACCTGAACACGGACAAAGAAAGGCACTCCGTTACAATAATGTATCTCACTTATCGCTTACAGATAATAGTGACCGGGCCTTTAGAGACTCCGTTTGATACAGTATTAAGCTCCAAAAAGCTTACATTCAAAATTGAACTTTATAATAAAGGAATAAGATAATTCTTTGTCTTATAGAAGGTACACACGATTGGAAATTGAATAAAAGGTCAAAGAACAAAGCTGATTAGTTGAGAGTCGTTAGAATAAAAATTATAATATTAAATTTTTATTAAAAATAAACGAAGGGCATATATATTTTGGTGTGGAAGAATGTTGGTACCAACACTTCTGTGTGGTAGTGAATGTTTGGCATAAAAGTAAAATAAATACGGTAGAGATGAGAGCATTGAGCATACGGTAGAGATGAGTGTTATAAAAGAAGATGTAGTGACTAAAATTGATAAATGTATGCTTAGATGGTTTGGGCACGTAGAGAGAATGAATGAAAGTAGATTGACATAAAGGATTTATAGGTCATGTGTGAATGGGAAAGTTGGAAGGGAAAGACCTAGGCGAACGTTTCTGGAAGAAATCCAGGACATTTTAAATAAGAGCCTAGTCAAGAGACTTCTAATCCGACGAACTTGTATGAAAGGTTTGATGAGAATGAAATAATCGAAGATATGCAAGGATCGTGGTAAGTAGAAGAACTTGGTCTCTGCCTACCCCTATGGGAATGAGGCGTGATGCTATATATGTATAGATGTATTATTAGTTCACATTTCCCATATCTTGTTCAATTGTTAATAAAATACTTTTTTATTCAATCACTCAAGTGTAAGCACACTTTTTAAATCTTTTGATCTTAATACGTTTGTTTTTAAATATTGGATGATTCGTTAATTAAATTTGCAATTTTTACCTATATATTGAAGAAACACCATTTTTTGAAAGCTCATGAAGACTTTTCAAAGCTTCTCTCTAAGTAATGTGCTATGTGACATAGGAATTAACTCTTATATGTTAGGTTTAAAGATTTTTATTATCAAAAGAAGAAAAAAAACACTTCACGAGAAAGTAACAAATAAAATCTATGACAAAATTAATATTACATACTTAAGAGCTGTGTATACATGATAAAAACTAAAAATATCTGTACTATATTAATAAAACAGTGGGAACATCATTAAGAAATTTGAAGGGCTGTACAGTGTTTAAGTAGCTAACTTTTATAAATTCTTTTATATTACTTGTTTGTTAAATAAAATCGAAAATTATTTATTGAAGTAAGTCTTTCCAGTACTTTAAATCGGTCCTATTGTTTAAGTACTGTTAAAGGTACTCGTATATCACCTTAGATTTTAAATATGCGGAAAATTTATTGGAACTGAATTAATCACGTATCCTATATGAAAACATTATTTCATTTAAATTAGAGGTATTGGAAACCCTTGTCCACGTTGATATTTTGGGACAAAAATAGAAGACTAATTTTGACAAACTGTTAATCAGTAATGACTAATGACTCTTCTGAGACGTATCTATTGATCTATCTAAATATATAAGTATTCCAAAAGAAACAATTAATAATATTAAGAATATTTATCCAAGTTTCTATAAAAAACCCATACATAAATTGGCCTTAACAAAATTTGGACAATTTCGCGAAAATTGACGCTAAACCGTATATAACGTTTGGGTGAACATATTTTTTGTCTGGATAAGCGCCGAGACGTCCCTTTAAATAGGTTGAAAAACTATGCTTTTAAAAAAATAACTAACGCTGACGAGAATTCGTATGTCCAATAAATACCGATTTTGTAAATATATTTAAAAAAAACCCACACAATTTTATCATATCGTCTCAACAATTTGACGTCAACTGCAGAACAAGGGTCTCTCCTACGTCCATTCGTAACGGGGATGAAACAAACAAATTCAAGATCTGTGGAAAAATATCGGGTTATGTGGGAATTTCACCCATTAAAACCCCCTTGATATATCACGTGCCTGCTGGAGTGGTACGGGTTACTCTGCCTAAGCCACCCTTGCACGAACTATGTCCTGCCCATTGCCTTTTCAATTTACAATTCGGGAGGCTATGTCCGTGACTTTACTTCTCCCACGGATGTCCTTATTTCTGATTTGATCACGTAGGTAAAACCCCAAGAATAGCCTTCTCTACTGCCCACTGACTGACTCTGAGCCTTTATGAGGCCCCTAGTTAACGGCCATCTCGTAACTATATGTAATCACCGTCAACCTCATACTTTACACAGGTTTTTGTTAATGCTTCCTGAACTCTCAGCGTTCTTATAGTTCATTACCCGTCGTTGGCTCTTCATTTCTTCGTGCTATCGAGTTCTACTACCCTAATGTTAACTCCTCCAGATCCTGTGTAAACGATTTTTCTCTCTCACTACAGGTTGAATATCCATCTGTCCCAATCTTCCTCTCCAATGGAGTATCGATAGATAAATAGATTAGCAGAAAGGATTTGGCAATCGCTTAAAATTAGTTTAAAAATAAACTAAACAACCGACCTAAAATCAAAAGAGCGAATGTGTAAAGTTATTATAAATTCTAATAGGTTGCATAAAATTAAAAAACTCATTTAAAGGTAACTATAATAAACTTCCAGAAGACGTTCTAGAGATGTCACTTAATAAATTCAAAGGCTTTGTTAAAAGAAAATTGATTAAAAATCATACTATAATCTGCAAGATTACTTACGACGACGATAGAAACGCGTGGAGATAAACTAATTTATTAGTGTAATGATGATCGTAAAAAAAAATACAAAATACCCTCGTAACTTCAGATTTCATGATATATATTAGAATTAGTGTGTGGGAAAAAAATAAACATTTGTCTATTCAAAACTACTGTAAAGGCCGATTTGAATATAGATATATTGAATTTGAATCAAATGCAGATCATTATAATTCATTTGTATCGCTAAGTCAGTGGTCGTAGAAAATGATTCATTGCTTAATCTCGGAAATCAGCGGCTTTTCAAGCCTGTAAAAGTGGAAAGTTCACTAAGCCTTCGAATTACATTAGTCCTTATCACTTCGGTACAGTCAACGGACAAAAAAATATATATATTCGCCTCCGAAAGGGCGTTATCGCAGACCCTGACCTCCGCGAGTTATCGTAAAAAGTTCACTACGCTGTGGGCACTTTTTTTCGTCCTGCTTCACTGATAAATACTTTCGGATTCTTTTAAAATGATCACGCAATTGCAATTAATCATGACTCTGACATGGGTTTTTTGGCTATGTGTCATAAATAAGGATTTACGGGATGAAATGACTGTAAAAGCTTAGATAAGCAGGCACTGTCCTACCACTGCTGGACAATTCCGCAGACATAGGAATGAGGGTTTTTTAGAACATTCACCTACCTTGCTCCTCTACTATGAGTTTGTAGACTTCAAATACCCCAAAATAATTCCCAGGATATTTAGGTTTTCTTATGATTTCCCTTAGGAAAAAGCGCAAGAATGGATTGAAATGAAAAATCAAGCCCGTAAGTTTCTTTTATAAAGAGGAATATGGCGGTGATTTCCGATTGGAAATCAGGTAAGATCAGAAAAAACGTAATTGGAAGTGTGGAGCTGGCAATAAGTCTGAATACCCACTAAACCCAGTGATACCCTACCCTTAAGTGGACCACCAGAACATCATTATACGCAATCTACCCTGGTACTTTGAAAGACTTCCGCTTAGGAACTTAACTATACGACAGGAGTAACGTAAATCTACTCCTACCTACCAACGTCCTGCACATGAGAAAAAGAGCGTTCCTCCTCTGCTGTGCCTGCTCATAATTCTAACCTCATACATACATACATACATAGCATCATGCCTCATTCCCATAGGGGTAGGCAGAGACAACATCCTTCCACTTGCCACGATCTTTGCATATCTCCTTCGCTTCTTTCATTTTCATTAAAACTTTCGTACGGGTTTGTCGATTTAAAGTACTCTTAACTTGGCCCTTATTTAAAATGTCCTGGATTTGATACAGGAACGTTCGCCTTTATTCATTCTCTCTACACTCCCAAACCATCTAAGCAGACCTTCTCAATTTTAGCCACTACATCTTCTTTTAAACCACAACTTTCTCTTATCACACTATTTCTTACTCTGTCACTTAGTTTTAATCCATCCATTGAATCAGATTACCGCTCACCCCATTCGTAGATAACGTTGACCACAGCTCATTCCTCACCACTCGATCATAGGCCTTTTCTAAATCTACGAAAGCGCAATAAACTTTTTGGTGTATAGTAAACGAATTTGGTAAAATTCGTTTCAAAGTTAAGCTAAAAACAGTTTATTTTTAATTTTTCATAACAAAATTTCTTAATTCTAGCTTAAATAACGAGTATATATGTAGAAGAGTATTTTTTTAAAGTTATTGCTTACAAATAGGCCATCAATTGATCTCAACTAGCTTCTTTTTAACCGACTTCAAAAAAATGAGGAGGTTATCAATTCGTCTGTATTTTTTTTTATGTTTGTTACCTCATATCTCCCGACTGGGTCCCGATCTTGTAGATTTTTTAAAAATGAAAAGTGGTGCTCGTCATAGGGTCCAATTTTTTTTAATCCAGTTCTGATGATGGCATCCATGAGAAAACCGGATAAGTGTTAAATTTGCATTAAGCATGTACGCGACAAATGGACGAATAACTCAAGATCACGCCAACCGATTTCGATGATTTTTTTTTTATTGGAAAGGATATATTTCAAGGGTTGTGTTGTGATAGTTTGGTTAGATTCTGATGATGGAATCCATTACAAAGTGACGGAACTCTTCAATTATTAGGAGCAATTGAACAATACTCGACAGAATCTTCTATAGGCTATCCAGATATTTGAGTTGCCTACCGTAACTTCGAAATGGTCAAGTGCTAGTCGTAGTAAAATAAGAATAGATATGGATCTCCTCAACGGCTTACAGAAAGTGTGCGGTCTATGGTAGAAAATATAAGTGTCTGTAATCAAATAGCAATGAGCTTACGTTTGTTGCTGCATTGCAACACGTTTTTAGGTGTACACATATTGAGACAAATTTGTTAGTTTACTTCAGATTCACTAAAAATCAAACAATAAATAAAAATTTTAACAAAAAAGAACCGCCTTCAAAACAAACATACAAATATATTAATATTCTCTATAAAGTAAGAAATAATTGAATTTTATAGTGTCCTTCGTATTCTTATATTATATTTCTTACATTTTAGAGCATATTAATATATTTGGAAGTTCGTATTAAAGGCGGTCCTTTTTTGTTAAAATTTTTATTTATTTACCATTATCATCATTGCATATTAATAAAATATTTCTACGGTACTTACATTTTCCTTATATATCAATAACAAGTCCAAAAGTTACCCTTAAATCTATTAATCACAAGATAACAGATTAATAATATCACTCAGTGTCACCCGCGAGAAACTTGTTAAATAACAATACAACAAGAGAAATTATTTGACCGAAAACTTTGGTCAAACTTTATATCAAAGTGAACATGTCGTTGCTAAATATAACAGATGGATATAACGGATAAATAGACAGATATATTACCGATTTAAATTTAATTTAATAGAAAATTGATTAAGCTCAACTTACAGTTTCATAGACGTAAAACAAAAATTATTTATTGTGTAAAAATACCAACTTATTTTTAATATAACAAACTGTAGCACTAAAGAGTTATAAATTATAATAATTACACAAATATTTAACTTAAATCTAAAAAAAATATCTAGCGTTTAACCTTCAACAACAAAAGAGGGTTCCAGATGTAATTTTTTTTTAAACAAGTCATTTAAATATTACTTTTTTATAAGAAAAATAATCAATCTGATTTATGACGACACAATTTTGAAGCAATTATCATTCAACGTTGTTAAAAAGCTTAACGATAAAAATATTTAATTATCTATACCACCTTTGAATATATTAAATAATAATAACTTCTTTTATTTGGGCATAAAAGAAAAACTCATTATTAAAATACCCTGGAACCCGTGACCTAGGGGTCAGTTTTACAATATATTATAAGTCTAATCTACCTAATTGAGAAAAAAATAAAAAAGTGAGCTCGTACAGCGTACAAAGTATTCATGTCAGAAGCTAAACTTCTTTGGCAAACTAAATTTTTAGCCTTGTTTATATTTATACAAATCTAAAACTTAGATTAGATGTCCGAAACTTAAAGGAAGATATTTTAATGAATTTAATTGTTTTAAAATATTAAAAGTGTCGAAAATTAATACAAATAATTTATTGAAATCTCAAATGACGAATTGTGAATAAAAAACTGTGTTACTCAAATGGAACAGCACCGTTTAAATGATACAGCCTCACTAAGTGAAATTACATTGATACCACCACACTCGGGATTGAACCCGCAACCTCATGCGTTACAGGTCGCTTGCTTTGGCACCCTGCTATCACTATCCTTTCATATGGTAATCGAACAAATAAAATTACCAATAAGGCAAAAATGTCCCCCCCCCCCCCCTCCACTCGGCTACCACTGCTTCACATGTAATAATAAGCAACAAATGCAATTTGATTACAGAATGTTAGTTATTCTCCACAAATCGCATCCTTACTGCAACCCGTTGAGGAGTTCTATTTATCACCATATTTAACTACGACAATCAGTTGACCATACCAACGTTACGGTAGGTGACTCAAATATCCGAATAGCCTATAAGTGATTCTGCCGAGTGTCGTTAGTTTGCTCCTAAGAATTAAAGAGTTACGCTACTTTGTTATGGATTCCGTGATCAAAAGCTAACCAAACTATCATCATAAAACCCTTGAAATGTATCCTTTCCAATAGAAACGAATCATCGAAAACGGTTGGTGTGATCTTGAATTATTCGTCCATTTGTCGCGCACATGCTTAATGCAAATTTAAGACTTATCCGGTTTTCTCATGGATGCCATCATCAGAACTGGATTTAAAAAAAAATTGGACCCAATGACGAGCACCAATTTTTATATAAAACTATAACAAACATTTAAAAATCGCTGCATATCTTCGTGAGGCTAATCATCTATACAAATTTTACCCTCATGCGCCCAAAGAAGTTTCACTTAAAAAATATATACTAAATAAAACTAATTTTTTGTTTCAGGTAGTATACGATACAGTTTAAAAACTATGTCATAGTGCTGTGATAAATATATATTAGTCAAAATGACGTTGTGGTGTAGCAGTGCGTCCGGTGTGACAGCCAGCGCGATACTGACTGTTTTAATGTGTGCTGTGTCTAAGGAAACATATGTGGAGGGGAGAGAAGAGTCACACAAATATACAATAGACGAACTGCTCTCAACGTATTTTGAAAATAAAGAATCAAATGATTTGGGAATGGATCCTTGTAAAGCTGGTAAGTTATTTTATTTTGTAGTTTATTTATTTATTTTATTTATACACTTTATTGCACGTCTACAATCATAATATACAATGAAATAAACTTTAATATAAGAGAAATATAAGTACAACAGGCGGTCTTATCGCTAAATAGCGATTTCTTCCAGACACCCTTGGGTTAAAAAAAGCTGAAAGTAATATAGGAGGTAGGCAATAAAATAACCCTACATACTATCTACATTCTAATACATGTATAACAATAAATATATTCATAAATTAATATATATAATGGGAAGAAAACATTGTAGTCAACGTAAAGAGCTAATTACACTGAATATCTTACAGCTTAATTGTTGGATGTGAGGAGACCAAGACAAAGTTTGATCTAAGTGTAGACCTAAATCCTTAACTGTGGTACAATATGGAATTGTAACATTATTACAAGTTACTGGGGCGTGTCTGCATATTACCCCTCCAATGATACTCTGACTTCCAATTATTACGACTAGTAGATTTGGCAGGATTACTACTTAGATCAAAACATTTGCTCCATTTGGCGATAGCCACAAGATCATCATTAATTTGTGAGACCGTTCTTGACAAATCTTCTGGTTTGCTGGAGCGATAGATTTGGATATCGTCTGCATACGAGTATATGTAGTTATTTACTAAGCGAGGGTACAATAAAAGATAGTAACGCAGTAATTAAGTAAGATACGCTTTTACAGCCCCAGAAACATTTCCTAAATTATAAAAATCCGAAACATTTACTTTGATTATTACACCAGCAAGACCATCTTATATACACAATATTTTGATGTATCTACTGTTATTGTGAATGGTATATTAATCACGTTATTAGCTTAAGTGTTAATGTTGTTATTAATGTAGTAAACTTGTTAATTAAATGGAATTCATAAAGGTAATAGATGTATGTGTAAACTAAATTGTAATGTAATTAATAAAATACATATAAGTAACTGGAAAAATATAAGAAAATAATAACAGATTTACGATGAATGCTGGTTTTGAAAGGTTGGTAATTTCATCTGGATATTGAACGATGCATAATGATTGATTTTAGTAAAGAATAACTAAAGAAATTATTGGCTACAAAATGTTTACAAATACTGACATATGTTTATTTACGTAATCAGACAAACTAACAGTATTAATGATAAGGACTTATATAACAGTTACGTTGAAAAAAAGGCCCTTTGCCATTGTCATGTTTCTACAGATAGACATTTTCATATGATAAAATAATATTTATCTATTTTAACACTGAATATAATGCAAAAATTACTTCTATATCAAATGAAGGATTCAAACCAAGTACCTTCAACCTCGCACCACGCTTTCAGAACTTTCCCCTCACCACCTCCAAGAGCTTAGAGATCCTTGGGGTCGACATTTCGAGTGAAGTCCAATTCCGCGATCACTTGGAAGGCAAAGCCAAATTGACTTCTAAAAAGCTTGGGGTGCTCAATAGAGCCAAGCGGTACCTTGCGGCGGCGCACAGGCTACTTCTGTATAAAGCGCAAATCCGACCGCATTTAGAGTACTGCTCCCACCTATGGGCTGGAGCTCCCCAATACCAACTCCTTCCATTTGACCGGATACAGAAACGGGCAATTCGAATTGTGGACGACACTCTATTGACACGTAAACTGGAGACGCTAGAGCACCGTAGAAGCGTCAGCTCTCTATGTGTGTTCTATCGTATCTACCATGGGGAATGTTCTGAAGAGNTATTCCGGCGATGTCGAATGGAGGGCCACTTGAGCTGATGACGGAAGTAGGAAATGTGGTCATATTTGCGCAAACCAAATATGAACCGGATAGCAAGATTTTGAAGTCGCCCAAGCTTATTCAATAAGTCCTCTGTTAAATTATGATAGCTTGCATCAGCATAATTGAGAATCGGGAGAAGAAGAGAATGTGCCAACAAAACTTTAGTAGGAATGGGAAGAAAACATTGTAGTCAACGTAAAGGGTTAATTACACTGAATATCTTACAGCTTAATTGTTGGATGTGAGGAGACCAAGACAAAGTTCGATCTAAGTGTAGACCTAAATCCTTAACTGTGGTAAAACATGGAATTGTAACATTATTACAAGTTACTGGGGCAGGTGTCTGCATATTAACCCGTCCAATGATACTCGGACTTCCAATTATTACGACTTGTGATTTGGCAGGGTTACTACTTAGATCAAAACATTTGCTCCATTTGGCGATAGCCATAAGATCATTAATTTGTGAGACCGTTCTTGACAAATCTTCTGGTTTGCTGGAGCGATAGATTTGGATATCGTCAGGTAGTTATTTACTAAGCGAGTAATCAGACAAACTAACAGTATTAATGATAAGGTAAAATAAGGGCCGATATAACAGTTACGTTGAAAAAAAGGCCCTTTGCCATTCTCATGTTTCTACAGATAGACATTTTCATATGATAAAATAATATTTATCTGTTTTAACACTGAATATAATGCAAAAATTACTTCTATATCAAAGGCAGGATTCAAACCAAGTACCTTCAACCTTGCACCACGGTTTCAGAATTTTCCCCTCACCACCTCCAAACGCTTAGAGATCCTTGATGTCGACAATTCGAGTGGAGTCCAATTGCGCGATTACTTGGAAGGCAAAGACAAATTGGCTTCTAAAAAACTTGGTACTTTGCGGCGGCGCATAGGCTACTTCTGTATAAAGCGCAAATCCGACCGCACTTAGAGTACTGCTCCCTCATATGGGCTGGAGCTCCCCAATACCAACTCCTTCCATTTCACCGGATACAGAAACGGGCAATTCGAATTGTGGACGACACTCTATTGACACGTAAACTGGAGACGCTAGAGCACCGTAGAAGCGTCAGCTCTCTATGTGTGTTCTATCGTATCTACCATGGGGAATGTTCTGAAGAGCTCTTTGGATTGGTACCACCGTCTCGGTTATACGATTGTACAACTCGACGGAGAAATAAATTTCATCCGCATAACCTGGATGCATGGCCTTCAGCCACAGTCCGGTACCTTCGATCGTTTTTCCCACGAACATGCAAAATGTGAAATGAACTTCCACCTACGGTATTCCCGCAAGATTGTGATGCACATAAATTCAGGAGGCAAATCAACTCTTACTTATTAGGCCGGCAACGCATCAGCGGTCCCTATGACGCTGCAGGTGTCCATGGGCGGCGGCAATCACTTAACATCAGGTGACCCGCCAGCTCGTTTGTATGCCATAATTATATAAAAAAAAAACAGTTTCTACATAATCAGATGAGCTCTGTTTATTATAAAGATGCCACATATGTTTTCTAAAAGCTAAATAAAGATTATAGTTATCACTTTGGGAAAAGTATACGTGATACAGAGAGATATTTTCATATAACACGTGGTCGTTATAAAGTGATTGACATCGCAGAGCGTCAAATTTTATCGTTAAATGGCGGCTGCGGGTAGATTGAAAACAGCCATTCCATAAGCTTAAAAAGTCAATAAAGCTCGCAGTTATCACGCCGAAAAAGCGGTACCTGTCACAAGGGACGACCTTTAAAAGATCAGCACATTTGTTTTCGGAATTAAATCATATATCTCATTGTTAGATTACAAATAGTACATGCAATTAGAAGGTTAATAACGACAAGACCAAGCAAAAGTTTTTTAGACTATTAAGTTACAATCTAATGCACCTAGTAGTTAATAATGATTCAATCTTATATAGAAAAGTCCTAATGTAATAGGAATTATTTAAGTTTTTTACTGGTTTTATACCCAATATCATATGTATTAACAATATCCTGTATATATTATGTGTAGTAATTTTATGCCTATTCATTTATACATAACATTTACCTTCTCTCTTTGACTTCTTGACGAATTCAAAATTAATAATTGGAAACTAAATCTTTTTATTTGGACTGTGGTGCACGGAATGCCAAAACTTAAAAATTGAGCAGACAAAATTTTCTGTCAACGTCTTAATAACATCATAATTGTCGGAGGTTCGTATTCCGTTCCAGAATCTTGCAATGCGCGATCTTATAATTGCATAAAAATCTGGTATTCTGGCATTAGCAAACATGGACAGGTGGACTACATGATCGATGTAATCTTATCAGAATACGATACGCATTATTATATTGCGCCCTGATGTTATTAACTGCACGTTTAGAAAATTTTGTCCAAAGTTGACAAGTGTAAAAGCAATGCAATACGCCCGAAATAATATTACTTTGACACTGGTGGTACTACTGCCTCATTGGTCTAGTGGTTAACATGTTTGACTACAGACATGAGGTCCTGGGTTCGAGTCCCGGGTCGGGCCAATTCAAAAATCAATGTTGGGTTTTCTATTAAGATTTTCTCAATATTTGCCGGAAGTTGGGAAGTAGGCGGTGTGATCGACCCCCGTGCCTCGGAGNACCCTCTCTCATGCGAGTGAGGAGGCCTGTGCCCAGCAGTGGGACGTTAATGGGCTGCTACTTACTTTACTAACTGCTGGTACATTTTCCAAAACGGCGTGGAATCATGTTGCATCTTAATGCCAGAGCACGGCGTTCTCCTTCAATGTCATTGTCATCCATAAAATTTTCAGTTAATATGTGCCCTAGGGTGTATTAAGACCAAATGCACTCTCTTACTTACTGAAACCACATCAAAAGCTCTAAAAGTCAATTCAAATCAATCAAATCAAATCAAAAATATCTTTATTCAAGTAGGCATATTACACCACTTTTGAATCGTCAAATTATATTTTTTTTCCATACTCTGATTCTAATATACGTCTGATGATATTACTCAAGAACGGCTTAAAATCTAAAGTTACGAGGGTTCCTTCGGGCCCTGATCCGAGAAGAACCCACAACAAACTCAATCGGGTATTTTTTTTTTGTTACTATCATCATTACAATATTAGTTTACTATATTTTAATTAAAATTAGAGCAATTTGTTCACTCCCAGGCGCTTCTATCGTCTAGGTAATCTTGCAACTTAGCATGATCATTATAAAGTGATTGACAACTTTAATATCTGAATAGCGATTGAGGGTAGATTGAAAACAGCTACTCTATAAGCTTGAAAAGTCAATAAAGCGCGCAGTTATCGCGCCGGGGAAATAGTACCTCTCATGTATGCCATAAAAAGTCCGGCACATTTGTTTTGTGAATCAGAATTAAACCATAATTCTTATTGTTATCGTTTTATAAAAAATATCGACGTCTCGACTCGAAGAGTAGAGTATAATATTATATTTATACGAAGATTGAACCGCGCTAATTAGGTAAGAGCCAATTTGCCTCTTATGGTTTCTACACAGCATCTTTGTGGTATGTCTTAGGGTGATAACTAGCCACGGCCAAAGTCTCTCACCAGTCAAATTAGAAAATACAATTTCCTAAATTCGGACTACCGGGAATCGAACCCGAGACCTCTGCTAGCTAGGCTGCCGAAATTATTAGTATAAAAATATATTAATAGTCAATCTTATTGCCTATTTGGTCTAGTACGACTACAGGCATGATGTTCTGGGTTCAAGGCCTGGGTCTGGCAAATTCAAAAATTTATATTGAGTTTTCTATTAACATTTTC
The DNA here is from genome assembly GCA_015832385.1 of Elymnias hypermnestra. Lineage (NCBI taxonomy): Eukaryota > Metazoa > Arthropoda > Insecta > Lepidoptera > Nymphalidae > Elymnias > Elymnias hypermnestra. The sequence continues at coordinate 670,515 of JACTOM010000667.1, forward strand.
TCAATTTTTGCCCGAAGTTGTGTTGTTGGCGGTATGCTCCAACCCCATGCATCGAATAGCACGTTAAGCCGTTGGTCCTGCACCTGATCTCGTTCCGGACGAGTCGGATTGCTGTCTCATAGGACTATGAGTGTGAAGGAATAACCAGTGCACTTCTGTACTATGTCTGCCAATTCGCAGTAGAGCAGTGTGGTAAATCATTTCTCTAAAAAAAACCCTCTCTCGTATGAGTGAGGAGGCCTGCGCCCAGCAGTGGGATGTAAATGGGCTTTTTTTTCACGCTGGGAAATGCCTTTACGCACCTCAGTAAACCTCAAAAACCTTATCAAGCGTGTGGGACTCGCTGTTAAGCCAGAATACCCACTAACACCAAGCGATACCCTCCATATCCTTTTGTGAGGCACCAACGGATCGGTAGACGCAATCTACCCTTGCACTCCGGCAGATTCCTCAGGGAAACTTAGGAAGGAGGAGGAAGAAGCGCAAATCTGCGGCGCAGTGAAAGAGCGTCCACAGCATTCTTCCTGTGCCTCTCATGTGCTTCCTTCAGCGAAATAACAGTTTCACAGAAGGATTCTACTGCTCTCCACTCACACATCACCGGTGAACACTGCGTCAACTATGCCCGCCAGCGAAAGGTTTCCTTCGACCAACAACGTCAATAGATGCCGCTGACATCCCCACGCCGGGCATCCTGCCAGTGTGTGTTGTACTGAATCCACAGGTGCATCACATTTTTGGCAGGCAGGCGTATCTCCTTGCGAAGAATCTGATGCCGCTACAGGTCGAAACAACCATATCCGGTCAGCACCTGCACCAGTCTGTAAAAGAGAGACCCGTGCCTCCTAGATTACCAACTCTCCAGGAGGGGACGGATCGCTTCCAACGTGATCACACCCGCTGTCAAAGATCCGAGATCCTCATTAGATCCTCTGGACCTCGTCGACATCAGTTGATACCTTTCTGTTCCTTACAGCCGCGATGCACTGATAGGCAGCTGCTAGAACCTCCGCTCGCAGTTCCCAAGGAGGGTCACCCATCAGGAGAATTGCCGCCGGGGACGTTAATGGGCTGCTGCTGACTTAATTAATATTATTTGAAAAAAATATTTCAGCGCCAAATATTGAAAGCTCACATAAAGCTTGTTTCTACGTAATCAGCTTAAAAAGGTCGTGCTAGATTGCATAGGAATTGACTTCTAATTTTAATTCACATTACTTGTCTCATATTAAATTTAAAGTAAAAACATTTTAAACTACAAAATGGGTTTGAATAGAGTTCATAGATATTTAAATTCATGAAACCTTAGACAGTTATTCTAAACGGCGATATCTGTTGACACAGGCTTGACAGTTCCAAATATCATAGTGAAGTATACGGCTTAACGAATACGCTCTTGTGGTTTTAAACTTCTTGTTACGTTTTTGATTATATATTTCTATAGGGGGTTAAATTTGGTATTAAATACGATTATATTTTAAGAGAAATCAATGGATATTTATTACATTGTGAAGACAAATGTATGGAAAACGTCCTGTCAAGTGGCGCAAACAGGGGTCCAAAAAAATGTATCCACTGTTTACAAGTCCATAAACTAATTGATGGAGTGGTCTCATTTTTGGTAGCGTAACAGTTTGTAGTTTTGGCAATCGCCATACATGTCGGTCAGGTGTACCTTCAGAAGTTTCAGATGTCATCCTACACTACCAATTGGCCTACCTACTGGCCCCAGCCCATTACCAAAATCGTGTTAGGGTTTATCTCGACGAAAATCTACCAGGAAGATGGATAGGCCGTAAAGGTGTTATAGAGTATCCACCACGTTCCCCAGACTTGGACTTTTACCTGTGGGGAGCACAAAAGGACGTCCTTTATCGACAAAAGTCACGCACATTGGATGAATTTCAAGAATCCATCGTACATTCATGAGGAAATATCCAACTGAACACGTTGCAATCAGTACTGTAGCTGTAGTTCGGCGTCATCGTTTGTATTTGGATGCTAATGGTGACCATTTCCACCATCTAAAGTGATATCTTAAGCTACACACTCACGCCAAAAATGAGAATACTACATCAATTAGATCGTAAGTTATATACGGTTAAACAGAGGGCAATTTATCTGTATGTTCTGTAATGTACTCTATTGTTATTAGAGCAACACATCCACTCCAACGCTTTTTTATTTATATGTAATCCTTAAAACTGCCTCAATGGTCTAGTGGTTAGCATGTTCGACTACAGACATGAGGTCTTGGGTTCAAGGCCCAAGATTTTCTCAACATTTGCCCGAAGTTGGGAAGTTGATGATGTGATCCACCCCCATGCCTCAGAGAGCACGTTAAGCCGTCGTTCCTGCGCCTGATCTATCTCCGGTCGTGTCGGATTCCCGTCATATCGCACTATGAGAGTGAAGGAATAGATAGTGCACTTGTGTGCTATGCCTGCCAGTGGAGCAGCTTGATGGTTCTATGCTCTAAAAACTGCTACTTACTTTTACTAATCCTTAAAATTATACACGTAGTACGATTTTTTAATTGGCTTCACTTCAATGAGGTTTTTAAATTTATTAAGTGAGATCTCAAGATTTTCGGTTATATTATATTAAGACAGGCTGAACCTGCGACTTCGCCTGCGTGGAATGTTTTTTGGATAGCATTTTGATTAATTTAGGCAAATTGATTTACAAATAAGAAACATACGTATAACCCCCTTGCGGCTGGAATTTCGTAAAATCCGTTCTTAGCTGACTTCTACTCGACAAAAGGAATATTTCTACCAAATTTCATGTCCATACGCTTTATGGTTTCAGAGATATCGTGATGAGTCAATAGATATCTGGATATCTGTTATGGATATGTTTATTTTGCATTATTCATTGAAATTATCTTTGAAACACAAGTAATAGTCCTACACAGATGAAGTCGCGTGCACCAGTGTTCATGTGAAATATCTAACGTAGTCCTGCGAACGCTGCAGGTGTACCCGCCATTGTGGCATGTCCTATCTATTATCTATAAGTGTCTGCCCTACTTACATTCATGGCTTTAAATATGTCGTAAAAATGAATTCATAAAGGCTTTTACGCCAGTGCGTGTCAGGGGAGTTGTTTGTGCTCGTTTCTCACTAACACGTTCGGACCTAGTTATGTAAACAAGCTTCACGGACTTCCTTTTACGCTTTAATAAAATATTCTAAATAGTCTGTCATTTTCACGGGAACGAAATATTCCAAGCGTGTAATTGATATGACAGACTGAACCACACCGAAATGTAGTCGGACTTTACTTGTAGAATAATTATTGATGTGAAACTACTTTAGGCGTAAAATTTGTTACTAATTCGTTTGAAGGTTAAGTAGTATTAATATTTACAGGTAACATGTGGCATTTTAATGTGCCACTCGTCATTTACATACATACATACATATGTTTAGATGGTTTGGGTACGTAGAGAGAATGAATGAAAGGAGACTGACAAAAAGGATTTATGAGTCAAGTGCGAATGAGAAAGTTGGAAGGGGAAGACCAAGGCCAACGTTCCTGGACCAAAACCAGGACATTTTAAATAAGGGTCAGGTCAAGAGTACTCTAAACCGACGAACTTGTATGAAAGGTTTAGTGAGAATGAAAGAGGCGAAGGAGATATGCAAGGATAGTGGCAAGTGGAAGGACGTGGACTCTGCCTACCACCATGAGAATGAGGCGTGATGCTACGTATGTATCCGTCGTCAATATGAACTGTGGCACTACATATTTCCCAAATAAAAACATATAATGATGACAAAGAAAGTAATAATCCTAACAAACGATTACTAAATCCTCATGTCAACATTTCGACGTACATGTTACAGCCTTTTTTTCAATTTCAAGGTACACACTTCGCATAAATCTCGGACAGGTTTTTCCTACGCGTTTAAAAAATGGCGGACGCTCGACCCTACTTTTGTACGTGGAGATGACTGTTTAGCATTTTTTCCTGCGTGAAATGCGAAATACGGGACACACGGATGTTACAGCTTTAGGGCAACTTACGGTAGGTGACTGAAATATCCGGGTAGCCTATAAAAGATTTTACCGAGTCTCGTTAATTTGCTCCTAGGAATTGAAGAGTTCCGTTACTTTATAATGTATCATTAAACCCTTGAAGTATATCCTTTCCAATAAAAAAACGAATTATTGAAGTGATCTTGAGTTACTCGTCCATATGTCGCGCACATGCTTAATGCACCTTTAAGACATACGGTGTTCTGATGAATATCATCATCTGGTCCAAAAAAATGGGACCCTAAGGGAGGCACCATCTTTTATATAGAAAAAGAATCGTCAAGATCTGTTCACCCTGTCGAAAGTTATGAGCTGATATCTATAACGGTGATATTTAGTTAGCCTGCGTTTGGTACTATTTGTTTTTCTTTTAAACCCTATTATTTTTTTAAGATAATATAAGTCTGTGTTACTCCTTATAAAATCAGCTATCTGCCAGTGAAAGTCCTGTGAAAATCAGTTGAACCGTTTTAAGGAGTGATCTAAATACAGACCGACTTTTAAAAGAATGAAATTTTGGTTTATGTGCCGTATACAACATTACAACCAGATTTTCAATCAAATCAAATCAAATCATTTATTCGCTGAATATGGTAAACATAGTCCTCATATTCTACTTATTTAAGTTTGCGAAATTACAGGTTTTAGTAAATCTAAGGAAAGGTATCTTTACATTATTAATCCAATAATTACAATTTTATTAGAATTAACCCTAATAACATTACATCGAACCAATTTTCAATTAAAATTACTACTATTAAATGATGTTATTAAAGTGAACTTATATATTATATTACCTCTTATTAAATACAGTATAAATAAATATAGTATAAATATAGTAACTTATTATTACTTATTGCTAATTTCCCTTTAAATAGTCATCAACGGAGTAGAAAGTTTTATTGATTAGAAAAGATTTGACAGAATTTTTAAATTTTATACAATTTTTAAATTGTGAGGCATATTCCCTTATATCTTTGGGTAATTTATTAAAAATTTTAATAGCCATCACGCAAACACTTTTATTAAAAAAAGAACTTTTATGATCGGGATATCGGAATCTGTCTTTACAACGTTCTCCCTTAAGCCTTTCGAAAAGGTTTTCATTGTTTTTTAAAAATAATGCTAATTCATATATATATAAAGACGGCACAGTCAGAATATTTAATTTTTTAAAGTACGGCTTGCAGCTTTCGCTCTTTTTAATTCCACATATCGCTCTTATACATTTTTTTTGTGCAACAAATACGCTATTAATATGATTAGAGTTTCCCCAAAAGATAATGCCGTACCTAATTATGGATGCTGCCTTGGCATGATATGCTACTAATAATGATTTTTGGTCAACTTTTCTGGATAGCATACGCAGTGCGAAAGAAAGCTGACTTAATCTAGAGCATACATTGTGCGTGTGAGATTTCCAGGTCATAAATTCATCTATTTGCAAGCCTAAAAATTTAGTTTCCCTTGTAACCTCAATTGTTTTATCGAAGTAGCTAATATTAAGGTTATAATTCTTTTTACTCCTTATATTTTGAAATGTTATTACCTTACTTTTAGTAAAATTTAAGCTAAGGCTATTATCAGCTAACCATGACACTATATCGGATACACTTCTATGTATGGCGGTCTCTTGTTCTTCAATATTTTTATTTATGTATATTACCGTACAATCATCGGCAAATAAAACCATGGGGTAATTTGTAGCCTTCGGTAAGTCATTAATATATAAAAGAAAGAGAAGTGGCCCTAGTACACTTCCCTGTGGTACACCGCAAGTAACCTTTTGGGGTTTTGAATAATATTTATTTACCATTCGTGTTTTTTCATCAATCCTATCTATTTGTGTTATTTGAGATCTGTTTACGAGGTAGGAATTTATAAGGCCCAATGCATTTCCTCTGATGCCATAGTTATTTAATTTCGACAGTAATATGTCATGATTAACATTATCAAAGGCTTTAGTTAAATCCATAAACAGTGCGGATACAATAAATTTATTGTCAATGTTTGACATTACATTATGGATAAAGTTATATAAAGCGTCGTTTATAGTTTTTGATTTTCTAAAACCCATCTGATTATTGTATAATACATTATATTTTTCCAAAAAACCATAAAAGTTATTATATATAACTTTTTCTATAATCTTTGAAAATACTGGAATTAAAGCTATGGGTCGGTAGCATGAGACATCATTTCTATCTATTTTCTTAAACAATGGCTTAATAATAGATATTTTTAATTTATCTGGAAATATTCCTTGTTCTAAGCATAAATTTATAACATAGCTTAATATAGGCGCTATCTCGCAACAGACGTGTTTTATGGCTTCTGTACAAATGTCATCATATCCTGTACTGTTTGTCATTTTTAAATTTTTTATAATGGATTTTACATCATTTACGTCTACTGGGAACATAAATATTGAGTGACTGTTTTGTTTAGTTCCTAAGCTTTTTTGTTTACACTGTTGTCTATTGTGATTTATGTGGTTCTGAGTTGCAAAAAATTTATTAAAGACTTCTGTAATTTTATTAGGATCGTTTACTATTTTATTCTCCGTTTTTATGAACGTTATGCTATCTTTAGGGTAGTTATTTTGTGGTTCGTTTATGATATCCCACATAGCCTTCGATTTATTTATTGAATTATTTACTAAATATATATTTTGAGATTTCTGTGTAAGAGAAATAATTCTTTTTAACCGCTTTGTGAAATTTTGAAGATCGGATTTTGTTTGGTCATTTGAGTTTAATCTATACATCCACAGAAGTTTTCGTTTCTTTTTACAGCACATTTTTATGCCTTTTGAAATCCAGCGCGGCGTTTTTCGACTATTTATTTTTATTTTTATTACGGGAAAGCAAAGGTCATAAAATAACTTGAAGGTATCGAAAAATTTATCAAAAGCTTTTTCAGCATTTGAACAATCTTTAACTTCATTAAAAGCTAAATTTGCAATATAATATTTAAATTTTTTCATATTTTCTTTACTGTAGTCTCTTTTTTTTACGAACCAGTGCTGAATACGACAACTTTTTTTTACCGGACATTTAAAAATTTGTGCTGAATGATCAGAGAGTGTCAATTCGCAGAGTTTAGTTTGAGCTCTTGAAATATTATGTATAATATTATCAATACACGATCCACTACTAACGCGTGTTGGTTCTTTGACTGAAAATTTTAAATTATACGATATTATTAACTGACTGAAATTATCAACTATATGATTTTGTTTTAATATATCTATATTAAAGTCCCCGCATAATATAATTTTTTTATTTCTAAAGCAAACTAAGTCAAGAATACTGGTTAAAGTGTCAAAGAATATGTTAAAACTATTTGAATTGTTGTTTGGTACACGATATATACAAATTATAACAATATTATGGTCAATTAATTCAATTGCGGAAATCTCAATTAAATTTGAAATACTTAATGAACTTTATATCGTTGATAAATATTCACTAATATACAAGAGCCCCCATTCCTTTTTTTTCTGCAATAGTATCCAGAGAGGCCAGTTTCAATCGACTAAATGGTCTGGTAAAGTTCCTATACCTTACATTTGTCTACATATATTAATGTAGTTTGATAACTCTTTCTAAGTTTAATTACGAAATATTTAACGACAGGTAACTGTATACGTTTCCATAATAAACTCCCAGAAGAAGTTACAAAAATCAAATAATTGAGAAATATTTCTATAATTTAAAGGAATACTAGAAGATAAAAAAGCGTGGGAGTTAATGAGTTGCTCTAATCGAAATAGAGTCAATTAAAAATATACATGCATTGAGAAATAAAGGGTCACCAGACTGAGGTTGTTGTGGGCTCTTCTTAAAACAGGGCGTAAAGGAACCCTCGTAACTGTACGTTCCAAATCGTAATATCATGATCACAAAAATACTGAAGAAAAAATATGTTTTTACGGTTCAAAAGTGCTGTAAAAATCCCACCCATAAATATTTGACAATCAACAAATAAGTTAATATTTTGCTATTATATTTGCATTTTTAAATCTAAACATGTTATGATTTATTTAATAATGGCCTGAATTTTGATGGTTTTACTAATGCTTTGGAGCAAGTATTCGCTTCATTAACAGAGGCTTTGATATCCGGACTGGCAGAAGGATTGGGCCTGGATTGTCCAAGTTACTGACGTACCAGCAAGGACAGTTCGTTCAAGCACAACACTGTGTTAAAACCATAAACCCTGCTATTAACAAACCCAAAATGCTATTAACTACCCATTTTCATAGTCTATTTAGATTTAGACAAAGTAGAATATTCCTATTTTAATTAAATTTAATCAGTCGGGAATAAAATGCGAGCCCTTTGTTAGATAATTTGAGAGTTGAAATTTTGGAGAAAGAGCAAAACATCTTTGATGCTTAGTCGAAGCAACCGTATGTAACATCGTATAATGAAAATCTTTAGAACAACTACTATCACTTGAGAGTAACGTAGACGCCCTTCGGGTTTCTCCACAGAAAACGCTACATATACCTAACGAATGACACTTTCCTCAATTTTACTACCTTTTTCTTTGAATATACGTAATCTACATACTGTCTCTTTGGTCTAGTGGTCAGCTAGCCCGGCTATAAACACGAGGTCTTAGGTTCGAGTCCCGGGTCGGGCGAATTCAAATGTATTTGCCCGAAGTTCTGTAGTAAGGCCGTCGGTCCTACGTATGATCTCTGTCCGGTCCTGATACCCAATAAAACCAAGCGGAACCCTCTTCATCCAGGTGTTGGTGTCCAGATATCCGCTGGCGCATTCAGCTCAGAACAGGCGAGCAAAATTGCGCCTTCTGGCACCCCCCTTTCTCCACCGAGAGACCTACTGCTCTCCAACCTGACTCATCGCCAATCATGGCGCTCACAATGCTGGAAAGTAAGATGTCACTCCCAATCAGCGATGTCAAGATGTGACGCTTGGGTCCCCAAGCTTGACAAGCTCCTACTGTGTGTTGCACCAGGTCGACAGCCGCCCTACATGTACAGCAAGCCGGCATCTCCTCACAGCCTACAATCTGGTGCAGATACTTGCCCAAGCAACCATGGCCAGTTAGCACCGGCACCTACCTGGCGACCAGAGGTCTTCCACCTTTCAACCAGGGCCCTGTCAGATAAGTTCTGGATCTCTTCAGCATCAGGCCGTTCGCCTCTATTCCTTGCAGCTGTACTATGACTGCCAAACGCAGTAGAGCTATCTGTTGGGTCTATACTCTAAAATCCCTATCGTCTATGTGAGTGTGTTTTTTGCAACATTTATCATTGGTATTCCAACCGTATTACACGTTACTAGGCCTTATACAGCCTCCAGCTCTTCTCGATAAATGGTCTATCCAATACAACAAGAACTATTCAATTCTAACCAGTATGATGGTACGGCTGAATAATATAATGAATAATTTCCAAGAGCTGTAATGTGCTCCAATATTCGTCAACGTCTAACTCTCCACATACCCACACTCAAAAGGAAAACTATTGTTCGCGCCTATTGATATCGTCGTCTTCGTCGTCGTCGTCGCTTCAACCGATGGACGTCTGCTGGACATAGGTCTCACAAAATGATGCCCATAAGGCCCGATCTTACGCCGCCCGGCTACAGCGGTTACCGGCGACCCTCTTTATATCATCGGTCCACCTTGTGGGGGGTCTACCTTGAATGCGCCGCCCGGTCCCAACGTCCATCGGTCCATCGGTCTATGTGCTCCGCCCATTGCCACCCCAGGTTCGCGATTTGTAAGGCTCATTTCTGATTTGATCACGTAGAGTAACTCCAGGCATAGCCCTTTCCATCGCACGCTGAGTGACTCTGAACTTTCGTATGAGGCCCATAGTCAGGGACCACGTTTCGGAGCCGTAGGTCATCACTGGCAACACGCCAATTGGTATAACCATTTAAAAATAAATTTATCCGCCATCTTATTAAACATTACACAGATACCTCCATAATACTGTTTTGGCAATCTTCTTTTAAAATATAATTGCAACAACACTAATACTTCCGTAAAAGTCTACTATATACAATCTAACACTTCAACAATAGTTGATTGTCCCAAATCTATCTATATATATAAAAGAGATATCCAGGTATCGATTGACTCATCACGATATCTCTAGGACCATAAGTTGTAGAGACTTGAAATTTGGTAGGAATATTCCTTTTGCCGAGTAGAGGTCAGCTAAGAACAGATTTTATGAAGCTTCACCGCCACGGGGTGTGTTAACTATTGACTGATCAAAGCGTAGAGACTTGAACCTTGGTAGGTATATTCCTCTTGGGTAAACGAACGAAAATGCTACCCAAAAAAACATCTATCGACTCATCACGATATTTCTGGAGTCATAAGGCGTAGAGACTTCAAATTTGGTAGGAATATTCCTTTTGACAAGTAGAGGTCAGCAAAGAATAAACTTTGCGAAATTACTCCCGCATGCTGGGTTGCGGGGGTGTAACACGTATGTTTCTTATTTGTAAAACAATCAGCCTAAATTAATGAAAATTCTACCCAAAAAACATCCCACGCAGACGAAGTCACGGGTTCAGCTAGTAATAATATAACCCTAACAAGTAGTTTCAGAGATTAACTTGATTCACTAAACAGAGACTCTACGGCTTTTTAATATCAACACAAATATTGTATATCGAAACGTTTTTTTACAGCTACATTAGTTTAAAAAATCGATACCTAGGTAATAAATATGGTGATAAAATCATCGAATCTCTCTTTCATTCTCATCGAAGCCTCTTTATACCATCGATATATAGATTGTCTTACGCATGTAACATGTAATGTGGGATTGAACTTAGGTCGTTATTTCAATATTACAAACCATTGTGTGTATAGAAATACAAAATTAAAAGATAAATTTAGCAATAAACCTTTGTAATGTTGGCAGCACAAAGAAAATCTTGTCAATAGAAAGGCTTGGGTAAATAGAAGTGCGGCGTTTTTCATACATTTCGAGCTTTGTATCAAAGGTGCTGAGTTGTTACCGTGAAATTACGAGCACCCTTTGAAATAAACCTAAACGTACACAAATACGCTCCCTGTGATATTAACATATAGAAACAAATCTGTCTGAAGGCATTTGTGTGTATTTTTTATTAACACGAAGCATTCTTAATAGTAGAATTCATTGTTGTATTTTATTCTTTATTTGTAATCAAATTTCTTTCTTTATTTGTGATTATCTACGGATCGCTGACTATGGAGTCACTCAGCGTGAGATGGAGAGGACTATGCTTGGAGTTTCTGTACACGATCAAATCAGAAATGAGGAGATCCGTAGAAGAACCAAAGTCACTGACATAGCCCTAAGAATCACGAAGCTGAAGTGGCAATGGGCGGGGCACATAATTCGACGAACCGATGGGCGTTGAGGTTCGAAAGTGCTGGAATGGCACCGGAGCCAGGCAGCATAAGATCTAGTGGTTAGCATGTTTGACTACAGACATGAGGTCCTGGGTTCGAGTGCCGGGGTCGGGCCAATTCAGAAATCTATATTGAGTTTTCTATTTTCTCAATATTTCCCCAAAGTTGGGAAGTTGGTGGTGTGATCCACCGCCGTGCCTCGGAGAGCACGTTGAGCCGTCGGTCCTGCCGTGATCTCTCTGATCGTGTCGGGTTCCGGTCACATTGGACTATGAGAGTGAAGGAATAGAGAGTGCACTTGTGTATTATGCCTGTCAATCCGCAGTGGAGCAGCGTGGTGGGTCTATGTTCTAATAAACCCTCGCTCCTGGGAGTGAGGAGGCCTGTGCCTAGCAGTGAGACGTTAATGGGCTGCTACTAACTTACTATGTCCAGAGTGTTGTAATCAAATAACGTACAAATTTTACTACCTGCGTATATATAGCGTACAAATACGGTTTATTTATGTAAATATTATAAAAAATTACAGAGTAAAGCTAACGGAAATAATGATGCAAACAAGTTTTATGTGTGCATTGATGTGTAAGTGGCTGTGTGAGTGCGTATCTGCCTCTGTAAGCATGTCTGTGTGTATATTATATACCTGTACACGTTTTGATACCCCTAATAAAAACTTATCTTTGTTTTATTGAAAGGTTTTATTATATCGTTATAAATATTGATGACTCCTCTATATAAAAGTAAACGTGAATATTTGACATGCCGCCTCAGTTCCTTTTTAAATTACGTTGCAATTAAACATATATAAACAAAAACAAATTAATAACCTATTCATCTATGAGACACTCCAACAAAAGTAGGATTTTATACGTAGAGACCGTTAATGTGTGTAGGTATAATACATTTTTGGAGATCTAGAAGTAGAGTAAGAATAGCTTCTTTGGATAACCTTTTATTTACTTGAAATTCGGCTAACATTCCTTTTGCAACGTATACACTCACTAAGACCAAGTTTCCCCGTTTCTCCCTGGATTCTGAATATATAAGCGAATTAAAAACGATCTACAAAATTATTCGCCTGATTCTATCGCGACGTAGACTTACTAAAACGGGCTTCCCCATATTACACAAACCAGTTATGATGACGTAAACCACACTCTCAATAAAGTAGTACAGCGATTTGCAGCTAATAATTTAATAAAGAAAGTAAGCAGCAGCCCATTAATGTCCCAGTGCTGGGCACAGGCCTCCTCACTCAAATGAGAGAGGGTTTGTAAAATATACAAGTGCACTCTCTATTCCTTCACTCTCATAGTCCGATGTGACGGAAATCCGACACGACCAGAGAGAGATCTGGCGTAGGACCGACGCCTTAACGTGTTCTCCGAGGAACGGGGGTGGATCACACCGCCAACTTCCTTACTTCGGGATAATATTGAGGAAATTTTAATAGAAAACTCAATATCGATTTTGAATTGGCCCGACCCGGGACTCGAACCCAGGACCTCATGTCTGTAGTCGAACATACTAACCACTAGACCAATGAGGCAGTTGGATGGATTAGTGTGTGGAAAAAATATATTTGAAGATTTAGAAGTGCTTTAATAGGCCTACTTTAATAAAGATATTTTCATTTGATTTGATTTACCATAAGATCAAGATCTACGCGGGTAACATCGCGGTGAGATGCTTGTTATCTGTAAAGTTCAATGGTTCATTGTCCATAGAGTATTGCATTACATTGAGTGTTCCGTCAAAGCCTCAAAGCATACTCCAATTACTGATAGTGTGTGTTATGTTTACTAGCAAATAATATTGACAGTCTACGAGCTGTTTAGTGATGGGTTAATGCACAGTATATACATGTCGGAAAATAAGAGAGGAGAGCACAAAGCATAAGGGCGTAAGGTTCTCCGCTGACATCATCATTAATGGCATCCATAATTTCTATATTGTGGGCTTTGGTGGGTAATGTTGGCGCAATAAAATACTTTATTAATTAACTCGGATAATAATGTTCAATCACTTAATGTTCCCGATATCAATTACATAAACACATTTACAATAATAGGAACGCGACAGATTGAAAGGTCGACCGTTCCGACGAACTGTCACTCGAGAACTATCGAGCATGTACGCCGGCTGATGATACTCAATGACTCTGTTCAGCGTCGATAGATGGCGCCGGAGTTCCGCAAACTATTACTCCGACATATATAAAAAAGGTAAAAGGTAAGTAGGAGCCCATTAACGTCCCACGTCAAGGGAGAAGGAAGCGTGGTTGGCCCCGACAGACTTGGCGCCGTTCAGTACTGGCAGAGGCGGGGAACATTGGAATGACGTGGGGCGAGGTGAAGCGCGATGCTCAAGATCGCTCGCGATGGAAAATTACTGTGGACGCCCTCTGCCCCACCTAGGAGATATAGGACATTAATCATCCACCATTAACGTCCCACTGCTGGGCACAGGCCTCCTCACTCATAGGAGAGAGGGTTTTTAGAGCATAGACCCACCACGCTGCTCCACTGCGGATTGTAAGGCATATTACACAAGTGTACTCTCTATTCATTCACTCTCGTAGTCCGACGTGACGGCAATCCGACACGACCGGAGAGAGATCAGGCGCAGGACCGACGGCTTAACGTGCTCTCCGAGGCACGGGGGTGGATGACACCACAAACTTCCCAACTTCGGGGAAATATTGAGAAAATCTTAATTTAAAACTCAATATCTATTGGTGGAATCGGTCCGACCTGGGACTCGAACCCTCATGTCTGTAGTCGAACATGCTCATCACTAGACCAATGAGGCAGTTAACCCGATATATATATGTCCCGACATATATATGTACAAAATATTACAATTCTCTCTTCCGATATTCTTTGTAGACTTAGAAAGTTAGTTTTAGATCAAAGAAAGCAATTTAGATGAAAACTAAGTGCGGATTTCACCATTTGTTTCATAGGATCGGGAATAACACGAGTAAAGCCGTTAAACGGAGCCAGTGTTATATAAAAACAAGCATTCCCGAGTAATAGTAAACACTGCCGCTGTCATACATCACTAGTAAGCGGAAGGGAGCTCGGAGCGGCGTTTTACGATCGCAACTGTCCAAGCACATAACACATGAGTGTACATTCACCTATTGTGTGAACACTCATCGGAACCGAATCGAAATGTACAAGTACATTCGCTTTGAAAAGGCTTAAAGTTACAAATTTATTTACTTAACTTTATTGCACACATACATACACTAAGAAAGAAACATTTACAACTTTATTTTTTTAAAAAAAGGTCGTACGTACAAAGTATACATATCAGAAGTGAAACTTCTTTGGTATATGGTCTTAAAAACCGAATAATTTCAATCGTGTCAATCCTTTGTCCAATAACTTGACACTGGCAAGATAATCTGTGCCCAATTGGCACACCTGAAATCCATTAAACATATAAGAAGAAGAAACTTCTTTGGCTAAGTGATTTTTAAGTCTTGTTTAAATTTATACAAATCTAAAACTTTAGATTTCGGAGACTTAGAGGGAGGGAAAAAGGAAGATATATTAGAAATTTAATTGTAAATATTAAAAGTGTCGAAAATTAATACAAACAATTTATAGAAACCCCAAATGAAGAATTGTAAATAAAAAATAAACGTACTTTTTTGTCAATATTAATTTTTTTAAATAAAATTATGGTTTTGTTATTTAAAATTTAGAATAGGTGAAATTTTAGGTTTTATAAAAATTTGTATTTTAAAATATTAAATGACGAGTGGCAAATTAAAATGCTACGGGTTATTTGTAAATATTAAAACTACTTAACCTTCAAAAGAATTGCCATAAAAGACGCTGCATATCTTCGTGACACTTATCACGCATTTCATTCGTGGTTATTATGAAACCACAATGCAAATTTAGTGTTAACGAGTACCCAATAGGCGCCTAACGGACGTGACGTAGTTGTCGCATAATTATTAGAAGATACTGTTTATGTCCATTTAATTATTTGATTTATATTCTTATAATTGTTTGTTAATACAAGAATGAATTTTTCCAGCAATCAATTATCTGAATATGAACTGTCTAAATATTAACTATTAATTTGATACATTGTTGAAAATATTATAAATAGGGTAGTAGAATAAATGAGCTTTCAGTTTACGTGTGAAACACAACGTGTTAATCTGTCCGAAGTTATATTTGTTTTATGGCGTGAAAATCCAAGTCCTTCGCATTAGATGTAATAGATAGATAGTACTCTTAGTATTGTTCACCGCAAACATGTAACAAGTAACACAGAAACAAACTTAAAATACATTTAGGCGACGTTATCGTTTATTAGCGATTTTTACCAGGCAACCTTAGGGTTAGAGAGATAATGTGAGGTAAATAGGGTAGGTGGTGACCCCTATTATATACATAAAAAAAGTAAAAAAAGTAGCAGCCCATTAACATCTCACTGCTGGGCACAGGCCGCCTCACTCATATGAGAGAGGGTTTTTAGAGCATAGACCCACCCCGCTGCTCCCCTGCGGATTGGCAGGCGTAGTACACAAGGGCACTCTATTCCTTCACTCTCATAGTCCGATGTGACGGTAATCCAACACAACCGGAGCGAGACTGGGCGCAGGACAGTCGGCTTAACGTGCTCTCCGAGGCACGAGGGTGGAACACACCGCCAACTTCCCAACTTCAGGCAAATATTGAGAAAATCTTAATAGAAAACTCAATATCCAATTTTGGATTGGCCCGACCTGGGACTCTAACCCAGGACCTCATGTCTGTAGTCGAACATGCTAACCACTACCACTACCAATGAGGCAGTCTTATATAAATACATACGTACAAATATTCCTAGATATTGTTACACGCGAGTTTATTGTCTTCCATTGAGACGCGTGGGCTTCCAGCGGAAGATGATGACGAGGCGCTCGTGCAGCGATGTTCGCGGAATTTTTACGGAGAAAGGAGAGGGGGCAGTGGGTAGTTAAAAAGAGATGCGTGGCCGGACGGGGGCTTGTCTATTGATATCTGCTGAAATGTTAACTAGTGTAATACTGTGATAGTTTCTGTCTGTTGCTGTCGTCTGTTATTCTGTCCGTCTCTTGTCTGTCTCTGTCTGTTATTCTGTCTGTCTGGCTCTTTGAGTGTTTAAATTGTCTTCGTCTTAACAATACTAATACATCCACAAATTTAATAGCTGATACCGATAAGCTGGGGTAGCAAAATTACTATAACACTAAAAACAGCTACAATTATTCAAAACAAGTTTGTCCGCGATTGTACTGTTGTCTATTATAATCGATCGAGAGGAGTGCTGCCAACGTCCATTCATCGATATACTGTCGTGTATGGGAACAGCTTAATGAGGAAGCGTACATACACTACACGTTTATTATTTGGATGTTATACTTGGGAATTATAATTATGTTAATTTATCAAGGCAAGTAAAAAAGTAGAGATACCGTTGTCGAAACAAAAGGTCCTTCTTCCTATAGAGGACTGGGTCCTGCTGTGAGTAATTAATAACATCATAAATCTCATATTTATTTATAAGCTTCATTTTTCTTTATGCCACCAACCTATTTTGCGTTATTACGAATAATTTGTATATTCAGAAGATTGTTTTTGATTTGTTACTCATTTGAAGATAGCCAAGTTCAGTCTTAGTAACATTTATTTTTTGCGATGGGAAATGCTTTTACGCACTTACTCCGACCTGAATGGATTAGTATGTGGGACTCGGTGAGAGAGAAGGCCTCGCAATACTTACTAAAACCCAGTGGAACCCTCTTCATCTGTAAGTGAGACACCAGAGGTTCAGCTAGCGTATTCTTCTCTGGTGCCCCAGATGTATCCGACTGAGGATTCATGAAGGCCGGAACAGGTGCGCAAACAAGCGCCGCCTAGTATTCTGCCTCCTTCGGCGGTAAGAGGGAGCATTTACTGCATTCTCTCGCTCGTGGGCCTCCTTTAGCGAGATTAGTCTGTATAACATCTATCATTGTAATTTGTAAGTCTTTTCTTATTTATTTTATACAGCTACATGAACAACACATATATTAGTATTAAGTATGTAAAGTTTAGTATAAAGTGTAACATTTTTCTGATATATGCGCCCGTACTTATGTACACGCGTTAGAAGGTATACTTCTTTGGCGTAACAAGATAAAAATCTTTTCAAACAACGCTATGCATAAACATTGTCTCGGAACTTTTAACTTATCAGTTATTTACCGCGATTATTCAATGTCTTATTGAAATACAAGCTCGATTGCACAAAAATAATGCAAAATAATATATGAACAACAGTTAGTGTCATCGAAATTTAAAACCATAAATCCACGCCGTACTTTTTGTCGCTTGTCAAATCAAATACATACATCGTTCGTTCACTCAATTCAAGACAAAGCCCAAAGATTCCAAAATAATAAACGTAAACTAACTTTCATTAGTTTTTAATCTGTTTTCTATAGTTGAATCTGAACGTTATAATTTTGATAAAAATGTCACATTGATATTTTCAATGTCAATATCTAACGAGTAATATAATAAAATAATTAAGGTATTACAGATATTATTATAAAATATTAAAAACACCAAAGTGTTGACTATATATAACTTTAGGGTGTTTATTTTTTGTGATATTCATATATAATTTTTTCCTAACGCACCAAAAGAAGTATAACTTCAAAAAGAGAAAGGTAAAGTCTTCACAGATTGGTATGATGAAATAATAGCACAAAAGATATTCGAAGATCAAAATGCATCTGAAGAATAGACGGTCCCCACCTCGATAGATAAAACAGAAAGTTCACATATATGTTTAGAAATTTCTGGACACAGTTTGAACAATTGAGAGCCATTCACCATTGCCACGAGCCCCAGTAACGAAAGAAGTACGAAAGTACCATAGAGAACGATTATCCTTGAACAAATTCTGGAGTAAGTAAATGCATAGTAGAGCAGTGTGGTATGTCTATCTTCCTCTTCTATGAGCGAGGAGGTCGTGTGCCTTGCCCTAGGATCTTAATAAAAACGTAAAATGCCACAAAATAAATTATTAATCACTTCAATTAAGACTGAAATTTACTTTATATATGTCGGAGGGCAGATATCTGTGGAACGCTGGCGCCATCTATCGGCGTCGACAGAGTCAATGGTGGCAGTCCGGCGGGAGTCACTCGACAGTTGTCGAGTAGCGCTCGATCGGAACAGTCAACTGTTGAAACTGTCGCGTTCCTAGCTATTAGTGTTAATGAGTTTGTGTAAATTGATATCGGGAACATTAAGTGATTGAACATTATAAACTGAGTTAATTAATACAGTGTTTGATTGCACCAACGGTACCCATGAACGCCCACAGAATAACAAATTAAATAATGGATCTAATTAATAACGATGTCGGCGGAGAACACTACGCCCCTGTGTTTTATGTTTCTCCGTTCTCTCTTATTCTCCGACATCAGAAGTGGGATCACTGTTGGTGCGAAATGAGAAAAAGGGCGAAACGTACGTTTGTGCTATGTGTACAAACGCGTGCTATNTTATACGTAGTTTATGTATGAGTATATGTATGTTTATAATATATCTTAAGCTTGTATGTATGCTGACATATTCTTAGCTTTTTCATATCTGTGTACCTACACCACATGTTTTATAAAATTCTTCCAGTTTCTGGGGTTCCTGGAAGAGATCTCTCGAAAGGGATAAGGTATCCTATGTATACTAACTTTAACTTCTTATTAATGTGACTTCTTTTTTGGTGCATAAATAAATAAGTAATATTCAAAAAAGTTAATTTTAAAATTCATTTCAATTATATTCAAATTATTAAAGCATTACCTCTGCAACAGAATTATATTACGAGTTCCTCGTAAATTGACTAAATGCTGGCGTCAGATGATAATTTGAAAGTTGGCTCAAATAGCAGCCTGAGACGACGCCTCGCATAAAATACGCCTTATACTTAAATGCACAATTCCGGCCGTAGCTGGATTAAACCGGTACAAAGCGGTTTTACTAAATAACGAGCTCAACTTCTTAAGAAAGGCTTTTATGCTCTTATATTTTGCTGTTTTTCTTACAAAAGCCGCGTTTGATGTGAGGTCGACTTAGTTTAAATATGCCGAGAACATATTATATGACATTTACAAAGCGAACAAATTGTATGACAAACATAGGGAAAACCTTTTCTTTGAATTTTTTTCTTTAGCGTAGGTTTCATAATAAAAGGTTGTAATAGAAAAATGTATTGCGTATGTCGATAAAATACTATATGTTTTTCTTAGTATAGCTCCTCAATTGATTTGATCTTCTTTATGTAATAAGGTTTCCGATTCAAGCACCGTAAAGTAACTTAAATCAAATCAAATCAACAATATCTTTATTCAAGTAGGCATATTACAGCACTTTTGAATCGTCAAATTATATATTTTTTTCCACACTCTGATTCTAATATACGTCTGATGATGGTACTCAAAATCTAAAGTTACGAGGGTTCCTTCGCGCCCTGATCCGAGAAGAACCCACAACAAACTCAGTCGGGTATTTCTTTTTTATACCACCATCATTACAATAATATATTAGTTTACTATATTTTAATTAAAATTAGAGCAATTCGTTCACTCCCAGGCATTTCTATCGTCTAGGTAATCTTGCAACTTATAATACGATTTTTCTATCAACTTTCTTTTAACAAAGACTTTATTAATTGACATCTTTGGAACGTCTTGTAGGGGTTTATTATAGAAACGTATACAGTTACCCTTAAATGAGTTGTTAATCTTATGTAGCCTACTAGAATTATATAATTAGTTCTAAATCTAATTTTGTTACAGCACAACTGTACAATGTGAAGAATTCTATAAAGAAATTCATTAAAAATCGTCACATTCTTAACGAACCTTAAAATAATTAACAATTTGGTCGTCTAAGATTTACTTCGACGACCAAATTGCTTTAGTAAATTTTTGCGAAGCCCAAACTTTTGTGATCACCACTAAAAATGTTTTACGTCGATCTTTTACTTGGGTAGTATTATATTTGAGAAATATTGCACGTCTTCAATAGTACCATCGTCTAATCTGTTTTTTAATATTTTCATTAAACAATAAACCATTTTGTTATATAAGTTATTTCATTATTGAAAGAATTACATACTGTCGTGAACTCCCATTTGCCATTAAAAAAAAAAGTAAGCAGCAGCCCATTAACGTCCCACAGCTGGGCAAAGACCTCCTGATTGCGAGGAGCGAGGGTTTTTAGAGCATAGACCCATCACGCTGCTCCACTGCGGATTGGCAGGCATAGTACACAAGTGCACTCTCTATTCCTTCACTCTCATAGTCCGATGTGACGAAAATCCGACACGACCGGAGAAAGATCAGACGCAGGACCGACGGCTTAACTTATAACGGAAAATATTGAGAAAATCTTAATAGAAAACTCAATATTGATTTTTGGATTGACCCGACCTGGGACTCGAACCACTAGACCAATGAGGCAGATAATTTGCCATTTATGGATACACAATTAAATTTGCGCTCCTATGGACCAATTTAAAATCGACGTCGATTCCTGGAGAATGTTTTACACTTCTCCAGGTCCCATAGATTCCAGGGGATAGAAGATTCAACTGTAGAGTAAAAGTAATATAGGAACATTATTTAAATGTTTTACACTCCGTAGAGTTGCTATCTATGTATATATATACATACAAAAATTTTTCCTGCTAATGTCCATTATACGACTTTGAATACTTCTCGTTGATATGCTCCAATCCAAAGACCTTAGAAGGGCAATAATGCACAGACGGTTATAGAACGCTGAACCGTCTCACTCTCTCAACCAATCACTCATTATGAGATCTTCAAAACTGTTAGAGACAGACTTGAAATTTTACAGACTCTGAATCTGACAGACAGGTGAAAACAAAACATTTTTAGTGCAGCATTTTTATTAGCAAGTAAATTACATTGAATATTCCAACCCGCTGTCGACCGTAGTCAAGAGTGTTATAGGCAAGGCTGACATAGGTACGAGTAAATATTTGGTATGCCTTTTAGGGATTGATAATACCATTTTCGGATAGCGTAAGGTAAGTACCAACCGATTAATGTCACACAGCTGGACATAGGAGAGGTGTTTATAGCATAAACCCACCAAGATGCTCCAGTGCGGTTAGATTGACTACACATTCCAGAATTACCCAAGGGATATGCCTCACAATGTTTTTCTTCGCCAAAAAAAGCAAGAATGGATTGGAAAAAACAACCATGAACGTCAGTTTCTTTTCATAAAAAGAAACATAGTGGTGCTTGACCAGGATTCGAACTCACGACTTCTCTCAATGAGAATTTACAAGTCTTCTTACTAGCTCATCATGACTATTAAGTTTATGGCATAGATAAACTGCCTCATTGGTCCAGTTTGTTTGTATACTTTATTGCACATCAATAAATAACAATTTAACATATTAACTTACTAATAAATAAATATACAAAAGGCGGTCTTATCGCTAAACAGCGATTTCTTCCAGACAACCTTTGGGTTTAAAAAGCAGTGAGTTTCGAACTTGATGGGCAATGTCATAAACATACAAATTAATATTTACATATTAATACACATATAACATGAAAATATAAGAATATATATAGCTTATAAAATAATAAACTTACACATATTTAAAATATATCTAAATTATACATAAAATAATACATAAATCGTCTAAACTTTAGTCTTTAAAAGAAAATGTTCATTTAGCATCTTTTTAAATGCCAGCAATGATTTTGCTTCTTGGATTTTGCGTGGTAGTGCATTCCACAGTCTAGTGGTTAGCATGTTCGACTACAGACATGAGGTCCTGGGTTCGAGTCCCGGGTCGGGCCAATTCGAAATAGATATTGAGTTTTCTATTAAGATTTTCTCAATATTTGCCCGAAGTTGGGAAGTTGGTGTTGTGATCCACCCCCGTGCCTCTGAGAGAACGTTAAGCCGTCGGTCCTGCGCCTGATCTCTCTCCGGTCGTGTCGGATTGAAGGAATAGAGAGTACACTTGTGTACTATATGCCTCACAATCCGCAGTGGAGCAGCGTGGTGGGTCTATGCTCTAAAAACCCTCTCTCCTATGAGTGAGAAGGCCTGTGCCCAGCAGTGGGACGTTAATGGGCTGCTAGTTACTTATAGACAAAATACTAGGTAAATTGTTGTGTATAGAATCACAAATAAAGCAAAGAATTCCGGTAAGCCTTTCTCTGTAACAAAATCATGTTACCCTGGTACAAAGCTTAAAAATATCCCATTTTAATACTGAATGGTTACTGCTTGAACATCAGTGATGATAAAAGATAAGGTGCAAGCGGGCTAACATTGTCCACATTCAGACAAATTATAAAATGCAATTTTCTAAATTTGCCAGTGAAACCATCGAAGTAGACATAAGTACTTACTAAATAAGTATATTGCCATTCATATAAGCATTGCATAGATCAATTGAGCTACAACTGATGGAAGCTTTATAAAAATAAAAATTAAATCAATTAACAGTTAACAAGTTGGCCGTGTCCCAAAATGGGATATACAAATAGATTCCTCTTGGCAATTAACAATACACCTCCCACATTATTCAACAAATTGCTCTCAAATATTTAATAAAGTTTCAACTTTGTTTGTTAAGAAGGAAAACTCAATTTTCATCGGCAACTGTCTAAGTTATTACAGGACCTTATAGATCGATTGTTCTCAAAACAATGTTACGGGATGGTTCTTCGTAACTGCGTTAAGTAATTTCTCGGCGAATTGTTTGCGATCCACCACTCGCAATTATATATAGGGGAGACCTAAAACTTAAACGTCTAAGGTTGAGAATAATCAAACAAATCTTCTATTTCACACCTAGAATACTACAAAATATGGAAGTGGTTTGTCGCATGCCTCCACCAGAATCGAAGCTATTAGTTTTGGATTTTTGACACGTTGTTGTATTTATATTTAGGCAATCTCATATAGAGATTTGCAATTTACACAAGAGACATTATAACGCTAGAGTGTAGGCGGAAAAGCAAGTGCTCTCTCTATTCCTTCACTCTCAAAATGGGATATAATCCGATACTCTCTGAGAGAAATCAGGCCCAGAATCGATAGATTAATGTGCTCTCAGAGACAAGGCGGTAAAGAACACCGCCAACTCCAGAACATCAGGAAAATACTGACTGTTTCTTAAAATATCCCAATTTTGTACTGACTTGAAAAAGCTGATTACTTTGGCCACAATTATTAGTCTAAAAAAACTCAAATGTCAGAAACTCTGGTAACTTAATAAATATTATAATATTTAGTAGTAGTAATTCAATGGAAAATAAAACGAGCTTTATGGTAACTACACATATTTAATTCTGACTTTATCTAACATATAAAAAGTCTTGTGTTTTTTGTATTTATAAGAAAAATGCTCATGTTCTGCCAAATTGGCAACTATAAGCAAATTCTACTTACTTCGGTTTCAACAACCGTTTAATGTCACATTGATCTAATTTTTCAGACTTCAAGACATTTTAATAAACTAACCAAGCGTCGTTTTTACTGCTTATGGTTATTTTTTATCATCAATATTTCAATATACTATTAATTCATTTTATTTAAGTTAGAGCAATTCAGTAACTCCCACGATTTCTTTATCGTCTAAGTAATCATTCAAGATATACGATGATTTTGCAATTAGCATTCCTTTTATGAAGGGTTTAAATTTAAAAGGTGACATCTTCAGAACGTTATCTGGGAGTTTTTTAAAAAAACTTATACAATTATCTTTATGCGAATTTACAATTTTATGCAGCGTCATAAAATTTATGACAGTTTCTTTTGACGCTGCTTTAATTATATGAGGTGTATTTAACAGAGACTACTTTTTTTTGTTAAAAGTATCAATATTTTTATGCACTTATCAAAAGTTTTCGAATACATATAGACAGACAACCTTTTGTTCATTGAACTTTTCACGAACAGTCCTTTTCTGCATTACAAATATAGGCTCAACATCAGCAGCATCATCACCTCATAGTAGAATACCATATGATGGAAAACATATACGTAAATCCAAAATTGTTCATCAGGATAGAAAACTTTTTATAAAAATAACAAAAACATGACTGTCGTATTTAAAGTTATCGTATTTATCTTTAATTGCTGAAGAGATTGACTTGACGGCATTATCCTAAAGTTTTGTTGTTACAACATTTTATAGCTAAAATAAACAATTATTCAATAGACTATTAATATATTCGTTATGAAATAACGAAATGTGGTTAAGAATTTAATTGAGTTTTGGCCACTTCTCCATGATAAAGGGTGACATTTCTTTACACTGTTGAGTTGGGAACTTGCTTCAGTTATTTATGGAGTACGTTGATTTATAGACTCCGCACTTTCAGGAGATGAGACGATAAATTACATTCAAAGGGTGGTGTAATTAATATGTATTGCTTATATATTTCATTTAAACTTCCTACATAGTTTAATGGCTATCAATGACAACAGTTTAGTCTTAATCTAAATTTGAGTCCTGTTAAGGAATACTTAGCATTTGCACGAAGTTGGGAAGTCGGCAGTGTGCTCTATGTCCGTGGTGTAAGCACTTTAATCCATCTGTGCTGAGCCTGAACTCTATTTTTATCTATTACTGATAGGCTATCGTTCGATAGCCTCATAACACGTTTAACTGGTAGGAGTTAATTTATCTGTTATGGTTTTAACATAGGACAATACCATAACATAATTTTAATCAGACTAATCAGGATTCCGTCTCCTGCCGATTTGCCATCCCATTCCACTATGACTAAAGAAATGGAGAGTGTGTTTATGTCCTAAATATTACAGCGTTATAATATCTTCTTTACAATGTAAGTCAATTGAGATTCTCTGGTGATATAATAATTTTCTCAGAATGGACCAAGGATCTTACAGAAAATGTTGCAACAATTGTCAGATGAAAATGCAAATGCAGGTCTCTCAAATAATACAATAATGAGCAATTATCCGCAAAAAGAAGCTATTATAATTAATAATCAACAGTTAGAATACGTAAATAAATGTACTCGACATTTATCTTGGGCAATTAGTGTCACCCACAGAAAATATGCAGACAGAAATCGAAATGAGAACAGCCAACACAGAAGAGATTAAGCGAAATAATGATAAATAAAGAGATGCCAATGTCAGAGAAGCTAAAAGTGTTCAACACTTGCATATTGCTATGTCCGACATGTGCTTGCCAAACTTAGGCCCTAATCGAACAACAACAAAATAAAACAAATATCTGTCAGAATAGAGAGAAGTGTAGGTAAAATAAATTTAAAAAGAATAAAAGAAAAGACCAAATTCAAAATGGACGAAAATAATAACTGAATGGTACCCCAGGGAAAGTAAAAAGAAGTAAAGGAAGACCAGTAAAGCGATGGAAACAGCAAAACGGCTTGTTTTATTTTATAATATCATCTGCGCGAAAGGCTAATCGTTGCAAAAAGTGGCCTTTGTGCTTTATATTCAACTAGGAACATTTATCCATTAATATTCTACCTAGGATGATTGAGAGATGCAATACTTTCATAATCCAACACGATCATGTCATCTGTCAATAGGAACGCGATGCAAAATTTGCATAACGCACATTGATCGCGGGGACTGCGGGCAATGCGGCGTCCTCCGATTAAATTATACAGTGCATAACGACTGTGAGGTACAATGCAAAGGCGATTACGTTTAAATCGCTTTAACTGTTGACCTTTTTTATACACATTGATAACCTAACGTGTAAACAGTTCACTCAAGTGAAATTAATCCCATCCACAGATGTAGAATTGAAGAACTGGACTTTCGGTTTCCCATATCACACAATGAAATGAAAAGGTGGTTCAATGCAGTCCAAAATAACCAAATAAGTATCAATATCTTTGACAACCTTAGGCCTCGCTAAGATAACTGTGCGTAATTTCACTTCGATCTGGTATTCGATTCCAGGATGGTCTAATTTAGAAAATTATATATTTGATAATCTTAACCATGGCTGGTTGTCTCACTCAACTAGAATATCCTTCCAAGAATAAAAACTGTTATACCTTAGGATGCAGCGTAATAAATCATAGAATATTACTTAATGAAACCGATTCCGCTATTCAAACTAAATCCAATTAATTAACGTCCCCTTGTATTTTATATCTTCGAATATGTGATTGATATTTAAATTCCTCTTTCTAGATTTAAAAATTAGAATAAATGTATATTTTAATCGATAGTTGCCAACTGCAGGGAAGAAAAGGCATGACACATTATCACGTTTCGCCTGACCCGAATGTAAAAATGAGAGCGCAGAACAAGTGATAGAGGGGCGCGATTGGTCTAATTTTTACTATTGTTTACAATTATTGAGATTTCGGCTGCGACTATTAGTAGTAGTACCCTACCAAAAAACATTCATCAGTCAACATGCAAGATAGGCGTACTGAATTTATTTTGTTATATTACTTGTTCTAACTGCATGTATAACCAAAACTATCAAAAAAATTATTTGGTCTTTTTGTTTTAATATGTAATTTTTTTAAGGTAGTATCATCTATCCGAAAAGTTAGTAGAGTTGTTGCGACACGCCAATTTCCCTACATGTCTCAATTGCTGTACAATAAAATAAATAAAGCAGAACACATTATGAAATCAAACAGTCACACATTGAAAAAAAATCAAAATATTTCTTAATGATTTAGACTACAATGCAACAGTATGCAAACAATATGTTAATTTAATTACATACACATACACACATGCACGCACACACACACGCACACACATACATACATACATACACACACACACAACCACTAATATTAATATCTCTGCCATCTATCTCATGTTTTAGTTTTAAGTTAAGTTTTCATTTTTTAATTTTTCCTCAAATAACTAGAATAAATTGTAAACTTGGGAAGACACTGACCCCCAAGTCTTGGGCTTACCTAGTTTAGGGGTCCAGGGTATTTTAATTCTGTATCATTCTTTTTATGCCCAAATAAATAAAGTTATTATTATTATTGTTAGCATTAGAGGGAATAATGACGGTTCACCTACTTGAATACAGAATATTATAATTTTTG
Source organism: Elymnias hypermnestra (assembly GCA_015832385.1). Lineage (NCBI taxonomy): Eukaryota > Metazoa > Arthropoda > Insecta > Lepidoptera > Nymphalidae > Elymnias > Elymnias hypermnestra. The sequence goes on from JACTOM010000667.1 coordinate 698,092, forward strand.
AACGATAGTTAAATGATATAACGACAAAGATATACTTACTAGCGGAGTATGTTCTCTTAACATTAGATTCTAAGCCATTCTATAATATCGTCATCAACCGTACATTGCTATAATACGTGGAATAAACTATATTTGACTATTCAAATGCTGTAAATGCCTATTTCTTATCACTTGTACCCGTCGCTGCTGCAATTCAAAGAAATGACGCCTGGAATCACATTTATTATGCTCCCGATCGTCAACAAGGTGTTATACGATTTATATTGCTTTAATATACTTTATTGTCCCATATGGTATAAAGCTCGAGCTTTTCAATCACCTTTTATATCATGATATCAGCAATATTTGACTTTTATAAAAGGGAAATAAATTTATTTCGGAGTTTTAAAGTTTTCTAGAGTGGAGAGAAAGAGAAAGAAATCATAAGAAGTAAATTACCTTGTAAAAAGTTAGCTCGATTCCATCTTAGACTATTATCATTACCTATTTAGGTGAGATTACAGTCAACCAGGGAAGTTGGTGGTGTGTTCCACCCCTATGCCTCGTAGAGCACGTTAAGCTGTTGGTCCTGCGCCTCATCTTTCTCCGGTCGTGTCGGATTCCCGTCACACCGGACTATGAGAGTGAAGGAATAGAGCGTGCACTTGTGTACTATGCCTTCCAATCCGCAGTGGAGCAGTGTGGTAGGTCTATGCTCTGCTGGGCACAGGCCTCCTCGGAGTGAGGAGGCCTGTGCCCAGCAGTGGAACGTTATTGGGCTGCTACTTACTTACAGTCAAACGCTTACCTGTCAGCAATAAAAGATCTTATATATTATCTAAAGTAAAATTATAAAGAGTAAACATTTGTGTTTTGTATATAAGTATGTTTGTAACGTTTCAACACAAAAACTACTGGACTGATATCAAAATTTTTTTACCATTAGAAAGCTGCATTTTCACTCAGCGACATAAGCTATATTACTTTCTCAAAACAAAAGGAGATCCTTAAGAAAAATGCATTAATGTAACCCAAGGTGTGAAAAAATTGGTCACAAAAAACCTGTCATCGCGTGCGCTGGGGAAACTATTGATGATAGACCAAAGAAATTTTCTATAATATTATAAAACGTATTTATATCTACAAAAAGTAAGCGATACGATATGTCTAACTACTGTAGTTATGCCACTGTGACTACTTTAGATTTTTCTTCTAACAATCAAACCTAATTATTCATACCTCTGTATTAATCCTTATCCTATTAATTGATATTTTATTAAAGACCGTTTTAATGCCTGTAAAATACCTTTAAATTATTAAAATCGGGCATTCCGTTCAAAAAGTATAACGAATTTAAAAACGTCAATCTGAAGATGCACCGATTCGCATCAAATTTTGTGTGCACATCGGGTTGTTCTGAGAATCGGTTTCACCTAACTTTTTGATATTAATACTTTTATGACACGGTATAAAAATATTCTTGATTCAAGTAGGCCCTTTTAAATCGTCAATAGTTTGTCCGTTGGTAACAAATCTACCACTTGTACGGAAAGTTGATTCCGCTGAGAAGAGACCGGCAAGAAACTTCATCGTTACTCTCTTAAATATAGTTAGTTATGAATGTTATAATGAGTTTAGCTTTCATGTGCAACTGGAATCAAGTCCAAACATCTTTGTCGCTTAAAAAACCTTCAACATATATCTACATATAATATGCCTTTTGTAATAGACAATAAAAATACATTATATAGCAAAACAACGTTTGCCGGGTCATCTAATACTATATATAATATATAAATATTATACTATTAATTTCAATATTGTGAAAAACGAAAAACAAGAACCTAAATAATCTAAGAATTATCATTCCCATAGGGGTAGACAGAGAACACCTCCTTCCACTTGCCACGATCCTTGCATATCTCCTTCGCTTCTTTCATTCTCATTAAACCTTTCATACATGCTCGTCGGCTTAAAGTACTCTTGAACTGGCCCTTATTCAAAATTTCCTGGATTTTGTCCAGGAACGTTCGCCTTGGTCTTCCCCTTCCAACTTCCCCATTCACTCTTGACTCATGAACCCTTTTTGTCCGTCTCCTTTTATACCACACGTTCTCTTATCACACTATTTCTTACTGTCTGTCAGTTGCAATCTACTCAATCTTCTCAAATATTGGTAGTTAAAGGTGAAAAAGGGCTAGAAATTTTTTAAAATTATCTTAACGTAAGGTTTTTTTGTTGGCGGCATCGCTGGCGCAGTGGTGCGAGTACTTGCTTTGCTGGCAGAGCTCCCAGGGTCGATCCCCGGAAGTGTGAATGGTTTCTAATTTGTCCGAGTCTGGACTGGTTTCGGCCGTGGCTAGTTACCACTCTACCGACGAAGCCGTATCGACAAGCAAGAGATTTGTGTTCAATGCGCTCTTTATCACTTACCATCTGGTGTGATCACAGTCAAGCGCTAACTTGCTAGCATAAAAAAGCGCCAGCCAACAAAGTAAAAAGTGGAATTGGCAATCTAAGTTTTAAGTCTTGTTTTTATACAAATATAAAACTAAAATTTAGGTTTCCAAGGCTTAGAGGGAGGGAAAAAGGAAGATTTGTTGGGAATTTAATGAATTTAATTGTCATTCAAAGTGTCGAAACATAATAGAAATATTTAAATATTATATAAATAATGATTTGTAATTAAAAATGCCACAACTTTTTTGTCAATATTAGGAATTATTAATTAAATTTCAAATTTATAAAAGGGAATTTATGAAAAATTTTTATTTTATATTTTATGAAAATAGTGTATTAAATTATTATATCACGAGTAGCAAATTAAAATGATACATGTCATTTGTAAATATTAAAACTAGCTAACCAAACGAATAGCATAAAAAAACGCTACACATCTTCGTGACGCTAATCACCCGTATCATCAGTAAAAATTTTACGCGGCTAAAGAAGTTTCACTTCAAAAACGAATTTTTATTATGTGGGATATAAAAACTGAAGACAATCTGAGTGGAGTTATAAAATGACACTTTTGTGAGATACATTCGATGACAAAATGACAATTTTACAACCGCCGCTAATAGAAGCAATGAAAAGGGCTCGAGAGAAAATATAAATGACGCGACCCTTACTATACAATAGCCAATTTATAGCTTGTAATATAATATGATTTTATATCGTAAATAACATAAGTATTATGGGATTGTGTAACAGATTTATCATATACTAGTTGTTCTCCGATGTAATTCCTGATTCCATTGGTATTTAGGTAAAGCTGTTCTCAGTAAGAATCTATTTAAATGTCAAGCCAAAGATATCATGATCATTGACACCGTTAATTACATACATACATACATACATACATAGCATCACGCCTCATTCCCATAGGGGTAGGCAGAGACAACATCCTTCCACTTGCCACGATCCTTGCATATCTCCTTCGCTTCTTTCATTCTCATTAAACCTTTCATACAAGTTCGTCGGTTTAGAGTACTCTTGACCTGGCCNACGGCCTGATGCTGAAGAGACCCAGAGAATCAGGATTCTATCCGACAGGACCCTGATTGAAAGGTGGAAGGAGGACCTCGGGTCTCCATCTGCAGGTGTGGTTACGGTTGCAGCGGTGCGTCCATTCTTGGAAGATTGGCTTGCCAGGGGGCACGGTACGCTAACCTACAGGCTGGTGCAGGTGTTAACTGGACATGGTTGCTTCGGCAAGTATCTGCACCAGATTGTAGGCTGCGAAGAGACGCCTGCTTGCCGTATTTGTAGGGCTGCCGTCGACGCTGCGCACCACACAGCAGCAATTTGTCAGGCTTGGGGACCACAGCGTCACATCTTGACATCGCTGATTGGGAGTGATCTCTCACTCCCCATAACTGTGGGCGCTATGATTGGCGATGAGTCAAGTTGGAGAGCAGTGACGTCGGATTTATCCGGGGCGCCAGAGCTGAATGCGGACATCTGGACCCCAACACCTGGATGAAGAGGGTTCCGCTGGGTTTTAGTGGGTATCCTGGTACGACCAGCGAGTCCCACACTCCCGGAAGTTTACACTTCATCCGGTGTGCACAAAGCATTTCCCAGCGAAAAAAAAGTCAAATGTTTCTTTGCAAATACTCATTCTATTTTATCTAAACTAATATTATGAAGAGGCATGCGCTTGGTTACAGTCACATCTGATGGTAAGTGTTGAAGCAGCCTAGCAAGCCTAGCAGCGTCTGATGATGGTACTCAAGAACGGCTTAAAATCTAAAGTTACGTGGGTTTCTTCGCGCCCTGGTCCGAGAAGAACCCACAATAAACTCAGTCGGGTATTTTTTTTGTTACCATCATCATTACAATATCACATTAATTTACTACATTTTAATTAAAATTAGAGCAGAGTTATTAGAGTAGTTATTAGAGTTGACGGGCTCGTTGGCGCAGTGGTGCGAGTATTCGCTTTGCTAGCGGAGGTCCCGGGTTCGATCCCCGGTTGGACGAATTTAGGAAATTGTATTTTCTAATTTGTCTGAGTCTGGACTGGTGGGAGGCTTCGGCCGTGGCTAGTTACCACCCTACCAGCAAAAAAGTACCGTCAAACAAAGAGATTTGTGTTCCGGTACGATGCTGTGTAGAAACCGTAAGGGGTATATCGCCTCTTAACAGAGTAGCGCGCTTCCATCTTAGACTGTATCATCTCTTACCATCAGGTGAGATCACAGTCAAGCGCTAAACTGTCAGCAATAAAAATCAAATTACTGCTTTTATTCAATAACTGTAACTCTGACGTTATTATTGGTAAAATAAATAATATTTTATCAAATTGTTTGCTACTAAAAAGTAATTTTTTCTATAGAACACGTATTGAAACTATAAGCTCATCGGTTATATTATACAATATTTATCTTCCTTTACTTACGTGTACATAGTATAATAATATAAACTGGTAAGGTAAGTAGCAGCCCATTAATGTCCCACTACTGGGCACAAGCCTCCTCTCTCATAGGTTATTAAAGCATAGACTTACCACGTTGCTCCGCTGCGGGTTGGCAGGCTTAGTACACATGTGCACTCTCTATTCCTTCACTCTCATAGTCCAATGGGACGGAAATCTGACACGAGCGGAGAGAGATCGGGCACAAGACCGACGGCTTCTCTCCTAGGTACGGGGGTGAAACACACCGCCAACTTCCCAACTATATTATAATATGTGTAAAGTTGGTTGGGCTCATTATGAAAAATCTGAATAGAATATTGTTTCATAATCCAGTGCCCAACCAAGTAACGAATAAAACACTTTACAGCTTATTATCCCGCTAAACGATTCTCTAGATATATTAAATAACAATGGCCATCTTTAACAAATATAATAACATCTAGAGTTGTATATCATGTTTTAAGCCAGGCTTGGGTAGTTTGTGCCTTGTAACCAGGTGCAGAGTACTGCTGAAAAGTCCACAGTATATTATTAAAAAGTGTATTGCTTAGAGGTTTCCCTGGACTGTACGTTGATACACTTTGGCTGAAGTTTTCACTTCTTTTTCACAAAAGTCTACTTTTGTAATTCCTTGATATGACACGCCCCACCAAACCATCACTGACGCAGTATAATGACCACGTTCCACCTTTCCAACCACTTGATCAGATTTTTTAGAACTTTTGCTTGTTGTAGTGTTCTTCAATCGTGAAACTTTATCATCGGTAAAGAGGATATTTCTGTGCCTTTCACCTGCCTATCGCGATGTGGCATTTTGGTCGATCCACTCTCATTAATTGTAAAGATTTATTTAGGGCACATCCTGTACGTAGACAATAAGCACCGAACTTCAGGTCTCGTTTTATAATATGCGACAGAGTTCTGACGGGAATGTTCATTCCTAATGAGATTTCGAAGAATTCTGGTTTTAACAGCATTAACAGCCTTTATAGTTCTAACAGGACGCTACCACCCCGATCTTTTCTGGTCTTCAACAGAGGACGTATTGATGTATCTCTTGATAGTACGAATCGATTCTAAATAATTAAATAATGTAAAAAGAGAACTTTTCACGAAACCGTATTTCCGATGAAGTTACGAGGGTCTAGGTTCTTGCTGACAGAGCCTTGATCGAAACGGGGAAGGAGGTCCTCGGGTCCCCAGTAGCTGGTGGGGCCATAGAAGGGGCATTTAGCCCTCACTTTGAGCAATGGGTGGGCAGACATCATGGATTGCTCTTCTACCAGCTGGCGCAGGTGCTAACTGGTCATGGCCGAATAGCTTAGGGACCTCAGCTTCATATTGTGACATCGCTGGCAAGTAATATAGGTACAATGCTTGTCAGCGAGCGTGCCTAGAATGCTGTTGCCACCTTCTGCAAAACTGTAATTTCATTGAAGGAGGCACGGCAAAGAGATAGAGAGAGCGTGAATACAGTCGAGGCACAGTACCCTAGACGGAGGGAAGATGAAAACAGGAGACGGAGGTCTATCCAACTCCTCCTCTTGTAGTACACTTTTGAGCGAGGTTTACTCCGCTGAGTTTTAGTGGGTATTCTGGTACTAGCTGCGAGTCCGACACTCCTCTCTGTCTCCTAGGCGGGGTGCGTAACAGCATTTATGGCCAGACAAGTTAATACAGTCACGTTACTGTCTAACTCTATCACACTGTTTCTTTAGTAGAAGTTATAATAACTCACTCACTCTATTTTAAAATAGTGACTTTAACTTACTAAATCTCTTTTGGATTGTTGTTATTTTGGTCACGTGTTATTTTATCAGTAATGTAGTAATACCTGATTATAGTTTTTCTGTAGCCTTATCAGCCACAGTGGAGCATCGTGGTAAAACTAAAATGTTATTATTAGTTTTAGATAAGGTAACCTACATTCTCGCTCATATTATTAACTACTCTATGATATCTGGTTCTTTTCCCAGTGCTTGGCGCTCAGCANATTTAATTCATAATTGAAACCCTGTTTCCGATACGTGATAACTTGTTTATTGCCTGGGATCTAGCGTTATCCGGTATATAGTGAATTCAATAAAATTAAACAATCAGTTAGTAACAGAAAAATAACTTTTTAATAAATGCATTTGAATGTTTTAATAACAATTCCTTAAATTTACTGCCTTTCTGTATATTTGTTTGTAATATTTATACTAGTAGATATCTGATATTATAAGCTTTAACACAGGTTATTTGTTTCAAAGTTTGCAAGGCAAATTAAAAACATGATGTGTGTTTTTTCCAATTATGGAATAAACAAATAATGGGCTTGCTGACATAAAGGCTCTTCAATTATAGGGGTTCTAGATTCGATTTTAACGGTACAGGGGTTTGAATTGTGGGATCAGCTACCGCTGATGATCATAGAGGCTTAATCATTAAACACCTTTCAAAACCAATACATTTCTCTATCTTTCTAAACAATATATATTTATATATGTCGGAGTGCGGTAGTCTGTGGAGCGCTGGCGCCATCTGTCTATCGGCATGGAACAAAGTCGATAGTGGCAGCAGGTAGTTCTCGAATGACAGTTGACCGTAGCGGTCGACTATTGAAATTGTCACGTTCCTAGCTATTATTATTATTGAGTTTGTGTAAATTGATATCGGGAACATTAAGTGATTGAACATTATAATCCGAGTTAATTAATAAAGTGTTTGATTGCACCAACATTACCCACCAACGCCCACAGTATGGAAATTGATTGATATGATAAATGCTATTAACGACGACGTCAAAGGAGAACCCTACGCCCCTATGCTTTATGCTTCTCTCACTTCTCGCTTTTTCTCCGACATTGCTTAAGTTATATTATAATTGTCTAAGTATAAGGGTATTTCAATTTATCTAAGTCAAAATTGGGAGGCTTCGGTTGTGGTTACCGCCATATTAGCAATGACGTGTCTCCAAACAAAATATTTGCGTACCGGTACGAAGCTGTGTTGAAACTTTTAAGGCAAATTACTTCTTACCAGATTAGCTTGCAACAACCTTAGGCTGTATTATCACTTATTATCAAGGAAGATCATATTCAACTGTAAACCTGCCAAGAATAATGAAAAAAATTATGAAATTTTGCCGACATACAAACGCAGTGACAAAAAAATATTTTAGACGTGTCTTAATTAATATTTGCAAATTTACAAACAGTGGCATTAAATTCTATATTGCAAACAAAACTGGCTAATTATTACTAGCTAACACCCAGTTATACTACTTTAATTGAAGTTGGAATGGCTCACAGAAAGTCCGTTTAAGATTGCTTGCACCGTAAAATTGGAGCTCGTTTTATTGCCATACAATTAAAATAGATTAAGTATAAATTTTCACTGCAATATTTGTTCAGTTATATTTAAAATTTATATATAATAAATTATAGAAAGAAGCTATATTTATGTCTCGAAATGCGGATTTACTTCAACTAGTTTCCGTACCAGGTATAGTAAGATATTAAGAAGGAATGAAAGAAAACATTTATCCTGTAGAGGGGTGAAAAACAAAACAGTATTTCAAACAAATAACAAACCAGTATTTTTTTTATTGCTGACAATTTACTGTGATCTCACCTGATGGTAAGCGATGATACAGTCTACGATGGAAGCGCGCTAATCTGGTAAGAGGCGATATACCCCTTATGGTTTCTACACAGCATCATACTGAAACACAAATATCGTTGTTTGTCGGTACGACTTTCCTGGTAGGGTGGTAACTAGCCACGGGCAAAGCCTCCCTCCAGTCCAGACTGAGACAAATTAGAAAATAAAATATATATATAAATAGGCCAGGCCGTCAAATATATATAAAAGTGCCAATTGACATACAATATACTAAAGATGATTAAGGGTTGGTTGGGCATATAGAGGCGGGTATCCATAAGGATTTCCTGACGAAAAAAAAGGGTTGGTTGGGCAACGTTCGGGAAACTACGCCAGATATTCTCGTCCGATATCCCTGAGTGTCTGAAGACGAAGCTCTTTGAACAGTGCGTGTTGCCAGTGATGACCTACGACTCTGAAACGTGGTCGCTGACTATATGCCCCATTCGAAAGCTCAGCATCACTCAGCATGCGATGGAGAGGCTTGGAGTTTCTCTACGTGATCAAATCAGATTTTAGGAGATCTGTAGGAGAACCAAAGTCTCCGACATAACTCTACGGATCACGAACCTAAAGTGACAATGGATGGGGCATATATTCTGATGGACCGAGGAACGATGGAGCCCGAAGGTGCTGGAGTGGAGAGCCCGCAGGCGCAGTATAGGGAGACCCCCCACAAGATGGACCCACGACATAAGTACGCCGGTAGCCCCTACAGCCAGGCGACCCAAGACCGGGCCTTGTGGACATCATTACGTGAGACCAATGTTCAGCATGTCCATCGGTTGAAGCGACGAATTAAGGGTTATCTCACAAAATACTTATTAAACATGTAACCAATTTATGCAATAACTAAATTTATTCTTATATAAATTAAATCTCTTATTTAATTAAGATGTCACGGTCCATCTTTAAGCCCGGCTCAATTCTACAAACATACAAACATTACGAAAGTTTAAGATTGATAATGACACTACTTTTTATGTAAATGATAATTTTTAGGCTGTTCACCCCAGACTATTAATATTGTATTTTATTTTTATGAAAATGCACCGAATTACCAAATATACAAAGTCTATTATTAATAGAGGGACATTAGTCACACAAGGAAATTAAATAAACGAAAAGCAACGAAATAAAACAAAACGTAGAGAAACGAAAGTAAATGGAATGTATTATACTATTTGCTTGATACTATAAAACAGGAAATATTAAATAAGAGATAAGAAACCAAAGCGAGCAGAGGCGATCTTTTTACAAGAGGAATCTCTTAACTTACAAGTAAACTTAACTAACGACTACATAACTCTATGGTAATTATATATTTTGTCAATGGATCTTGGTCTAAGTCTTTGGTTAGTCTATAATACCCTTTTAATAGATCTAATAATATTCGTTGTTAAACCTACATATATAGCATCTCGCCTCATTCCCATAGGATTAAGCAGAGACCACGTCCTTCCACTTGCCATTAATCCTTTCATTTCACTCGTTTCATCCTTACATTTATGCTTCGCTTCTTTCAAACTCTTAAACCTTTCATACAATTTCGTCGGTTTAGAGTAGTCCTGACCTGGCCCTTGTTTAAAATGTCCTGGACTTGGTTCAAGAACTGTCGCCTTAGTCTTCCCCTTCTAACTTTCCCATTCACTCTTGACACATAAATTATTTTTATCAGTCTCTTTTCATTCGTTCTTTCTACGTATTCAAACCATCTATACCTACATTTCTCAAACCACTTCATCATCTTTTATACCGCAACGTTCAACACCCACAACGTTCTTTGTTAAACTTCCTATTACTATCAAGTTTACTCATAAATATGTGACATCAAATCGTTGATTTCGTGTTATGTAGACTAATTAATTGGCAGGCAGAGGGTAGTTGGACAGAAACACGGGCTCGTTACATTTTATGGCAACACCAGATGTGCATTGCTAATCGCTTGTAGCTTGGCGTGATTACGAATTGAATTTCGGATTAGTTATAGATGTTTGGATAATTGAATTCATGTTTGCGTGAAACTATGTACTGTTGTGTTGAATATAACATAATCATTATTAAATCCGGTCATGATTTAATCTCGGTTCCTGTATTCCAGTGAAGTCTTGTACCTTCTTCCGACGATATTGCAAGAAAAGTATCGTCCAACCATTTCGGAGATATGCAGCATCCAAAAGTTCATTATAGTAGCATATTTTTCACTTGTATGCTGTTTATTAGTAGTAGAAGCCCATATATACATATTACATATTTAAGCTCTTAAAGTAAATGAAGAAAATTTTTTAGATTTAAAATATAAATCACTTTTAGAATCTGATTTGTAAATATTTACAGCAACTACTGAAACAGTAATTAACGGTAATAGCTTAATTAATAGGGTTGACATAATAAATATGGTTATGAAATAGGTTGAAAATGTTGAACGGTTTTATTGAGTTTCAAAGCAAATTAAGCTTTGATGTTCCGAACATAGACTTTTAAGAGGCTCTCTCTTGGGAGTCCTACAATCGAAATTATAATCAGTGTAGCTATGAAACGGAGATAAAAGGTTACGTCTTAACAATTATATTATTTATTTTATGTCATATTTTCCCTTAAAGGAATACTTTGTCCCATATGATTCAAGAGGAGATACTTATTAAGGGTTGCAATTCGTACCAAACAACTTAGTAAATTTATAGGGAAACATTTAATGGGAATAACTAGACAAGAACATTGAACATTGAACACTTATCCAGGTATCTGTAACATCCACGAAAATAAGAACTTCAAATGACAGATTATCTGGAAGTCAAAAAATACTGCCCCTGAATCAATCCGGATTTCGAAAGCGGCATAGCACGTGTACTGCTATGACTGCGGTTCTTGATGATGTGATTACCGCTCAAGATAATGGTGAAGCTACTATACTTGTATTGCTCGATTACTCACGTGCTTTCGATTCTATTAATATCCCATTACTTTTATCAAAATTACACTATTATGGCTTTGAACAAAGTGCGGTAAATTGGTTTGCCAGCTATTTAACGAACAGAAATCAAATAGTAGAATTAAAGCAACAAAACGGGTCGCTCTTACGCTCAGATATTACTCCGGTAGTAAGGGGAGTACCACAAGGCTCCATACTCGGACCTATCTTATATATCTTGTATAGTGCAGATGTCATAACTCGTATAAAAAATTGCAGTTATCATATCTATGCTGACGATTTGCAAATATATATTTCTTTCAAGCCATCAGATACCAAAATTGCAGTAGCAAAGTTGAATGAAGATTTGAATAGTATATATGAATGGTCAAACGCACATACCTTAACTTTAAATGCTTCTAAGACTAAATATTTAGTTTTAGGTACTAAACGACAGATTTCTGAAGTCTTAAATGAAAATCCTAGAATCAGCATCAATGATGTCCGTTTAGAGCGAGTTAATGAAGCGAGAAATCTAGGTGTTTTAATGGACGAACAATTACGTTTTGAACAACATGTAGCCACACTTGTGAGAAACTGTTTCTACCGATTAACAATTCTTTATCGTGTTAGAGATTCAATAACACCAGAGTTACGAAAAACGTTATGTGAATCTCTAGTCCTTTCAAAACTAAATTATTGTGACATGGTCATAGGATGCAGACTGCATGTTCGTTCCAAAAATATTATACAGAAAGTCCAGAATGCCTGTGCAAGATACTGCTTTAACATTCCACCTCGTTCCCATGTAACTCCATTTTTAAACCGATATAGATGTTTAAAGATGGATTATCGACGCCAACTTCATTTTGCTACATTATTGTTCGGTGTTATAAAATATAAAATTCCACTTTATTTATACAATAAACTGCGCTGGGCTTACCACGATAATACAGCCTATGCAACAAGGCATCACACGTTTATGTTAAATTTTCCTAGGTATGGTACGGCTTCTTTTCGTGGGAGTTTTAAGTATAACGCAACTAAGTGTTGGAATAACCTCCCGCCACCGTTTCGAAAGCTCATGACAATTAAGAGTTTCAAAGTTAAATATAAACAACATTTATTAAATTTACAATTACACACCTACTAAAATTTAGAAAGATTAGAATAATATATCAATTGTTAATATACCTAAAGTTAGAAAGTAAATACATTTCTTTGTTAATTATAAAGTATTATATATAANAGGTTTTTTATTAATATTATTATTTTTTTATTTATATAAAAAATTTATAACGAGTATGATACTTTGCCCGGAACGTGTTGCTAAATGCTGCAGCTGAAAATCGGTGCCATGTGTCATATTTATGGCACATGGCATAAGCCGAGCTGCTTTGCCGTTTCGGGGCTATGTGGGGTTTGCACGGCTTTTAAACAAAGTTGTGCAATTATTATTTTTATTGTTTATTGTTTTAAGTGTATGTAACTCATAGTGCTCTGAATATAGCTTTCTTTCTTTTTTTTTTCTTTAAATAGATTCATCCATTTGTTATATTTTAAGTGACCGATTTAACTTATTACTTGTTATCTCACATTTACTGCCTCTAAAAATGGTTCTTTGAATAATATCATTTCTTATTGTTGCAGATAACTTTCAAGGAGACATCGCCATTCCAAACGTAGATTATTTTAAACCAATTAACACTGCCCATTTAACGTCTAAAATTAATAAGTCATTCCAAGAAGAAGTAGAAAGGCTTAAAAAAGAAGTGTTGTTAGAAGGCCTGCAAGTTGAAGAGGAAGGTCTTACTGATATATTAAGAAAGAGAACGAAGCAACCGTCACAATTTTTCCAGGAAAAATCGAAAAAGTACAATGAAGCTTCCATAATAAGTAAAGTAAGTAAATATGGTTGAGTCAGTAACCACATGTAAAACATTTCTTAAAAATAACAACAAGGTAGCCGAACCGGGTCTATCACTTCGGGAATATGGTATAAATAATGTTTCTATATTATAAATAGTTTATTATGTGGAACAATTCAATATGGATCATTTTCAGGTCAACTCACCAGGTGTAGATAAATCATATTTAATGAAACCTATAAAAATACCACCAGAGAAAGATTCAAATTCTCTCAAATTCTATGATCAAACCCAAAATAATGAATTTAATGATACGAACATCATAGACAATTTTACTGAATCCGAGAGCTTGGAACAAGATGGCGTTTTAGTTGTTAATGTATCCAGTGACAATATTTTAAATTTAGATGAAATTTATCCTAAAATGCACATGTCTAACTTCACAAATGTAATGGACGAAGTTACGAATAAAATTCAGAGTAACAGTCGCGAAATAACAGGTGACGTTAACAATAATTTCAAATTTAAAGAATATCCTGAAAATGTCACTGTAGCGCCAGCTCCCACAAATGGTGTACTGCCAATTAACGAAAAGGAAGAAGACAATGAAATGGTGCAAAAAAAATTGTTAAGAAATGCAAGTCAAGATCTTTACTATAAAATATATGACACTAATGACTTATTAAAACCAACCGAAAGTTTACAAAGTCTTTTAGAAAACACACCTATTCATAGACGTCGTAGGAGAAGAAGACATGGGAATGGTAGACGGTAAAGTATATTTTATTTAATATATTGTTAGAGTATTACTGTTAGCAATAGGTTTCTAGAAACTGGCACGTAATCTAAACTCGACACTAAATGGCACGCAGAACTAGTTGAACCCGCGACTTCCTCTGGGTGGAATGGTTTTTAGTAGCATTTTCATTCATTTAGGCAAATTGATTTACAAATAAGAAATACACCCGCACTGCCCTTTTATGGTGTAATTTTCTAAAATTTACTTTTGATAGTTTCCATTAAAAATTTCTGGCCAAGTTTCACATATCATAAAAGATATAGTGTTTAAATGTGAAGTTTGTATTTTTTTAAATGAGAAAATTTAATTTTATTTAATTAACACCCTCTCAACCCCCCTTGTGGATGGAATTTCGCAAAATCCGTTCTTAGCTGACCTCTACTCTGCAAAAGGAATATTCCTACCAAATTTCAAGTCTCTAAGCTTTATGGTTCTTGAGATATCGTGATGTGTCAATAGATACCTGGATATATAACGTATTATACATTTCTGTATATCTTCTTTTTTTTATTTTTCTAAATGATATAAACTATATCGATCATTGAACAAATTTAATAGATTATCATCGTAAAGAATTAAAACCATTTTAATCATAAAAACTGAAGATAGGATAGGTGTCCAAATGTAATGGTAGAGATAAAATAGAATAGAAAGGAAACAGTTGACGAGCATACTAAAAGTAATTAGTGGGTGCATATTTATTAAATATAGAGGTTATAGATATTTGTGAAGAACATATAAAGATCTCGGTTTAAGATAATAAATGCATTAATAAACTAACAATTTTATAATTCTGTATTTGTTTCTGCAAAAGAATTTTCGATTACAGAACAATTTGTTACGGAAATTCTAAAACTTTGTAGCGCGCTAACTGGCAGAGTAAATTGAATTAATGCACTATGCATACTTTTGCGTTCATTCATTAGCCTTATTAAAACCTCTGTGAGTACTTGAGAGTTTGCTACATCAAAGTTTGCAACTGCTTGCGTTGATTACATTAAGCTCTTTTCATATTGTATTAAAGTAAATTGTCCAAATTGTTATCAAACAAAACGTTTGACATAACCTTAATTTACAAAAAAACTATTTTGAAATTATTTTCTGTAAAATAAAACAGGCTAAAAATCCACTACGTTTTGGAATATTTGTAGCTCAAAATCCGTTAAGAGACACTATGATAGTTTTAAGATACAAACCCTAAATTCTATAGTTATGGAGGCTAATTCCCCTAAAGTACCATAAACAACATCTAAAATCATGAAAAACATTGAAAGGTTGTGAATGAAACAATCATTTGTCTATTTTTAATTAAATTGCACTTTTAAGGTTGAGAAACATATCCAATGAAAAATCTGATTCTAACGTTTTAAAAAATCCTGATGAAGATACATTAGAAGATGTGAAGAAAAAGAAGTTCTCTCGACGTCAAAGAAAATTGGAGGACAGACATCGCAGACTTTTAATAGTACCAGAACATGAATTCGAAAAGAAGTTTGAAGTTCCACCACCGCCAAAAAATATAGTAAACAACAGTAATCCGTTTGAGGGTTGGTTTTTTCGGAACAGTGAGGACGATTTAGAAGCCAGTGAAAGCCGTCTTTATAATGATACAGAGGTAAATATTGATGGTTTTTAAATTGTATCCTTCATAATCAATCATCATTGTTACATCTTACTGTACAGGTAAGCATTTTCATTTTTAGCTTCATTTTAATTAAGTCGAAACTGATTCATTATCTTTAATTTTTTTAAGAAAACTGTATAAATTCTGCTGTCACAAATTGTGTCCTCAAAGAACTATAATAACATAGGTTTTGTGCATTACATTTTAATATAAGTAATAAATATTCGCCTTTTTGCTGTTATATACCTCTTCTTGAACTTGTAAAAGTCCAAATTGAAAAACTTTGTCGAGTCCTGTCTTCTGAGACGCAGGCCTCGGGCTCAACATTTCTAAAGTTTTAATGTTTCCTGTAGGTAGTCTAATACGAATAATTTAATTCTATTTTTCTAATAAAAAATTAAAATGACTATTTATAAATATATATTGTGATTCAAACAATTCATCGTTTTTATTTAAAACATTTGTTTTATAAAGTTTTTTCTAACTACATAACCTATAGTGCACATGACTTTTCTTTCTTCTTTTCTTCTTTCTCGTCTATTTGTAATTTAAGCGTTACCGTTTAAGAAATTTAAATCGTTATTGAAGATTTACACATAAGCTTATTAGAAAATAATATTTTCTAAATTTGTCCTTCTGGACGTCAAACCTATAGTAATCAAGGAGATTTTATGTATGAATATAATTCAGGACTTTGTAAGTGTTTTATCAGCGAGTTTATAAATTATTAATTCTATGAAATAGAATTATAATCTGTGATAGATTTCCCTCTTTCCTGACAAGGATTGTGTTTTCGAATCTTAGAACGAACATCAAGTTTTATATTATTTTTAAATATAAGTATGATTACAAGACGTCTACTCATTATTCACCTTTTGACCTACTTCTGTATGGTGAGCATTATTTATTGTTTTAATTTTACCCACAATAGTTCATAGTTAGTCCATTATTGCACTTATTTTTATAATAAATACACACTCCCTATATATATTAAGGTTAAACATCGTCACCGAGCTGCTCGAGCAGCCACCAATAGGAAGGAACGTATATGGGACAATGGTGTCATCCCATATGAAATAGATGGCAACTTCAGCGGTGCCCATAAGTCTTTATTCAAGCAAGCCATGAGACATTGGGAAAATTTTACATGTGTTAAATTTGTGGAGAGAGAAACCGAGCATAAGGACTACATTGTTTTTACTGAAAGACCTTGCGGGTACGTATAAATCTTTGTAAATAAATATTGCATTATCAGCTCAAAGTGCCTTAAAAATATCATTTGAGAATTACTAAGTCAAACTTGAAAATGTTAGTAAGATTATTTTGACAAGTAATAAATAAGCAAATCGAATAAAAAAGTCGTGAAACCATCAAAAATTTTGTCTTTTATACAATGAGATGGATGTAGGCTTTCAGCAACAAGATAGTTGGGTTTTAGTAATGATTTAGATTTTGCGAAGATTTTTAACTCCCACTGTGGTAAATACAAGTAGACGAGGTACGAAGCACAGACATAACAATAACATGAATTTGTGTTTGTCTCTTTTTCGTTTCACCAAATTTCAAATTACAACGATGCAAAAAAAGTTTTCCTTCCAAAAATCTTTATTTAAAAGTGCTTTTAGGCCATTTTTGAATCGTCAATTACAATTTCTTCATATTGTTTCTAACGTCCAACTGATCATGATATTCAAAAACAACTTGGAATATAGAATTACGAAAGTTCGTTCGCAACCAGTTCTAAAAAGTGCCTTCTTTATCATCATCATTATAAAATAATTTCAATTTATTTTAACTTAGAGCAATTCCTTCACTCCCACGCTATTATATCTTCTAGGATATCCTACTAATTATATTCTGGTATCGTTTTTCAATTAGCTTTCGTTTATTTTAGATTATGTATGTTTTTAGTGACAAGTGACTTATTCTGAGAGTTTATTATATTACAGAATATACATTATATTCTTTTTATAAATGTGCATTTTATGTAGCATACTAGAATATGAGTGGGCAATAGAAATTATGATAATTTTATCCTTTACTGCTTATGTTATATGAAGTACAATTACGTTATTTCTTTCAAGTATCAATGTTTTGAGCACGTAGCTTATTTTATCAGATATTAATTCTGATTAATATAGCAACTAAATTTTTATTCAGTCATCTTTTATACTAAAGTGGATTGTGTGCCCGGTGTCATGCATTCTCCATATTGTGTGACGTATCCAGGTTAAGATTTTATGAATTGCTTTTACATTCTCGTGTCGTATTTTCTATGGCTTATTTTACCACGTTTTAAATATCAGTATATTTTCTTTTACTCACACGCTTCAAAATTACTGCTTCGGTAGATATTATGTTGTTCCCTATAATAATCTTTATGTGTAAGCTATCTTACTATTAATTATCCCATTATCGACTTTTTGTATAGAAATATATCGATCAACGAGCCTATAGTCCACTTGACGTCAAGTGAATCCGCTTATCAAAAGATTTTTGCAGAATTAGTTGACCTTCCAATGCATTGCTGGTTTCCTTATTCACCCCAATCATCTGGGCTTTCAATTCCTTTATACTACTTCAAATTGATATTTTGTAAGGACAAAAATCACGATCTCTTAAACTGGTTTATCTCTCCCAAACTCGCTATAATATAATGCAAGCCCTCTGTCAGTCACTCAGATCGTAAGTTGTAATGATTCAGCTTCTGAGAACACACAAAAATATAATTTGCCCAATTTCAACCAATTCATCACACAAATTAGGAAATTATAGCTTTGCATGACAGAATTTGATGATAAAATTGCTGTTGGATACCGTAATGTCTTAGTACGGTAATTGCACGCTGTTTTTTATGCCTAAACTGTTTATGCTATGTAGACAGAGACACTGTTTTCCGAATCTTTAAGTTCTCTATGTAATTGTAACTTCTTAGAATTTCTTAACAAAACTCGAACCTAGGATATAATATTCTACAGTCGTGTAGTCATTCAAGATCCCTGTGTACTCACATGTCGTTACATTTCCTTTCATTCCACAGGTGCTGCTCATTTGTTGGGAAACGCGGTGGTGGTGCTCAAGCTATTTCAATAGGAAAGAACTGTGATAAATTTGGTATAGTGGTACACGAGTTGGGTCATGTAGTGGGCTTCTGGCACGAGCACACGAGACCAGATCGAGATAGACATGTGCAGATAATACGAGATAACATTATGACTGGTAAGTAAGGCAGACTTCACTAACATAAATCTAAAGCAGTAATATATGATAGTTAAAAATATCAAAAACCACTTTAATAGAAAAATAAACTAAATGATGGAGTGTAACACATATAAAATGGAACGAAAGACACAAAATATATAGGCGGCAAACCTACTGCATATCTCAATTATAATGGTCAGTATAATCATTTAACCCAAGTCAAATTAATATGTTTAATATAAAAATAATAAAGTAAATAACATGGGTTGCTTCATTAACCCTTAGATTGCCCATGTCAACCACCGGTTGCCCATGACAATGTTGGTAGGTAGTTGATATGATACAATAGTTCTGTCTCAACTCTGGCAATCTGAAATATAAGCATATCTTTCTTTTATAGTCTTCAATGTGAATTATCTATTTCGCTTCTCGGAAATTGTCATTACAAAATATGCGTAGAGATAGAACCAGACAGTAGAAAAACCAAAAAATAAATCGGTTACAAAGTGACCGTTAACGATGCGTGTGGCGTGTCGAACGTCGTTAAATTTTTTATGGTATTTTATAAACTGTGAGAGTTTATTAGTGATCATTTGTGTCTCTAACTGTGTAAGTGATGTGAAAAATAATGAAACCCCTTGAGGTTAGTTTTAACTTTTAAGATATGAGCCTATAAATACAAGACGGACTTTTTTCACTTTTTCAAAATTTAACGCAACATGACGCTACAATAGACACTAAATTTAATAAACAAGAGAGAACATTGTATAACTTAACTATTAGCAAACATCAAAATCATAACATTAAATAGCGACGGATATTTCCGTTAAAAAGCGGGGGCGAATTACTGGGGCCAATAAAACGCGGACAATCTAAGGGGTAATATCAAAATGAAAATCAAAATATACATTATTCAAGTAAACTCAAAAAGCACTTTAGAATCGTCGTTAGTCTGTGCGATGGTGATACATCTTACACCGGTTCTGAGTTAATACGGCTGAGAAGAAACCTGTAAGAAACTCAGCAGTTACTCTTTTAAATATAGTTTTTATAAGCTACATTGTGATTAGGTTTCATGTTGTACTGGAATCGAGTCTAAACATCTTTGTCGCTTAAAAAATCTTCAACATTATATGCCTTTCGTAAAAGGATGTTTTAACATATTTCTTAAAATTATGTGCAGGCAAATTCTTAAATGATTCGGATATTCTATTAAAAATACGTATGCTCAAGAAGACAAATGATTTCTGCACCATCTTTACCCTTAAATAAGTCATTAACCTTAGTTATTAGTGGTAATAATTGAATAATTATAAGCGTCCTACGTTTTTGAACAATAAAATCAATATTTTATAAATCACTTTAATATTAACTAAAATGATTATAGGTTCAGTTTGGTATAAAAGGATGTTTATTTAATTTTATTTATGTTGCCTGTTGACTGAGGTGTAATTCTTTATTATATTTATATTAAGTTTTTTTTTTATTTAAACTATAATCTATAGATAAAGATTCGTATAAAGGTAATTGTGGAGATTCTGGTAATGATAATGGAATATTTTTTTTCAAATTAATCCGTCGCTTTGAAATGTTTTTTAAGAGTCGAGTTCGAAACGAAATTATTGAGCGTCAAACTAGTAATATTTTAAGCTTTAAATTTAAAAACTTTAACAACGGACCGAAGTTTACTAACTCTTGATGTATGTAGTAATTTTAATTTAGGCTTAAATGGTAATAGACGTTGCGTGTACGACCTTGCGAGGTACTTGTCACGCCATGTCACTTTGTGACTAGAGAATTAATTGCAAAATTACATGTCATTACTTATCATCCATATATTTACCTATTTAAAAAGTAAAAAAAGGTAAGTAAGTAGCAGCCCATTAACGTCCTACTGCTGGGCACAGGGCTCTTCACTCATATGTGAGAGTGATTTTAGAGTATAGACCCACCGCGCTGCTCCACTGCGGATTGGCAGGCATAGTACATAAGTGCACTCTCTATTCCTTCACTCTCATAGTCCGATGTGAAAGGAATCCGACACGAAAGGTGAGAGATCAGGCGCAGGGCCGACGGCTTAACGTGCTATCCGAGGCATAGGGTGGAGCACACCAACTTCCCAACTTCGGGCAAATATTGAGAAAAACTCAATAGGCCCGGCCCGGGACTCGAACCCAGGGTCTTTTGTCTGTAGTCGAACGTGCTAACCATTATACCAATGCAGCAGTTGCCGAGAGTTGCTCATCTCGAGATCTCGAAAAGTATACCCCTCATTTACTAGTAATACGACTTGTACCTCTCGCGAAATAGATTCTCGACAAGACCATATTTCTCCATGTTCTCACTAGATTCAGAATTACGCGAGAGACACTAGGGGTAGTAGCTATTAGACAAATAAGCGATATAACACTAAGAACTGGTTTACTTATATCGGCGACGATACCACGAGATATTGAAGTGAATGAGTGACACCGCGGTTCATAGCTAGTTTTACTTTAAATTAGAAAACCTTAATGAATAGCTCAAACAAAGCACGCAACGTTTTATTTATTTCTTGCTCAATCACGCGACTTTATCTGCGTCACATAAGAGATAGAGAATAAATTTTGTATGAATAATTACACTGTTTCTTTTTTGTCGCTGGGAAATGCTTTTACGCACGCTGGATGGAGTATAAAGCTCCATCCAGGAGTGTGGGACCCACTGAAATCAGAATACCCACTTAAACCCAGCGGAACCCTCATCCTCCGAATAGTGGACGCGACGACGACGACGAATGAATCCGAGTCAAAGGTTCAAAGAAGAAGCAGGCGCGCATAATTGCGCCGTCCTACACCTCCCCTCCTTCGGCGGGAGGCAGGAGCATCGACCGCTCTCTCCCTTTGCCTCTGTAATACCTCCTTCTACAAGATAATGGCCTCACAGGAGAAGGTAACTGCCCTCCAGCCGGAGATACTACCGAGCATAGCGCCCACTATGCTGGGCAGAGAAAGGTCACTACCAATCAGCCACACTAAGGTGTGGCGCTGGGGGCCCCAGGTCGGGTATCTGCGCGTCTCAATGTGTGGTGCGCTGTATCAATAGTCACACCACATTGTTGGCACGCAGGCGTCTCCACAGTCTGGTGCAAGTACTTACCGCACCAACCATGTCCAGTAAGCACCTGCACCAATCTCTATAATAACAGACCATGCCCCCTCGAGAGCCAACCCTCCATGTGGGGTCGTATAGGCGCTATAGTGACTGCACCCGCTATAAGAAACCCGAGGTCCTCCCTCCATTTTTAAACCAGGGTCTGGTCGCATAAAGCCCTGACTCTCTGCACCTCAATGTCATCGGTCTATACTCCTCTATTCCTTGCAGCTACCCGACACTGATATCCTTCCGACGCTACCACGGGGATCACCTGCAAGCAATGTTGCAACCTTCCAGGACACTGTACGGTATTCCCGAATTGCCCAGTGAGAACCTTAAACGACAGACATATGTTGGTCTTTTTTAGAATTTCTAGAGAGGACCACTTTAGTAAAACTTTGACCGCTTTCGTAATGCAAGCATCATAATATCACAAAAAAAGGAACCTAATTTCAAACAGTTATTCACTGCTACACCACTCCTAGCGTGATGATATTTAGCCTAAAGCGTTCCTCGATTTCCTCGATAAATGGGCTATCTAAAACTGAAAGAATTTTTTACATCGGACAATAGTTCTTGAGATAAGCGCGTCCAAGCAAACGAACTCTTCAACTTTATAATAATAGTATAAATTAAAAAGCCTTCATATGATCCATCTACATTGCTTAATCTTGATTTAGATGCTATTATTTTGCTATTTTATATATAACACTATGTTTGATTATTAGCAAGGTCCCCAGGTTGGGTAAAGGTCTCCACCAACGATGTCTACTTCTCTCTATCCTGAGCTGTTTGACACCACTTTGATGAGGGCCTTTCTCTCTTTCTTTTTTCTTCGGATCCTCTCCGTATGGTCGATCTGTAGGTCCATCTTTTGTCTCTAAGCCGCGCTATGTCACCGACCCATTTACACTTTTGTGCGTTGTTTAAGGCATTAGCTTTTGTTATTTCTCTTATCTTTATGTGTCTAATCTTATCTAGTTTTATTTTATATTTAGCACACTTTTCTAAATTTCCATATTTGATATATAAATGTCAAGCAAGAGGTTAGAGTTCCATGTCCTAGTTTTCAATTTTATTAAAACGTTACTTTGAAAATTTCTACGGTCAAAATTGAGTCCATAATTTACTCCATGCTTGCTGTACTCTTCTTTTAATCTCTAGTTCGTTGTTTTCTTTTTCAAAACTAAGTATATTGATCTGTATATTCTAGTGGATACCCTTATCTTTATACTCCTCATCCTTATATATATATATCGATATATATCGTCGTCGTCGTCGTCGTCGCTTCAACCGATGAACGTCCACTGCTGGACATAGGTCTCACGTAATGACGTCCACAAGGCCCTTTATGTCGTCGGCCCACTTTGTGGAGGGTCTCCCTACACTGCGCCGCCCGGTGCGGGGTCGCCACTCCAGCACCTTCGGCCCCCAACGTCCATCGGTCCTTCGGATTATGTGCCCCGCCCATTGCCACTTCAGGTTCATGATTCGTAGGACTATGTCGGTGACTCTGGTTCTACTACGGATCACTTCATTTCTGATTCTATCACGTAGAGAAACTCCGAGCATAGCCCTCTCCATCGCACGCTGAGTGACTCTGAGCTTCCGCATGAGGCCCATAGTCAGCGACCACGTCTCAGAACCGTAGGTCATCACTGGCAACACGCACTGTTCGAAGACTTTGGTCTTCAGGCACTGAGGGATATTGGACGAAAAAGTCTTCCGGAACTTCCCGAACGCTGCCCAACCGAGTTGGATTCGGCGGTTGACCTCTTTCTCGAAATTGGACCTACCTAGCTGGACTATGTGTCCCAGGTATGTATACTCGTCAACAATTTCGAGTGTAGAGTTCTCAACGATGACTGGGTGGAGCGGAACATGGATATTGGACATAACTTTCGTCTTATCCATGTTCATTTTTAGGCCCACCTGTCGAGAAGCTCTGCTGAGGTCATCGAGCATTGCATTGAGATCTTCCAGAGTCTCTGCCATAATGACCACGTCGTCGGCAAACCGTAGATGAGTGATGTACTCGCCGTTGATGTTGATGCCCAGTCCGTTCCACTCCATAAGCTTAAACAGGTCCTCCAACGCCGCAGTAAAGAGCTTCGGGGAGATAACATCTCCCTGTCGCACTCCACGCTGCAGTTGGATAGACGCTGTGCTTTGGTCCTGTATACGGACTGACATGGTGGCGTTTTCGTACAAACACTTCAACACGTGTATGTACCGGTGGTCAATTCGGCATCTCTGCAAAGATCTCAACACGGCCCATGTTTCCACCGAATCGAAGGCTTTCTCATAGTCCACGAACGCCAAGCAAAGTGGCCGATTATACTCCTCGGTCTTCTGTATAATCTGCCGCAGCGTAAAGATGTGGTCTATGGTACTAAAGCCTTTTCGGAATCCAGCTTGTTCGGGGGGGCTGAAAGTCTTCAAACTTGCGAGCGAGACGATTCGTAATGACCCTCGAAAACGGTTTGTAGACATGACTTAACAGCGCGATAGGTCTGTAGTTCTTCAATAAGTTGTTGTCGCCTTTCCTGAAGAACAACACTACCACGCTCCTATGCCATGCCTCCGACACTGTGCCATCGAGGATGACGGAATTGAAGATTCGCTGAAGGACTTTGAGTACTGGTTTTCCACCCGCCTTCAGGAGTTCTGCTGTGGTTCCGTCATTACCTGGTGCCTTGCTGTTCTTCATCTGTTTGAGAGCCATACTAATCTCGTATAGACTGACGTCCGTCTTCAGGGTAGTGTCGGGTTAGTTTGGCTCTAGGATCTGCAGCCAAACAGTCAATAGGCTTGAGAGTCGATGAGTATAGCTGTCCATAGAAACTCTCGACCTCGCTCAAAATCTCTGGCTTCGACGCAATGAGCTTGCCATCACTGGTCCTCAGCCGCGTAAGCTGGCGCTGACCAACAGACAGGTCTCTTGCGAACACTTTGGAGCCCTTGTTGCGTTTAATAGCATCTTTGATACGCTCCGTATTGAAGGTTCGCAGATCATGTTTTTGTGACTTGAAAATCTGTCTGTTGATATGCCGGTAATCGGACGCGTCCGCTGCAGACTGTAAGCTTTCGTCTGTCTTTGCTCCATGAGATTGAGACTGGAGTCAGAGAATGTCTTGGTTATATATATATATATATATATATATATATATATATATATATATATATATATANTATATATAATCTTTTATCTGTTTTTTGAGGCCATTAGTCATTATCATGGTTTAAGTGAAATTGATTCCTACGTCTGCGCTAGCTGATACTAAGTCATTGATCATGAGCTGTAGTTCGGAGAAAATCTCCGATAATATTACTATGTAATAATAGTATAAATATCGGAAATTTCAACTAACTAAATTATTCGCCCTGTATGTCTTTTCTTTTATTACTGATATTAACATTTGATTGTAACCGCATCTATTGATAAGAGAATAGTGCGCTTACTTAGGAAGACGTAATTTATCTCTTAATCGTTTCTAAATATGATCGTACCGAAGCGTAAATTATTTGCATTTCTTAGATGTGTTTGTTGATAAGGCGATCACGAGACCCTGCCGAAGTATTCAGTCTAGAACTAAATGAATAATAAAATATGACATCTTTAATTTAGAAACGTTTTAAGACTAACAACCAACGCAACCTTTTACAACATCCTTGTACAATCTTCACCGATTTTGCAACATTTTTCATTGATACTCCTATCCTACTAGTTGTGCCTTGATTTTATATAGCCTATAGCCTTCTTCGATGAACGGGCTATCAAATTTTTAAAAAAGTTTTTAATTTAAATAAATAATTTCTGATTTAATCGCGTTCATTGATGAAAATTAACTCAAGTATGATATTAATATGTATTTCTCGCTACACGTTGTGCGAGGGCAAAATTAGATACCAGCTGGTGTTAGATAAAAGTGTAACATAAAATGGCGACCTCTTCCAAGGGATCATAATCTGAATAAAGGCCCTCGTGTTGAGTGCGTAACGCAACCGTCGTACCCTTCACGTAGGCTGTAGTACTTGACCTGAATCTGGCGTGCGTCTGAAATCTTCACACTTGAAAAGGTTACAATATGTCTGACACTTGCTATTTCTAGCAACGTTTTCTTAGATATTTCTTTGTATTTAATTCATTAACCGGGTGTCAATCTTGTAAATACTTACTAATGCTATAAATGCGTAAGTCACTCTGTCGCGAGTTCACGACAAAAATACTGATCTAATTGGAATGAAATTTGGTTCAAAGATAGTCTAGATCCTGAAGAAGGATATAGGTTACTTAGACAAGAAGGAATTTCCTCATATACCCACGGGATTTGGATATATAAGCGAAAAATGTCCGTTTACTCTAAAAACATTAACCCGATTGACTTGGAATTCGACATATTTTATCCAATCGCGACGTAGTCTCTCACTTAAAACCCGTTTCTCCATATTCCCACGGGATCCGGATATAAAGGAAAATTACTGAGAGCTTTCCTTTATTATTCTTTGATTTGAAATTCGTTATACATGTCCCTTTCGCGACATAAACTTCCACTAATAACGAGTTTTCCATTATTCCAACGAAATTAAGTAGAACGCGGGTAACATCTCAGAAAACAATTAGTGTTTATATAAATTCCAATTCAGAGCTTGCCATAGATTTCACTTTCCGAAAAACTACGAATAAAAAAGTAACTTTTAACGTCACTAATCTAGTTCAAAATTTTGTTAAAATATAGAGAGAATTCGTTCTTATTCAGCGTCTATATATCGTAAGGATATATCGTTCCCATGCCGGACATTCTGCCACAGTGTGATCCGCCGTATCGACAGACGCACCACACTGATGACAGACAGGTGATTCTTCACGCCGCGCTATCTGGTGGAAGTACTTACCGAAACATCCACGTCCGGTCAACACCTGCACCAGTCTGAAAGAAAGCGATCCGCTGCCTAGTTAGCCATTGCTCTAGGCGAGGACGAATCGCATCCACCGTGTTCACACCCGCAATTGGGGATTCGAAATCTTCCTTCCACACTTAGGTGACTTACTTAGATGACTTAGACTGAGAACCCTGTCGGCATGGGCCCTAACCCTCCGGATGTCGTCAAAATCAAGACACTCATCTCCTTCAGCCCTCCCGGCAACCCTGCACTGGTTACCGCAAGGACTTCCGCCTGTAATTCCCACGCCATAATCCTTTACAACTTTCTATTTACCGCATCGTTTGTAATAATTTTCTAAATTAAAATGTGGGCAATATATTAGTGAAAATCATATGAAAACTTCTCCAGTAACTTTTCAGTTTATCGCACACTACACTTTGTTTTATGACACATAAGGATGATAGTCGCAAAATCTGAGAAAACAACGCTTAACTGCCTATTACTAAACGGCAGATAAATGCGAAGTATTTGAACTCATTAAATGAACTCCTAGTCCATTAATAGCTTAACACCGCCCTGACACGGTTTCTTTGACCTATTATTTAATATGACGCGACATTGTGACCTGCTGTCACATTGAACGCGTCACGTCATGACATCTGATGTAATCAAAGTCACGGATGCCAGGAAGGAAGTCGTATTTTCCTGTTTATTGTACGCTTCATGAGTGTACTTGTATTACTTTCGGCATATCTAAATACATATACTGGCTGGTGCCCGCGACTTTATCTGCTTAGAATGACTGAGATGCCTGCTACAAACATAAAACAATCAGCTCTCTTTCCTCTTGTTCTTATCCAATTACAAGATCTTCAAAATAGAGTTCAACAGATGTTGAAATGGGTGTTCCACAAGGTTCAATAGTTAGCCCTTTTTTGTTCTTAATATATATAAATGATTATCCATGTGAGAGACAAATGTGTTTCTTGTCAACGGAATCAACTTTCCAAACCGTTGGTAGATTTATTACAAACGGGCAGACTACTGACGATACAAAGGTGCATTTTGAGCATACTTGAATAAGGAATACTTTGATTTTGATTTTGGATGTTGGCTCAAAGCTGGGAGAACCTGTCATGATCTTTAACGAGAAATATAAAAAATGTAAGTTGTCAATATTGAGTCTTTCCAGACAGCACGAGGTGCTCTCCTACAGATTTGTGCGAGTTCTGACCGGGCATGGATGCTTCGGAAAGTTCCTGCATTGAATTGGCCGGGAGGAGTCACCCGATCGCCAACAGTGTGGTGTAGTTATCGGCGTGACACATCACACTGTTGCAGATTGTGCAGCCTGGGGACCTCAGCGTCACCTCCTGGTGGCACTGATCGGTGACAATCTCTCGCTGGGAAGCATTATAGATGCGATGCTCTCCAATGAGTGGATGAGGGCCGGAGTCTCCTTTTTCAGCGAGACCATAGTCACGCTTAAAGAAGTCCAAGAGCGAGAGAGAGAAGCGGATGCTTCCTCTCACCGCCGAGGGAGTCAGGGTACTAGGTGGCGTGTTTTTGCGCACTACCTCCCACGTCCTTAAATCCTAGAATCTGAGGCACCAGAGACGAATGCGAAAGTTGAACACCTGGTATCTCACTCTTGGATATTCAGGGTTCCGCTGGGTTTTAATGGGTGTCGCAAGATCTGCTCCCTCGCCGGTGCCTAAAAGCATTACCCAACGGAAAAAAGCTATCTGTACGTCTGTTGGTCCGTACACTTAAAAACACACAATACGGATTTTCATGCGGTTTTCAACTGTAGATAGAATAATTCTTGAGGAAGGTTTATGGATATAATTTATCGAAGTTCTCTGTTTTGTTGCTTTAAATATAACCATGATTGTTGGAAGTGTCAAAAAAGTCGCTTGGGAGCTTTAGCAGACAAAGGCTTAAAAAGAAACTATCTATTGAGCCTGCCCTTTCGTTATGAACTCACTTGAATTAAAAAAATCGTTGCCAGATTTTATCAAATCACGATACAAGTGAAATAGTTGATGCCAGCCATGGGCACTGCTTTATTAGCCGTTCACATTACTGTAACGAGACATGCGATAGATAGGCGACTTAGATTCTCATCAACTATACTAGATCTATAGTCACAGCATGTTATTGCTCGTGAATGGGACATTAATAAAGATTTTCTGTATTCTGAATCTTTTTGTGCTACAAAAGTTTTCATAAACGCAATCCGTGTCTAACAATATTCAGTCAAAAGAGATTTTTTACTTTGCTTTCGACACAAATTGCCAAAATTCCAGCTGCGACCCGATATTCTAGACGCTCAGAACTTCGCCTTTGTTAAATAACTGTACACAACTTGAAAACTGGACTTTATCGTCAACAAATAAAGCTCATATTTATTCAAATGTCCAGCGGTTTAATTGCCGAGATAAGGAACTGTAAGGTTATTATTACCAATTGAAATCCACGTCAATTTGAAAACTGTAAGGGCTTGAGTTATTAAATTTCAGAGACCCCACATTAATAATTTTTAATTGAGTCGCTTCCGACATTCACAATGGAAAATTTATAATGGGCCATTTCGTGTTATTCACAATAGGAGTTTATGTAAAAGCTATTTATAATGCCATGACACGATTATTTACTTAACAAACATTTTGTCATTTATGTTCTGTTCCCGACGGTGTTCCTCGTGTAGTTATCCTTAGTAACCATCTACAAATAACTTGATAAGTAAATATTTTGCAAATTATATTACGATGATTCTCAGGCTTCAGGTCCAAAAGCAGCTACTGTAATTGTACGTCTGAGAGTTCGACAGCGGAGGAAATATCCGACAGCTTCTCCAGTCACTCTTGCATCTACAATTTGCCCTCGAAGTCGTTGGACAGCATAACAAGGCGGTCCATTGCGTCCGTCAGATTCTGTACCTCATGCTGGATCATTTCCTTGGCATGGAACTCCAGCCACAGTTTGTCTATCACCGTGAACAGTGACGCAATATCAGCTTTGTATTTGTTGGTGTTTCCTATGTCATCCTTTATCAGGTTGTTCTCTCTAATTCTTTCTAATGCTGCTGAAGAATCTAATCTAAACTCAGTCACAAATAGTGGACAATTCATATCCTTTTAGTTGTTTGAAAGGGACTCTATACTGAACCACGAGACGGCTATAGGCAGCTCTGTACTCCAGCTCTTGGACAGTGTCTCATATAAGCCTTTTCTAAATGCTGAAATGTGTTGACTACAGCATAAAGCTTAACCATATTGTCATGCTTTTCTTTCTCCTTTGCATTTCAGTAAAGTTTTACTTTTTCATAAAGTTCAAAGTCTACATGGCTAAAAAGCCACTTCGTTAAATTTCAGGTCAATCGCTAAAAGTTTTAAAGTTTTTCTGATAAATTAGTGAGTTTTGTAGACTCACACTGTATCCGAAACATTACCTTGATAATGTGCCCAATTCGAGGCATATCTTTTCCCATCAGATGAAATCACAGTCTAGTGCTAATCTAGGCTATTGAGCAGCCTATATAGTTCTATTATCTAAAAGGCGGTTATTTATCTTCTTTCTGTAGAGAATCTAAGATATCACGCATCATTGTTATTGGCAACCATGAGATAAAATACAAAGCAACATAAAATAATAGACAAGACATTAATAATAATATTAGCCAGTGAAAATCTTATTAAAATCTGTCCAGCCATTTTACAAGCAGACAAACCGATAATAGCTGAATTCTACGGCAGAGAAATCTAAGACTGTAGTCGTTAACCACTATATCTTTAGCGTATGTTTAATATAGTCCTTCCAATGCAGTTTAATATAACTAGATAGATATTTCCTATTATACCCTAGATAATAGATAGATATATCATGCTACATTTATAGATTTTATGGTGATAAATTCCATAACAAATTACATTTTTCTTGGACTATTTATATGTAAATGACACTACGCTAGGTATTATAACTAGGTCTTAAACAAAGAGAATTTGTTATCAATTAGAGTCCAGCTCAAGTTTCCAACAAGGATTATTATAAACGGGCTTTAGAATTAATTTAAGCTAATCCGTTCCAGACTCTGTTACTAAGAAAATCTAATACTGTTAGTGGAAACTCTGACCGCTCAAGACAAGGAGATAGTAAAATACATACATAATTTAAGACCAGCTATATTGCATAAATAGTTTAGGGATCAAATTAAATTATCTTAAATTAAATTATATACAATATACGAATGTAGATATCAACGTTGGAAAGCAAACACGTAGTAACCCGCAAATCCAACATTGATCATTAGAACAGAAAAACTAAAAATACAAAATTACCTCTTTAAAAAGTTATCTAAAGTGAAGAATGAGCTGTGATCAACGTTATATACGTATGGGGTGAGCGGTTGTCTGATTGAAGCATTGTAGTCTCTCTATGAGGGTTCTAATGCTTTTGTCAGAATAAACGGAGCGTACACGGAGTGGTTTCCTGTCGAAAGAGGTGTTCGACAGGTATGTGTTGCGTCACCATGGCTGTTCAACCTTTTCATGGATAAATGTTTGACAGATTTAAAAGAATGTATGTATGGGTTAAGAATGAATGAATTACTCATCAAATGTTTACTCTACGCTGATGATCAAGTAATACTTGCGTCATCCGCTAACGAGCTTCAGGAGATGCTAAATATTATGAATGAAGCTTTGAAAGGGAAAGGAATGAAAGTGAATGTAAACAAAACGAAAGTTATGCTTTTTGAACGAGATGAATCTATGATGAATGGCAATATTTTGATAGATGGGGAACAAGTGGAAGAGGTGAAAGAATTTGTATACTTGGGATCTAAATTTACAAAAGATGGAACATGTGAAAGTGATATTGAAAGGAGAGTGAATGCAGGGAATATGGTAAATGGTGCTCTGCACGCCTTTATGAATAGCCAGATGGTGTCTCAAAAGGCCAGACTGGCAGTGCATGCAGGAGTGTTGGTGCCAACACTTATGTATGGTAGTGAAAGTTGGGTATGGCAGAAGAATCACATAAGTAAAATAAATGCGGTAGAGATGAGAGCGTTGAGAAGTATGTGTGGATTAAAACTGAGTGACAGAGTGAGAAATAGTGTGATAAGAGAACGTTGTGGTATAAAAGAAGAGGTAGTGACTAAAATCGAGAAAGGTATGCTTAGATAGTTTGGGCATGTAGAGAGAATGAGTGAAAGGAGACTGACAAAAAGGATTTATGAGTCAAGAGTGCATGCGAAAGTTGGAAGGGGAAGACCAAGGCGAACGTTCATCGATCAAAGCCAGGGCATTTTAAAGAAGGGCCAGGTCAAGAGTACTCTAAACCAACGAACTTGTATGAAAGGTTTAATAAGAATGAAATAAGCGAGGGTGATATGCAAGGATCGTGGCAAGTGGAAGGACCTGGTCTCTACCTACCCCTTTGGGGATGAGGCGTGATGCTATGTACTCGTATGTATGAAAAGTTATATAGTAGTTACTAAATAGATTTACTTTAATAGAATATGTTGTAGCATTTCAAGTATTTATATTCCAGCATCGATAATAAGGAACATCTTTAGAAGACCCCTGATCAATGTATTAATACATTTGGAAGTATAACTATTTATTTTCCAAAAGAAATCATTTATCTCTATTGAAAAGTAAATGATAATAATCGTGTCTTTAAAAAAGTATCTGAATTCGGATAAGTTGTAATTTATAAAATCCTATAATATGAAAATGATATATGACGATTCAAGAATGATATGAAGGCCTACTTGAATAACATTATTTGATTTTATCAAATGTGATGGTGAGCACCCTGCAATGGAGACGAATGACATTAGCTGGGCACAGAACCTTTGTCCGATAGAGGAGAACCTATATAAGATACAAGTTTTGTATAGCATAGACCACCGCATTACTTCACTGAGGGTTGGCAGACTACACATACCCCAAAACTACTCCCTGGATATGCGAAACCTCCATTAGAAAGAATTGAACAATCAGCCACGTAACTTCCTTTTTCATACACAGAGACAATAGTAGTGGCGAATTTACTGTTCGAAAATCCACTTTTTATATTGTGTTAGATTATTATAATAACTGATGAAGTAACTTAGTTAATAACTCTGTTTCAGGTCAAGAATATAACTTCAATAAGTTAACAGATGAAGAAGTGAATTCCCTCGGACAGACGTACGACTACGATTCCATAATGCACTACTCGCGAAATACTTTCAGCAAAGGGACATATTTGGACACAATATTGCCTTTAGAAGTTCATGGCAAGAAAAGACCAGAGATTGGACAAAGAGTGAGATTGAGTGCCAGTGATATAGCGCAGACAAACCTGCTTTATAAATGTGCAAGTACGTTTCAAGTACAATTGAATAACATCAAATATTCGCATTCTTTTCTAATGTAGCCTGTTGTTTATTTAATTGTGCTACAACTTTTCTACTGATGGCTTTGACTAGTGGAATGGTGCTAGTACCAGTTTTGCTAGTAGAAGTTAAGGGTTTGATCCCGACAAGGCATATTTAGGAAAACCTATTTTCTAATTTGTCAAAATCTGAAATTATGGAAGACTTCCATCGTTACTCGTTACCACCCTATTAGCATTGACATGTGGCCAAATGGAAACAATTTAAGAGGTGTGATATGTCTAAGAACTATAAGCAATAGCCTATTATCGTCCCACTGCTGGACATAGACCCCTTACCCAAAAAAGAGCCGGTATTGGACTTTAGAACTGATCCATTAATATAAGAAATTCAATTACTTGTCTACCATTTAAAATAATATCATTGAACTTTAATTACATCTGACAATAATTAAAAAATTAATGATATGTTCATAATATTAACTATTTTTTTTTTAATTATTAAATATTAAATAAGATTTCATAATTAAAGTCAATAAACATGATAACATTATATCGAACCTTAACATTAATACAGACAAAATAAAAGTTACTGAAATGCGCCATCAGAAGCAAATGGATGGGTGCCCATAAGGCTGGCAGCGTTACCTCTTTGGACAGCGATGCTTATACGCTGTCCGAAGTACCACCCGGCCTTAGGGTCACGGGTGCCATCAACTAAGTGAGATGAGATTTCTTTCAAAAAACTTTTAGCCTCAGGCCCCACGGTCCCAATGTCTCCACGCCAAAAGGCACAAATATGTATTCTAAAGCAAGGCTCTCATATTTGCGCCTCTTGGCGTTTTCAGCTAATGACGCCGCCGCTCCCGCTGATTTGGAGGTAGCGTCAATGTGAGATGGTGCAAGCGTATCAACACATGTAGCATCCCACACCAACGACCTTCCTTTTTTCCAAGGCATCAACGACATACCATCAGGTCTCTTACCATCATCACGTGCAATTCCATTCGGCTCGAGAATAGCCGGCACGTTAATGGTGACAAGGGTCCTTCTGATGATGTCGTTGATGCCGGTGTGTCTCGGAAGACGACCAGCACTACGAAGACAAGACAGACTTTATGGAAAAATATATATATAGTTCTTGTTTTTTTAATAAATAGCACTGACTCCCAGCATATTTGACGGCTTCGCTGGCGAAGTGGTACGAATATTAGCTTTGCTAGCGGATATCCGGGGTTCGATCCCCGGTAGGAGGAATTTAGGAAAATGTATTTTCTAATTTGTCTGAGTCTGGACTGGTGGGAGGCTACGGCCGTAGCTAGTTACCACCCCACCAGCAAAAACGCACTGCCAAACAAAGAGATTTGTGTTCCGGTACGATGCTGTGTAGAAACCGTAAGTCACAGTGAAGCGCTAATCTGTCAGCAATAAAAAAAGTTAGTTAATGAGAGAGAAACCGTTAATGATGGTTGTTAACTTAAAAGAAATGTGTTTAACACATGAGGATAAGTTGTTATTTTCTACAAAGTATACAGAATTAATGTTAGTATGTGTTTTTGTGTCAAGAATGCGGCAAAACATTCCTGGGGAACGCTGGGTGGTTCAACTCTCCTGGCTGGGGAACAGAACCGCAACCCGCAACGGCGGAACGCTGCGAATGGCGCATTGTAGCAACGCATGGAGAACGCGTTGTTCTCAATATAACTGGTAAGTTTTTCCTTATATTTTATTAAGATACTGAAGTTTTTAAAGAATATACTTCCACCTTTAGGCTCCTGCACCCCAATATCAACTCCTTCCAGTTGTCGAAGCCAAAGTCGAGCAATTCAATTTGTAAACAACCTCCAACTGTCCAGTTAATTGACTCTAGATCATCGAAAAACCATTAGTCCACGTCTTCTTATATAGTATTTATTATAGGGAGTGTTCAGAGAAACTATATAAATTGTTACCGTCATCACAATCATATCGTGCTTGAAATAATCTCCACCCAAACACTCTGGAAGAATGGCACTCTTTATTGATTGGATTTGGACGATCCTTTTTCCGGCAGACTTGTAAAATATGATACCAACTTCCATCTAGCGGTGATCCCTCAAGACTACAACATATAACTGATTAAGGGCCACTCAAACTCCCACTTTCTGGGCTGGCAACACAGCGGCAGTTCTCTTGGTGGTCAATCCCATCAAGTGACCGCTTACGTGTTTGTCAGTCATGCTAATTAAAACATATTTAGATTACGTTCTTCTTCTTTTATTGGAAACGCATTTCATATAGAAATAAATAAAATTAGAGAACTTATTTACGATTCCTTTTTAAACGTTTTTCACTTCATGCATATGACATACTAATATCAAAAAGTAATTTGTTCGGGCTTATTTCTGAAAAGGCTAGACGGATTTTGACAGAACTGGCTAATAAACAATGTTATTAGGAGTAATCTAGACAACTTTTATTAAAAAAAAAAGTATAAGCATTCTGTGAAAACATCGTTAAAATAAATGATTAATCGCACATTCAAACGCATGTCTCTGCAGTAAATGGCGTTTTAATTTAAGTCGCACTTTCAAGTAGGTTTAAAATACCATTTTTATTCTTCCTTTTCGTTTTATTTTAGTGGATGTACGCCGACGCAAAAGTTTTTCAGACTTCGTCGGTATTTAATTGAATTCTTCGTTTTATAATCCTTATCGAAGTCGCACAAAATTGTACTAATAAGGATCTGACCCACAACTGCTGTATTTTATCTCAACAATATAGGAACACTTTTGGAAACCCTTAGTAAGACTATTTGAAGATGAAACTTGATTAGGGCAACGTCAACAAATGCTAAGTGTTTGCTCGGGGAGACTCAATTTCGTGCAAAGAGCCACTTTTAGCAACCAAATCTGCTCGTAAAACCGCTGACGCACAAAACAGTGTAAGCATAGTTATACAATACACATAAATGACC
Organism: Elymnias hypermnestra; assembly: GCA_015832385.1. Taxonomy (NCBI): domain Eukaryota; kingdom Metazoa; phylum Arthropoda; class Insecta; order Lepidoptera; family Nymphalidae; genus Elymnias; species Elymnias hypermnestra. The sequence goes on from JACTOM010000667.1 coordinate 734,405, forward strand.
CAACTCCACAAGTTTTTGTACGGTAACTAATAATAATTAACTGCCTCATTGGTCTACTGGTTAGCATGTTCGACTACAGACATGAGGTGCTGGGTTCGAGTCCAGGGTCGAGCCGATTCTAAAATCAATATTGAGTTTACTATTAAGATTTTCTCAATATTTGTCCGAAGTTGGGAAGTTGGCGTTGTGATCCACCCCCTTGCCTCGGAGAGCACGTTAAGCCGTCGGTCCTGCGCCTGATATCTCTCCGGTCGTGTCGGATTCCCACACTGGACTATGAGAGTGAAGGACTAGAGAGTGCATTTGTGTACTATGCCTGCCAATCCGCAATGGGTTTATGCTCTTAAAACCCTCGCTTCTCGAAGTGTGGAGGCCTATGCCCAGCAGTGGGACGTTATTGGGCTGCTACTTACAATTAATACTATTATCAATTGATTTTGTTATTCGCATATAATTTGTACTAAAGTCTCTGCAGTACTGCTGTACCTACAAATATAATATGATGTAGGTATAACTAGCGTAATGGTATGAGTACTCGATTCGCTAGCAGAGGTCTTAGGTTCGATTGCCTAGGGAAATTTGCAATTTCTAATTTGCCTGAATCTCTACAGGTGGGATAATTCAGCCGTGGCTAGTTACTACCTTATCAACATAGACTTGTTCCCAAAGGAAACATTTGCGTTCTGGTACCGATAAATTAGCCCTTACCAGGTCAGCACACTTCCATCTTAGACTGTATCATCACTTACTACTAGGCGACAGTACAGTCGATCGCTAACCTGTCAGCTGTAAAATTTCCAAGTTATTTCAAAGAGTATGATATGAACTAGTCTCAAATAGTGTAATATGGGATTATCCCAGATAATGGGATATAGAATTGTCCCAAATAGTGTAATATGGAATTATCCCAGATAGTGGGATATAGAATTATCTTGAATAGTAGGATATGAAATTATCCCAAATAGTGGGATATGGAATTTTCTCAAATAATAGGATATGAAATTATCCCCAATAATGTAATATGGAATTATCCCAGATAGTGGGTTATAGAGTTATCTCAAATAGTAGGATATGGAGTTATCCCAAATAGTGGGATGTAGAATTATTCCAAATAGTGTAATTTGGAATTGTCCCAAATAGTGGGATATGGAATGTTTTAAATTAGTAGGATATAGAATTATCCCAGATAATGGGATATAGAAATATCCCAGATAGTGAAACGTTGGTGTTACTAGTGATCACAAAACGAGCGGTGACCTTTAAATTAACACCAGCACGACTCTGGAAAGACGATCCATTGCAGGCAAGAGCAATATAAGGACAGGGACATCGAAAGGATTTTAGTCGGAAAATCCCGCATAACCCAATCTCTCCCTCCAAAAGTTTTTGTTATTATTAATCCCCCCCCCCCCCATTACAAAAAAGCTTTTAAGTTATATCTACCCATGACATTGCCAAAAGAACAATGGCTTTCAAATGGGAGACCAAAGGAGCACCACGTACCGAAGGCCACAGAGGATTCTCTGGAGAATTCTGTACTCTTACACGTAGAGAAAGACCACGAGGGTACCCTCCAAGTTATGCTATAAGTATGGCCCTGTTTATTAGGCACTAATATGAACATACATATTCATTTTGTACTATTATTACCTTCGGGGCAAACAGATGTATATTGATTCAAACACGTAGACCTAATGAATTTATTACAATCCCCCATATAGCCGGAGGCTTACAGTCTGCACCAGTATATCTTTATAATAAAATAAACCTACACACAAATACTGTTTATAAATAGATAAAATAGGATCTGTTTTAATTTGACTTCATTCATGCCCTTTTATATCATATTACTATTAATTCACACTCTGTTTATATATTGATCAAAGTTAATAAAATACCTAATTACATATTGATAACATAGACTTTTAAATAGGGCTTTTTCCATATTTCCAAGCGGTCGGGAACACTTCGGGTACATAATAAATAAATTTAATTACACGTGGTTTAATTCAATTATTTTGAATTTTATATTAATTGGATAGGTGATGCCAAACCGCAATTCATTTTGGTATTAAATTAATTAATTGGTCGCTTTGTTATAGTTTCCTTTTACTACTTAAACGTTGTTAAATCTGATTAGTGATAATACAATTATCATCGTTTTTAAATCATCAAGTGTCTAAAGAGTTATAATGTGATGTCATTACAAGTATTTATATATTATCAGCGCTTAAATCGCAAACACTGACCTAACCTTACGAGATAGATCAAATTAAAGTGCTACGGAATTATATATCTTAAAAACATTTCTAAAATAACCACTATAGTATATTATTTATCTCTAAAGAATAACCCGTAGTAACCATTTTTATCTTTTACATATTACAAACAAATATGTGTTGTTTTGGAAGCTATTTTATATAATACAGAATTATTCTTTATCCAATTAAATACATTACATACGTTATATATTTCATGTAGATTAAAACTGCTCTAGACAGCATTTCTTTAAAATGAATGTTCGCGCCATCTGTAAGCTTTCCGAGGTACTAATGCGCTAACTATCGGGAAACGGCGCATCTGGATACCAGAGGGCGCCTCCTGTGCCGTTCCATAATGCATGCAGCAAAAAATATAGTTTGTCTGTGTCCAGCTGTTATTGGGCAAAAGGCGTTGCGTTCGGCCGATAAGGCCCGCCTTGTGGGTTTTGTTGAAAAGTGCAGCTTTCCACGTGTTTATTGGTTTGTGATTGCGATTGGTGAAGTCGTCGCGTTAACTACCAATAAATGGCCCCTCTTTCTCGATTTACACGAAGTGCGGCAGGTCCACGCAGCCACAGTCCATTCAGGCCCAAGTGGGCGATAGTTCTTGAACATTTCTGTGCCTAGTGGTACACAGGACCGCCTAGGAGTGGCCAGACCGGCGTCGCCAATAGCAGCTCTCCGCGTCGCCTTGCAGATCACTACACACCCACAAACACCGCACAATACACATACATCCTCACGTACCCCAGACACCTGCCAGGAGGTCGGCGAACGGGACTCGAGGAAGTTGCCGATTCACATCTCTTCGACCCCCTAGGAATTGCTCCCCTATATATTCTCTCCTCACACCGTTCCGTCACCAAACCGAACCCTGGATTTCTCATGGGTCCGAGTCTTAGTGTCGCGTCCATTGCCAGTCACGGCCAGCGTGAGCAATGAATATTTAAGAAGATATCAGAGATTTAAAAAGCTGGCGGGTACGTTTCGTCGCGATTGATTAATATATAATGTATTAAGAATCCACTTGCCTTAACCCTGGCATTAGAGACACAATTAAATCTTAGCAAGATAGAGATTAAATTGCAACGCTCAATACATCTGATTAATACGATACTGTCGGAATGAGGTCGACTGGATGAAGAATAATGTTAACCAATTAACCTTTTCCTAATGGACTAAAACTATTAACATTCTGTTCGCAAATCGCAAAGTTACGGCTCGTATTACCAAGTGCTATATTTCCAACGGAAAGTCCGAATTTATTTCAACAGTCCCTACACATATGCTGCTGATATATTGAATAATATTCACTTATACAGCAAAAACAGTGAAATACACAATTTTAATATATGAAACAAAAACAGTAATGCCATATTTTAGAGTGAAGAAGATTCAGAAATCATTTGTCGGCTTGGGCATTCGCATTTAGCACGAAAAAAATGTAAGTAAGTAGCAGCCCATTAACGCCTCACTGCTAAGCACAGGCCTCCCCACTCCGAGGAGAGAGGGTTTTTAGAGCATAGACCCACTACACTGCTCCACTGCGGATTGGTAGGCATAGTTCACAAGTGTACTGTCTATTCCTTCATTCTCGTTGTCCGATGTGACGGGAATCCGTTACGACCGGAGAGAGATCAGGCGCAGGACCGACGGCTTAACGTGCTCTCCGAGGCACAGGGGTGGATCACACCGCCAACTTCCCAACTTCGGGCAAATATTGAGAAAATCTTAATAGAAAACTCAATATTGATTTTTGAATTGGCCCTATCCGGGACTCGAACCCAGAACCTCATGTCTGTAGTCGATCATGCTAACCAATGAGGCAGTTTTAATAATGCTATGAAAATAAGCGAAATACACAATTTTGGCACTTTCAACATCAGTGTTTTAAAGTATATTATTTTTATGTACACTGTTTAGTTTCCTGTAGACTGATGGCCTCGCTGGCGACCTTTCCTACTTTTTGTTTACGTGTAATCTCCCTAAAAACCCAACGAACATATTTGTATTCTCAACAAATGATCACCATAACAAGGGCCGGTGCTTTACACAACATTGCTCTCATATTATCCCAGTGGCAGAGAAATGGGGAAGAAAAAAGGTTCAAAATAAATTGGTCGTTCGAGAGCCAGCCATGAGTTATCGTTGGCCGCCACTTGGTTTACGAGTCTTTGCATTTGACTTGTGTTATTTGTCCCATTGTGTTTTTATGGTTTAGTGGTCGTGGCTTCTATATTTTACTTCGGCCTATTATTCACAGCAAAGCTTTTGCCTTAGTTAAATGAAAAAAAAACTTAACGTATAAACCTTACCCGTGTTCCGATAGTTCTGTGCAATCAGGAATATAAGCATCTCTTTCTTTTTAAGTCATAATGTGTATCTATTTCGCTTCTCGGTAACTGTCGTAACAAAATATATGTAAAGATAACACCAGACAAACAAATCGGTTATAAAGTGACCGTTACTAACGGTGCGTGTGTCACGTCGAAGGTCGTTAAGTTTTTTCTGGTATTTTATAATATGTAGTGTTTATTAGTGATTATTTGTGTTTTTGATTATATAAGTGATGTGAATAACAATACAAACCCTTGAGGTAAGTTTTAATTTTTAAGATATGAGCCTATAAATAAAAGACTGACTTTTTTCACTATCTCAAAGTTTAGCCCAACGTGACGCTACACCAGAGTCCAAATTTAATAAACAAAATATAACATTGTATAGTTTAACTATTAGCAAACATAAAAATCGTAATATTTACTAGTCTTTCATGAACATTAATATCCCAAGAGCCACTTTAGTGTCATTCGACTCGTGGGGCAACGTCGCAAAAACGTCCGTGGGGGCAGGCGACGGTTATTTACGTTAAAAAGCACGGGCTAATTACGGGGCCAATAAAATGCAGCGGGACAATCTAAGGAATTAACTTGATTCCTAAGCTATCTTACACGAACTTACAAAGCCTCTATACCTTTTACGTGAGATTTAAACAGATGCTTGTATAATTATTTTGCAAAAAATTGTTGATTGATGAGTAAAACTAGGGTAAACATTGTATTAAGATCAGGTGTCCCTATACACAAGTTTAGAAAATGTATAAATGAAACAAGATCTATGCAAACACAGGGTAAACTGATAGTATGGATTTCGCAGAGTTATTTGAACGAGAATTTGCCCATAACAATATTTTTAAATTTTCGTTTTTCGGACATGTTTAACTAGAAAGTATTGTTGTAGTCAACAAATACTAGCTTAATCACAACCGAACTTTATAAACTTATAACATCGCCGGAGGAGGGTGGTGGGGGCGGCGGCGCTGGAAGGCGCAATTTTGCTCGCCTGCTCTTCCTCAACTAAACTAAACCCTTAAGTCGGATTCACCCGGGGTGCCAGAGCTGAATGCGTCAGCGGACATCTGGACCCCAACACCTGGATGAAGAAGGTTCCGCTGTGTTTGAGTGGGCATCCTGGCATCCAGCGAGTCCCACACTCCCGTAAACATCTTACACTTCATCCGGTTTGCATAAAGCATTTCCCAGCGAAAAAAAATACAGAAACAAACTTTTAAACCTTCTAAGTGAGATTATTAAACCGTAGACTGTAATTACATCTGTAAATTAAAAAACACCATCGTGGTATGTATTCGTTCAAATAGTCAATAAACCACGGAAATTTTAGTTTAAAACAATTATTTACATCTGATGTCTAAACTAATATTATAAAAGTGCGTGGTATTCGCTTTGCTAGCGGAGGTACCGGGTTCGATCCCCGGTAGGACGAATTTAGGAAATTGTATTTTCTAATTTGTCTGAGTCTGGACTGGTGGGAGGCTTCGGCCGTGGCTAGTTACCACCCTACCAGCAAAAACGTACCGCCAAACAAAGAGATTTGTGTTCCGGTACGATGCTGTGTAGAAACCGTAAGGGGTATATCGCCTCTTAACAGATTAGCGCGCTTCCATCTTAGACTGTATCATCACTTACCATCAGGTGAGATCACAGTCAAGCGCTAAACTGTCAGCAATAAAAAAAAATAAAAATAAAAAGAGGCAACATTTGTGTTTTTGTATGTATGTACAAAATGTCACACAAAAATCACTAGATCGATTTCAAAAATAGTTTCATAATTAAAAAGATGCATTTTCATTAAGTGATATAGGCTGTATTACTTTCTGAAAAAAAATAATACTGTAGTTATGCCACTATAACTACTTTCACACATTATAAAATGTAATTATAGTACCGACAATAATCAAATCATATTATTCATACCGCTGTATTGATTCTTATAGTATTAATGAATATTTTAATAAAGACCGTTTCAATCCATGTAAAATACTTTTTAAATTATTAAAATCGTATATTCCATTCGAAAGATATCACGAAGTTACAATGTTAAGTTAAAATCTAGAGAAAACAGTGTTACAACACACATTTCCGTATTTCTGTCTTAAAGTAATTAATAACTAAACTTTTATGTTAACAAAAATAAATCTATACTCAGACTTCGTAGACTTTCCACTGCCAGTTTCGCAGTTAGCTCCTATGTTATCCTCTTGTAAGTAGCAGCCCATTAACGTCCCACTGCTGGGCACAGACCTCCTCTCTCGCATGAGAGAGGGTTTTTAGAGCATAGACCCACCACGCTGCTCCACTGCGGATTGGCAGGCATAGTACACAAGTGCACTCTCGATTCCTTCACTCTCATAGTCTGGTGTGACGGGAATCCGACACGACCGAAGAGAGATCAGGCGCAGGACCGACGGCTTAACGTGCTTTTCGAGACACGAGGGTGGATAACACCGCCAACTTCCCATCTTCGGGCAAATATTGAGTAAATCTTAATATCTCTTGAATGGTGCCTAATTATGACCGTATATCAACCTTCCATCGCTTTGGGTTTTTAGGTGATCTTATTCTGGAAATCCTGCCACTGAGATCTATATTGGGTCAAAAAGGGATCCTTTTAAAGATGTGCACAAACAATCTATCTTCGCCTAATCCTCGTCATAAGCATGAGGCTAATTGAGCTTCTTTCTTTTCTGATGAATTGGTTTCAAGAGGTCTTCCTCAGAGCTTCCATGAGAATCACATTTAGTTTTTGCAGTGTATATGTTTTAAATTAATTTAATGTATTTCTCCTCTTACAGAAATTGATATCCACAAATCAGATGGGTGCCGATCAGAATGGGTAGAAGTACGGGATGGATACATGCCTAACGCTCCAGTATTAGGTCGTATCTGCGGTTCCGGGAAGGGACCTATGATGAGGTCCACGGGCTCCAGATTGACTGTTGTGTACCAACCTGGTCCAAAAACCAAACCACACAGAGGTTTTAAGGCACATTATGAAGGTATGTCATATATTAATTTTCACACGTATCTTTACATAAAATGAGGTCACTTCCGCTGTTTGTTCGCATAGATCTTTTAAACTACTCAATGAATTATAATGCAGTTTTCAACATTGAACAGTGTGGTTCAAGAGGAAGGTATGTATGTTTAATACTTGCATATTATAGAACAATAAATCAGAAAAATTCAAAGATTTGTTATGTGGTGTCGCAAAGATATTTTTCCGCACTTCAATAGCAAACGTGGGCTACACCTTAAGAGATATATCAAAGTAATGTGCTACGGAAATTTATATCTTCAAAATATCTATAAAAAGTCGTTGATTATATATATTTATCTCTAAAGGATGACCAACAGTAACCATTTTTAACTTTAACATATTGCAAAAGAATATGTGTTGTCTACAAAGCTATTCTAGACAATATAGTATTATTTCTCATCCAATTAAATATACTATATACATTATACATCTCATTTACATAAAAACTTAACAGGATTTCATTAAAATAAATACCTAAACAGATATCAGAGATTCAAAAACCCGTCCCGTATACAATCCTTGGTATTTTAAAACCCCATTATTTTGAAAACATATAATTAATGTGAGCTTAAGACGTGTTAAACTAACTTTACAAAATCTATCCAAAACTGTCTCGTAAAAACTAATGGCTAAGGTTTTAAAAACATCCACAATAAAAAGATTTTTATAAATATCTTTGAAGATTCAAGTGGAAATATAATTACTTAAGCAGAAGCGTTTCTATTTATAATATTGTTTAATATGATATAACATATGATAAAGTACGAAAAGTGTATGCCATTATGATCATTGATTTCATACAATTACTGAAGTGAAACTTCGTTAGGCGCATGAGGGTAAAATTTTTACGGATGAAACGCGTGATTAGGGTTACGAAGATGTGCAGCGTTGTTTATGCTAATTCGAATCTTTTCTAAATTTTAAATTTAAAAACATAACTTTACTAAATGACCTAAAACAGGTGGCATTTTTATGTACAAATCGTCATTTGAGATTTCAATAAACTATTTGTCTTAATTCTCGACACCTTTAATATTTTAATGACAATAAAATTCATTCAATTCCTTACGTATCTTCGTTTTTCCCTCCTTCTGTCTCGGAAATCTAAAGTTCTACATTTGTATAAATATAAACAAGACTTAAAAATTAGTTTGCCAAAGAAGTGTGTGCCAAAGAAGTGTCACACTTAAATTTTTTTTATGTATGCACAGGAAAATACTATATTCGAAATTAATGTAAAAAGAAGAAAGCCAGGATTTAGTTAAATATAGAATGAACGGTTGCATGTGTTGGGGATTTCCTAGAGGAAGGACTCTTTTGTGCATTTACAAATAGATGTGCTAAAAAAGTAATAAAAAGAACATGTTTTAAGAGTACTGGAGAATACGCATTATCTCACACGTTATTTATCTACTACACTTATAACATTAGCGTGTTGATGACATACCTTAAAAATTTTGCCCACCAAGTATCCATCCAATCCATCCATTTATATATTATTATTCCATAGGTTACCACTTACAGTTGATTTCTCGTCGTCCCCTTTAAAAGACAGCTTAATTAGCCCTGAAACGACAAATTAATTTACGAAACTGAATATTTGTGCTGCAGAAAAGGGCCGTTCGTGCGATTTACAATATGGGTCCAAGAGAGTCGCTAAGAAACAAATTCAAGGCAGTTAACATAATGACAGTTAACTGCGTATATATATTAGAACACTTGTTTATATACATAAAAACATTGACTCTTTTAATAAAAAGAGTGGATGTACATCATATAAATTAAAAAACAAAAACAAACTTGTTATGAATTCTAGTAGGCTGCATAAAATTAATAACTCATTTAAGGGTAACTGTATACGTTTCTATAATAAACTCCCACAAGACGTTTTAGAGATGTCAATTAATAAATTCAAAGTCTTTGTTAAAAGAAAGTTGATAGAAAAATCGTATTATAAGTTGCAAGAGTACTTAGACGATAGAAACGCGTGGGAGTGAACGAACTGCTCTAATTTGAATTGAAATATATTAAACTAACATGATATTGTAATGATGATGATAACAAAAAAAAAAAAAAATACCCGACTGAGTTTGTTGTGGGCTCTTCTCGGATCGGGGCGCGAAGGAACCCTCGTAACTTTAGATTTTAAGTCGTTCTGGAGTATCATCATCAGACGTACATTAGAATTGGAGTGTGGAAAAGAAAAGAAAAAAATATTTGACGATTCAAAAGTGCTGTAATATGCCTACTTGAATAAAGATATTTTGATTTGATTTGAAACGCTAAAACGTCTAGCCCTTAACAATGACATTGCCGTAAGCCGTGATTTTAATGACAAATGGATATTAATCTTGTCATAATATTAGTGTATGGCACAATTGATTGCGTCAACGCGAAAACTGTCGCAGACAGTTCCCCAGATGATATCCAATATCCGTCATCATTCCCGAGCAAATTATCTGTTATATCAAACATTGGTTATATCAAAATATTATTTATTAAGGATAAGTAACAGCCCATTAACGTCCCACTGAGTACAGACCTACTAACTCATAGAAAAGAAGATTTAGAGTACCAACACATCGTATACTTGCATTTTATACATATAGGGTTTTCTAATAAGAGCTCTCATTATATATGTCAGAGGATAAGAGAGAAGGAGCACATTAAGCACAGGGGCGTAGGGTTCTCCGCCGACATCGTCATTTAATTTCTTATTCTGTGGGCTTTTGTTGGTAATGTTGGTGCAATAAAACACTTTGTTAATTAACTCGGATTATAATGTTCAATCACTTAATGTTCCCGATATCAATTTACACAGACTCATTAGCAATAGCTAGGAACGCGACAGTTCCAACAGTAGACCGCTCCGGTCGAGCACCACTCGACAACTGCCGAGAGACTCCCGCCGGACTACCACCATTGACTCTGTCCCACGCCGATAGATGGCGCCATCGTTCCACAGACATCTGCCCTCCGACAATGTCCGAAAATGTCAGCCAAATGGCAGCTACAGTTGTGACACTATATTTTTTTCGTGACATTTTCCATGACCAATTCGCACATTTGCTGCTGTATGTCCTTGATAACTTCACGAATTCCATCTTTAATGTCTTGAATCGATTATGGAGCATTGGCATCGACCTTGTCTTTTACGTGACCCAAAAGAAAAAAAGATAAAAAAACAATACCTCGAGGTTCAATTGTAACCATCTCTTCAAAAAATAACACGTCCAGAAAACATTTTTTTCTAAATTGCGGTTGTTTTCTTGCTTGTGTTGGCATGTAGCGCTTTGGGAGGAAGTGGTATTCTTCTGCGAGACCTTAATCTCCATGAATCGTCAGTAAGTCTTATCTGGGGCATCAGGGACGAATGCGCAAGAACCCCTGGTGTTTCACTTATGGATGAAGAGGGTTCCGCTGGGTTTAGTGAGTTTTCCAGGACCTCCTCCCTCGTCAAGACCCCCACTCCTGACCCATTCAGGTCGGGGTAAGTGTTTTAAGGCATTTACGCAAAAAAGGCACGTTTTGTATAAACATATATACAATTTTCGTTGTGTTATACGTAGTGATCGCTATTTCAGCAAGAATACCCCCAATTGTACTCCTTTTTTTTATGTCTTAAGTGTACAATAAAGAGTATTATGTTGTATACATATCATATTGATATAATCTGTGATATATACAATATATAAGAACTTAAACATTTTGTAATTAAGATACCTTGAGATATATTCCTTGATGATGATGAAAATCAACGTGTGTTTTTACTACAGCTGTTTGCGGTGGTGATATTGAAGTGGACAACAGTGGTCATTTAGAATCACCCAACTACCCTGACGATTATCAGCCCAACAAACTATGCATATGGAAACTGTCAGTGCCACAAGTAAGATCGTTTCTTTTTAATCATGCTTTTTTTTGGTTGTATATATGTAACGGATTTTCATTCTAGAAAATTACCATTTCCTCTATTTTTACAGGATTATCAAGTGGCTCTGCGTTTTCATTCATTTGAAGTAGAAAATCATGACACTTGTAACTATGACAAAGTGAAGGTGAGAGATGGAGATTCGTTGGATAGTCCTCTCATTGGCATGTTCTGTGGACAAAAAATACCACCTGATATCAGGTGAGAAAATATATAAATGAAATGAAATAAGAGATTTTTGATATGATAATATCTTTAGGCGTAATGTGCACGTCTAATTTGTGGATATTAAATGAGACTAAGCCATCATGCTCGGCTATTTAATATTCGTTCCTGCAAAGATATAATATTATATACTGACTACATGAAAAGTCATGATGGCCTCGGAGTGAGACGAGTGGATTCTTGTTTAGGATCCAAGGTTAAAATCCTGACAGGCATTTAAATTTACAAAAACGAAATTTACGTGCTCGATCATTCTTTCCAATCCATCATTATTCTTTTCGATGAAGAAATCTGGTTGGCTGGAAAGGCTGTTAGTTAAATTATCTTCCATAGTAATCGGAATTCATTCCCACTTCTTTATTAAAATGTTATCCAAGACGACAAGTCCAATCAAGCTAAATCTTGTCCTCGCGTTTGAGTTTTCATTAGAGTTCAATCTACCTCCAATATTATCCACACATTTGTTATCACTTAGATTGTACGGCCGAGTTTAATTTGCCCGCGCTTTTTAACGGAAATAACAGTCGTCTACCCCGCCCTGTACGGACATTTTTGCGTCGATTGCCCCACGGATCAAATGACGCTAAAGTGACTCTTAAACTGACATGTTCATGAAAGACTACCAAATGTTATGATTTTTTTGTTTGCTAATAGTTAAACTATATAATGTTTTCTTTTGTTTATTAAATTAAGACTCTGGCTTAGCGTCATGTTGCGCTAAACTTTTACAAATCGTCGCGTAAACGTATCTTAAGAATTAAACCTTAGCTCAATGGTTTTCATTGTTATTTACTTACATAATCAAAACACAAAATAATCACTAATAAACACTCACAGTTTATAACATACCACAAAAAACTTAACGATCTTCGCCGCGACACACACACATACCGTTAGTAACGGTCACTTTGTAACTGATTTACTACTACTTTTTTCTATTGTCTGATGTTATTACTACGCGTATTTTGTTACGACAATTACCGAGAAGCAAAATAGATAATACACATTATCACTTAAATGAAAGAAATGCTTATGTTTCTGATTGCCAAAGTTGAGACGGAAATATCGTATCAACTAGTAGTTGACACGGGCAATGCGTTACTGTATATTACTGTATCCGACTTCTTTATTTTTGAGAATATAGCTTATTATCCAGTGGGAGGTCTATGATAATTTGGTTTCTTTGAGAAGATACATTCATCAGAGGCGATTAAATCATGACGTGTATGGTATCTTTGAAGATTTTAATTTTTCAAAAAAAGGTATTATCAGTTATTGACTACCCTGCGATCCAGTCGTAACAAAATATAGGCTTTATAGATTCATTTATAAACACATGTTGGTTACGAACGAGCTCGTGACATTGGATAATATTATTCTTACGTTTTTGGCGTCTTTTTCCAGATCTACGTCCAACAAACTCCTTGTGATATTTGAGTCGGATAGCTCAGTGCAAAAGGCTGGTTTTTCCGCCACTTTTATGAAGGAGTTTGATGAATGTGCTTCTATAGACCATGGCTGCAGCCATTCCTGTGTAAACACTCTCGGTGGTTACGAATGCGCATGTGACATTGGTTACGAACTGCATTCAGATGGAAAGAAATGCGAAAGTGAGTGTTTTTATTTAGAAGATACATAGAAGTGCTGTATTTAAGTAAATGTTAATAATCTCTTATGGTAAATGGTATCATTATCTCTCTACAAAAGCTGCCTTATGGCTTTAAGCAATCACCTCCAGGGAACTCTTTGTAATTACATTTGGGTTAGGATAAACTAGTGGTTGGGATTGAAATATGCCTAATTGTTCCTTTAAAATTCAACATTATGCATTTCAATGAAGAAAAAACATTTCGATAAGCATACGTTAAGAACGATTCTAAGGTTTAGGAAATCATCCATTCCGAAATAGGGCTGCGTTGTGGGTTTGAGCTCCGAATTCTTTCTTTCATGGGTGAGAAGTTCTATATACAGTAGAGTCTCGTTTATAAGTCTATAACTTACAATCATGATAGGAAACTTTCCTATTCGTAATTCCAAATGCAGAAAGGATATGGAGCTCAAACCCACAACTCAAAAAAGACTTATTAGTACGGAGATTACTACCATTATTATTTTTTTCAATTTCACAGATGCATGTGGAGGTGTCTTATACGCACCAAATGGTACCATAACATCACCATCGTTCCCGGACCTTTACCCGCCATCCAAAAACTGTTTATGGGAGATAGTTGCTCCTCCGCAACATAGGATTACACTTAACTTTACACACTTTGATTTGGAGGGCAGCAATAATATGTATCATCAGGTAAGTTTAATGACATGGCTGAACGGATTAAGAACTTACATACGTACATACCATCATGCCTCATTCCCATATGGGTAGGCTTAGACCACGTCCTTCCACTTGCCATGATCCTTGCATATCTCCTTCGCATCTTTCATTCTCATTAAACCTTTCATACAAGTTCGTCGGTTTAAAGTACTCTTGACCTGTCATGTATTGACATTTTAATTCATTCCTTGACAAATTTTTATACATTCATTGATATTTTTGTATACATTCATTGGCAAGTAAGTTTTTGTTGTCTAGTAAATGTTTAATATAATTTACAGTTGTTTTTATTTATGTTATACAATATATTGTGAGAGACGAATATTGTTTTGTATATGGTAAGGCATTGTAAGAAACAGTCTCTTGGAATCCGACCTCGTTGCTGCACTGAGGGTTGGCAGAATTACTTCAGGGTATGCAGCTTTCCTCAGGATGGTTTTCCTTCATCATTATTATATAGAGAAACTTAGCCTTGCCTGCTGTGTATTCCCTAAACGAGAATTCATGCGTCTCACCACTAGGCTTCGTGACTTTTGTGTGTTTTATAAAGTGACCTAATAATATGATGATTAGATCATGTTTAACTATAGAGTTCTTGATGTCAAGTCTAGGGCAAGGTCTCGTTTATACAAATTATGTAATAAGCGGAAGCAATAAGCGTAATTCATGTCACACGATGTACACGTTTCGACAATTACGTTACGAAGTTCACTAACCAAGGTCCTGGATTCGAACCCTGACGGAAATTGCATTCTTTAATTGGTCTGCGAATTGGACTGGACCACCCTTCCAACCAAGACATACCACAAAGCAAGTAAATGCATTCCGCTGCGATTCTGTTTAGAAACCTTAAAACATAATTTAACTTTTACAAGCTTAGCTCTAGCCACTTAAAATGTATCATCACTTACCATCAGGTGTGATTTTACGTAAGCGTTAACGTGCCAACAATACAAATAGACACGACCGTTTATTGTACGTGAATACGGCTTGTAGCGGAGGTTTCCCCATTCGTCACGCGCGATGTGTTACAGTCCTTAGCGTAATAAATTCTTTGTTCCTTTAACTATCCAGTGATGAAATTGCATTTCATACATACATACATAATAGCATCACGCCTCATTCCCATAGGGGTATCCAGAGACCACGTCCTTCCACTTGCCACGATCCTTTCATATCTCCTTCACTTCTTTCATTCTCATTAAACCTTTCATTAATTAAAATGTCCTGGATTTGGTCCAGGAACGCCTTGGTCTTCCCCTTCCAACTTTTCCATTCACTTTTGACTCGTAAATCCTTTCTGACAGTCTCCTACCATTCATTCTCTCTACGTGCCAAACCATCTAAGCAATCCTTTCTTAAATTTTGTCACTACATCTTCTTTTATACGTTCATAACGTTCTCTTATCCTACTATTTCTTACTTTGTCACTCCACTCATACTTCTCCATCTGCCATACTCAACTTTCACTACTATATATATATATGTGTTGGCACCAACACTCCTCCATGCACAGCCAGTCTGACCTTTCGAGAAACCATCTGGCTATTCATAAAGGCGTGCAGAGCACCATTTACCATATTTCCTGCATTCACTCTCCTTTTAGTATCACTTTTACATGTTTCATCTTTTGTATATTTAAATCCCAAATTTACAAATTCTTTCACCTCTTCCACTTGTCCTCGGTCTATCAAAATATTGCCATTCATCATAGATTCATCTCTATCAAAAAGCATAACTTTCGTTTTGTTTACATTCGGTTTCATACCTTTCCTTTTCAAAGCTTCATTCATAATATTTACCATCTCCTGTAGCTCATTAGAAGATGATGCAAGTATCACTTGATCATCAGCGTAAAGTAAACATTTGATGAGTAATTCATTCATTCTTGACCCATACATACTTTCTTTTAAACAAGCAGTTCATGAATAGGTTGAATAGCCATGGTGACGCAACACATCCCTGTCGAACACCTTTTTCGAAAGGAAACCACCCCGTGTTCACCCCGTTTATTCTGACACAAGCACTAGAACCCTCATAGAGAGACTTCAATGTTTGACTCAGATTACTGTTCACCCTATACGTAGACAACATTAAATAAAAATAAAATAAAAACTTGTTTTATTCGGATCATCTCACAATGTGCCATAAAAACAAATGGGAACGATGATCCTCTAGAAGTTTAAACTGTGTTGCAGTGATCAACGCTCTTCTTTGCGATATATGTATGTTCTATTTTAAATGTGTGTGTGTGTGTGTGTAAATTGTGGTGATAAAATCATGCAACTGACTTAACATTGACCACAGCTCAGTCCTCACTACTCGATCGTAGGTTATTGAATTTCGGATGGAGGTTATAGATATGCAGCTACAACGACAAACTGTAACCCCTGATTTTATTATTCGTTTGTTTTTATTTGCTTCCCAATAAAGATGTATTCACGTCAAAATAACTTTCACAGGAATGTGAGTACGACAGTGTGACAGTACATTCAAGACTTGGTGCTGATGTATTGCGACGTCATGGTGCGTTTTGTGGATCAGTACTACCACCTCCTGTAACTTCAGATGGGTCAGTCTTACGTGTTCAGGTATGCATAGGAACATTTCGATTTAATATATTAAACTAATATGATATTGTAATGATGATAACAAATAAAAATACAAAATACCTGACTGAGTTTGTTGTGGGCTTCTCAGATCAGGGCGCGACGGAACTTTAGATTTTAAGACGTTTTTTAATACCGTCATCAGACGTACATTAGAATTATTGTGTGAAAAAATATATATTTGAAGATTCTGAAGAAGATTGAAGAAGTGCTGTATTAGGCCTACTTGAAAAGATATTTCGATTTGATTTGGATTAGTCCACTGATTCATAAAATACATCGGACAAAAATAGCTATCCCCCATTGTCCCCCCAGATCCCTTCCCCCATTGTCACATTTGCAATTAATTTGAATCTCTTTGTGGCTTAAATTAACAGTTTTTTTTATTGTTGTATTACTGATAATATATTGGTCATTTCTTTAAATGCATATGCAATAACTTAATAACAAAATGTGACATGAAAATCGTAAAATCAAAGAAGCTAAACATATTTTTCCTGGATGGATCGAACGCTGTCTTACCGAGAAGTGCATGAGCTTCTAGTTGATGATAATATCTTTTATAAATAGAATATAATATTTATGTTTGTGTAAAATATACATGGAATATATTTTGTACATTCTTCTGTCTTTGCATATGTTCATTACTGTCTCTTCATTTGTTAGTCAACGCCTGATTGTTCTCAAAATACAAGATATTCTAGATTTATAACATTAGTAAAGTAAGAAGTGAAACTTCTTTAGCAAACCAATTTGGAGGGAGGGAAAAAGGAATATATTTTAGGAATTTAATGAATTTGATTGTCTTTCAAATATTAAAAGTGTGGAAAATTAATACAAATCAAATTTTGACGGTCTCGTTGGCGCAGAGGTATTCGCTTTGCTACCAGATGTCACGGGTTCGATCCCCGTTAGGACGAATTTAGGAAATTGTATTTTCTAATTTGTCTGCGTCTGGACTGGTGGGAGACTTCGGCCACCCTACCAGCAAAGACGTACCGCTAAACAAAGAAATTTTTGTTCCGGTACGTGCTTTATAGAAACCATAAGGGGTGTATCGCCTCTTACCATATTAGCGCGCTTCCACTTTAGTCTGTATCGTCACTTACAATAAGGTGATATCACAGTCAAGCCCTAAACTGTAAGCAATAAAAAAATAATTTATTGAAATTTCAAATGACGAATTTTGAAAAAAAAAAACGCTACGAGTTTTTTGTCTTACAAATTATTATTTAAATTTTGTTTTTGATTATTTAAAATTATATAAAAAATAGTATATCTAATTATTAAATGACGAGTGGCAAATTAAAATGACTAATACCTTCAAAAGAATTAGCATAAAAAAGTTCTTCGTGGAGCTAATCACGTGTTTCATTCGTCCTTAAAAATTTAAGTGGTTTTGAATAAATGAAACATTATTTCACGGTAAAAATATATCTATGGAGAATAGGAGAAGGAGCATAAAGCATAGGGGCGTAGGGTTCTTCGCGGACATCATAGTTCGTGACATCCATAATTCAATCTCCACACACTTTATTAATTAACTCAGATTATAATGTCCAATCACTTAATATTCCCGATAACAATTTACACAAATACAAACAATAATAGGTAGTCTATTAAATTATTGCTATTCATCATAGATTCATCTCTTTCAAAAAGCATAACTTTCGTTTTGTTTATATTCGGTTTCATTCCTTTCCTTTTCAAAGCTTCATTCATAATATTTACCATCCCGCTGTAGCTCATTAGCAATGATGATGATAACAAAAAAAAAAACAAAACACCCGACTGAGTTTGTTGTGGGCTCTTCTCGGATCGGGGCGCGAAGAAACCCTCGTAACTTTAGATTTTAAGTCGTTCTGGAGTATCATCATCAGCCGTACATTAGAATTAGAGTGTGGAAAAGAAAAGAAAAAAAAATTTGACGATTCAAAAGTGCTGTAATATGCCTACTTGAATAAAGATATTTTGATTTGATTTGATTTAANTTTCTTTAAATTTATCTCTTAGAGAAGCACGAGATCCTAATTGATATATGGCCCGTATTGCTCTTTTTTGCAAAATGAAGATAGTTTCAATGTCCGCCGCCTTCCCCCATAACAGTATCCCGTAACACATAATGCTATGAAAATAAGTGAAATACGCCATTTTAGCAGTTTCAACATCAGTGTATTGCCTCACCTTCCTAACAGCAAATGCAGCTGAACTAAGTTTACTTGCCATATATATAACAAGCTCTTAATAAAATATTTATTTATGTCTCTGTATGTCTCCCATTGTCACAAAACATTTGATATAACAAACATTTTCTTAGTTCCTTCAATTTCGTTATATCTAGGCAATGTTTTCAGTTTACCTCGGACACCTCAGTCCATCATTCCGGATTCGCAGCCGCGTATTACATAGACGTGGATGAGTGCGCCGACAACAATGGCGGCTGCCAACATGAGTGTCATAACACTCTTGGCGGTTATGAGTGTGCCTGCCACAGTGGCTTCACTTTACACCCCAACAAACACGACTGTAAGGAAGGTGGCTGTAAACATGATATTACTCATCCTCATGGCACCATATTCAGGTAAAACTTTATCTAACATGTAATTAGTTATATACTAATATATGCTAATACAATTATTAAACTCAGCGTAGATAACTGCTGGCCTAGCGGTGAAACCAGTGAATTCTCGTTTGGAGACATCATGGATTGAAATCCTGGGCAGACATCCTTACGTTTCTCTTTTAAAAATGAAACAGTGCTTGATTGTTCTTTTCAATCCATCATTGTGCTTTTCGGATGTGGGACACAGTGTGAGGAAACCTGTATACCATGTGATTGATTCTGAGCTATGTCTGGCCGGCCAATCCACATTGCTGCTGCGTGATTCTCTAGAAAACCCTCTCTCCTATGAGTGAAGAGGCCTAAGCCCACCAGTGGGACGAAAATGGGTTGCTAATTATGTTTCACGTTCAATTAATAATTAAAAACAGTTTACCGAATTTTTTTGGACAAATTATGACAGTGATAAGTGTTTTAATGTGGAACAGTTATGTGACAATGTTTGTGGCGTCTAATTTTGTGGTGAATAAGTGGAAATCGACTTAAAAATAGTACCCCTAACGTAAAGAAATCCAACTATAAACAGAACATTTGTGTAAACGATAACAATCCTACAAGTGAACTTTAACAAATATCCATGAGAGATCTATAAAACAAAAGAGAAACAGTTTGAAAATTCGATTTATAACGAAATAATATCGTTAACTCAATTCTAAATCGTATTTGTGAATCATCTGTCAAATACTTCAAATATCAGCATTGCTATAACAACAAGACTTGTAAATTCGCACTTCAACCCGTTAACACGGTGGATAAATGTGGAGGCACTCGGCCTTCCGACCTATGCTCTTAGTTCAAACCCAACTCTGAAAATAGTGAATTAATTTCATAATATAGTAATTGTAAGACACTCAAACAAGTATGGATTTCTCAGGTGTAACATTACGTAAACCACGCAAGTCAAAATCACTTAGCAACATAACGATTCTCGATGCGTCTGTGACAGAGATGTCAAGTCTTTTCGATAGCACCACTCTCAGCGTGCCATGCGTTTCAATAGATGACGCGGAAACTTCTAAAAACTTCAAAACAACAATCACCAATCTAACTGATGAACTGCAGAGCGCATTTCAGGAAATTGAAAATTTAAATTCTGAAAATACACACCTTAAATCAGAATTAAAAGAATGCCATAAAATTATCAAGAATTTTAAAAAAGTTACATTGGCGGAACGGTATGTTAAGACACCCTCATTGGTAAAAGCGAAAAAATATTTACAAAACATTAGTTCATCATCTACACCTTCAAATTATAGTGAAAATGTTGCACCCTCAATAGTAATTGATAGACAGATGGACCAAACGTCTTGTAACTTATTCTCTACGCCAACAAGAAATTGCCGCTTAGACTTAAGTCAGCAAAATGACGGGGAGGACCTAGATACGAACAATGCTAATAATATAATTACCAATAAAGACACAAATAATATCAAAAATGATTTGACCCCAGAGATACCAATAAATTTTGTAGATGAAGGATCAAAACCAAAGAAAGTCATAGACAGCAACTACCCCAATATTGCTGTCGTATCGGAAGCCTCGAATGATACGGACAATCTAAATTCTGCGAAAACTATTGACAATAAAAAACATAATGTTATAGTAATAGGCGATCAACAAGTACGCCATATTCAATCTATCTTGCAATCGCTACTGGGATTAAATTACTTAGTTACATCTTTCTGGAAACCTGGTGCTAATACAAATGAAATTTTAAAGATTCAAAAGAATTACCTTGATATGACAAAAAACGATTATATTATTGTAATGACAGGTCTGAATGACAGGAATCCTTTTGAATTTGAAACCACAATTAATATGTTTATTCGGACCCTCTCAAATACAAATATTTTAATTTGTAGAGTACCTCATAACAAAACTCTAAATGAGTCTAAGTTAAATTATGTACTACAATTTCTATGCGAAAAATATGACTATGCAACTTTTGTCGATATGAATTATTTCCGTTTTGTACCTTACAGTGAATACGCCCTAAGTAAGTGCCGAGCTCTTTTAAAAGACATTCTACGTATTGATTATAGAATTAAGTTTATAAATTATTATACTGATTTAAAAAGCAGAAAAAAAACATTTACAGATAAAAGTACACAAACTGATACATACACCAAACTAGATCCTACAAATAAAGATATAAAAAACTCCGTGCCCGGTGACATGTTTTTTCGAGCCTAATCAAATTTATGTTTTACATCAGAATATAAACGGACTGATATCTAAATCACATTTATTATCAGTTCATATAAATGAAATTGAGACCAATATCAGGTTAGATGTAATATGCATAACGGAGCATAATATGTTGAATGATGACATTGATATACTGTCTATTCCAAATTTTAGTCTCGCATCTCACTGCTCGAGAGACAATAGACGTGGAGGTTCATGTATTTTTGTACGGAACATCCATAAATATCGACCTATTGCTAAAATTAATAATTTTAGTGCAAAAAACATACTAGAATGTAGTGCCATTGAGTTACTCGACAGCAAAGTTATAGTTATATGTATATATAGATCTCCAAAAACCGATCCATTGTCGCTCAAAATATTCTTTCAAAATATAGACAATATATTATCTACTTGTTGTCTAAATAAATTAAAAGTGATCATTTGTGGGGATTTTAACATTAACATGTTGAAAAGGGATGCGCTATCATCTCGTTTTGAACAAGTCCTACTAAGTTACAACTTGAAATTGGAAATAAAAACTCCAACGCGCTTACGTAGTGGTACTTGTATAGATAATTTTGCGCATAACTGTCAGAGGACAAAACATAGAATTCTTGAATTGGCACTATCAGATCACACTGCACAACTATTGCAATGCCCAGTAAAGTACACTTGTCCAATCCCATACTGGTTTATATATAGACGTGATTTGAGTCAAGAAAATATGACAAAATTTATTACCTATTTAAATTCTTTAACTTTTTCTGAATGTTATATTACAAATGACCCTAATGAATCATATGACATATTTTTTGACTTATTTAAATTATTATATGACCTATGTTTCCCAATTATTAAAATTAAGATAAACCCAACAAAAAAACCTAAATGGATCACTAAAGGTATTAAAAAATGTTGTATGCGGAAGAGGCAAATGCTTTGGAAATATAGATCCAAGAAATGCAGCAAATATAAAGAGGAATTTAAAAAATATTCAAAACGTCTTAAAAAAATCATTACCTTGACTCAAAAAGCCCAAAATAGTTACTATATTAATACTGCTACAAATAAATCCAAGGCAACATGGAATATTATACGCAACTCAAATAAATATACACCTATAAGTAATATTGAACAAGTCAAAGTGAATGGAGAAATGGTGAGTAAACCATTAGAAATCGCAAATGCATTTAACAATTTCTTCATTGATCAAATTGAATATAGCTGTCTTAAGAAACGTACAAATTTTAAATTTATGTCTAACTGTAAGTCAATGTTTTTAAACCCTACGACATCCGATGATATAATCCGTTACATAAAATCTTTGAAAAATACTAACAGCACCGGCTTTGATGAGATTTCAACCAAAGTCATAAAATTTGTCGCTTTAAGTATAGCCCCTGTACTCAGTCATATAATAAATCTTTCTATCGAGCACGGAAAATATCCTGATAAATTAAAAATAACAATTATAAAACCTCTACTTAAAAAGGATAATAAAGAAGACATGGGAAATTATAGACCAATTGCTCTTATACCCATATTTTCAAAAGTTTTTGAAAAAGTTATTTACGATGCTCTCTACTCTTATTTTGATAAGCATAATTTATTTTCTAAGCATCAAATGGGCTTTCGTAAAAACAATACTATAAATATGGCTATATATAAATTTCTAAAGGAATTAATGTACAACGTTGATAAAAGTTTTGTTACTTGTGCTCTTTTTATGGACTTCAAGAAAGCATTTGATTGCGTAGACCATAACATATTACTCCACAAAATGCACAACTACGGAATAAGGGGTAACGTACTCGAGCTAATGAAATCTTACTTAAACCACAGAAAGCAGTTAGTATACGTTAAAAGTATAGACCAAAATTCTAAATTAGAATTAACGTACAAATCTAATGTGCTATTAAATCCACGTGGCGTCCCACAAGGAAGTATACTTGGTCCTCTTTTATTTTTGATATTTATTAATGATTTCCCCTGTATTTCTCAATATCCAATGACGATGTATGCAGATGATTGTAATATAATACTTTTTGACGATAGTAAAATAAATTTTGAGACAAAAATAAATAGCGCATTAATTGATATGGTTGACTGGATAGTAAATAATAAATTAATATTAAATTTTGACAAAACTAAAATAATGACATTTGTGAATAAAAATAAGGTTCGCCCAACATTAAAAATTCATTATGATAATCAAGTAATTACTGAAACCAAAACTATAAAATTTTTAGGAGTTCAAATAGATGAAGACTTAAATTGGAAAGCACATGTTGAATCAGTTTGTGTCAAGCTTCAAAAGTGTTCATATGCACTTTACATGTTATCAAAAACTGTAAACAGAGCTACACTTTTAGTTGCCTATAATGCATATGTCGTCTCTATTTTACGATACGGAATCATGTTCTGGGGTAATTCCACAGCACGTGAACTTGCGTTCAAGGCGCAAAAAAGATGCATTAGATCAATATGTCACCTTAAACAAACTGATAGCTGTAAACCATATTTTAAGGAATTAAATATATTAACGTTACCTAGTCTCTACATCTATGAATCCATGCTCTTTGTAAAAAAGAACATCACTCTATATAATAATATTAATAGCAATAGACATAAACAGAAGCTAAGAGTACCACCATCCAGGACTACAAAATTCAGCAACAGCGCATACATTATGCTACCGAAGCTATATAATAAACTACCTGCTGAACTCATTACAACTAGTGACTTTTTCAAATTTAAAGATAAATTAAGAGACTATCTATTAGAAAAAACTTTCTACACGCTAGATGAATACTTAAATTAATTTTATTTGTAATTTGCCAGACGAAGCATTCGTGTGCTTACTTTTACATAAGTTCAGACAAATTTACATAAACGGTACTCCCATGCATAAGGGGATACTGATACGTAAGTGTAAAGTTGAGGAATATTTCAATGGTACTAATGTTTGAATCAGTCTGATTTTTTAATTAATATTTTGTGTGAAGAGAGAGATTTACTTAAAAATGACATAATTTTTAATTTAGGAAATTTTTTGTATGACTTTATTATTGATTGACTTTATTTTACATATTATGCATCCTAACTATCTATAATATAATTTGATTTGTAATATTGCTGAAACTAGACAATAAAAAAGGAATAAAATTTGTACACCGGAAACGGTAAAATGTGATGGACACTTATTTTGTATATTGTAACATCTATAACTGACCACATTTGACAAATAAATAAATATTATTATTATTATTATATTACCTTTTTTATATGCTATTTGCAGTCCAAATTATCCAGACACTTATCCATCAAGAAAAGACTGTGTGTGGCAATTCTCAACGACTCCGGGTCATCGGATAAAGTTGATATTCAACGTTTTCGAACTGGAACCTCATCAGGTATATAAGTAAACTAGCTGGTGTCTTTAACCTTATCTGGTTATAATTAGTGCACATGATTGAGAGATATTAAGTTGCATACGCCAATTATTAATTGTTCATAGTCTGTTTATTCTTCATTACATGGTATAAAAATAAATCGCTTCCTATCTTTGTTAGCTTAGATCTTTTAAACTATCCAATGGATTTAATGCAGTTCCAGCAATAGATAGAGTAATTCAAGGGGAAAGTTTATAAGTATAATACATTTATATTATAGTACAGAGAAACCGAAAAATTACAAAAATTGTAATGTGCTGTCGAAACAAACATAATATAATTGTGCGCTTAAATCGCAAACGCTACCTAAACCTTATGAGATAGATTAAAATAATGTGCTATGGAATTGTATATCTTAGAAAGATCTATAAAAATGCCACAAAAGTATATATTTATCTCTAAAATACAACCCGCGTAGCCATTTTTATCTTTTACATATTACAAAAAAATATGTATTATTTACCAAGCTATTTTATACAATACAGTATTATTCTTTATTGAATTAAATACATTACATACGTTGTAAATTTTATGTAGATTTAAACTGCCCTTAATTGTTTTTCATTAAAATAGATATCTGAGATTTAAAAAGGTTTAAGACCCAAATATAGATGTACGCGGACAAATTTGAGTGATTCGCTAGTATTATTATATTAATGTAATGTTAACAGTGTTTAAGAAAGAATTTACTGTAGGAATGTACTTATGACCACGTAACTGTCTACGATGGAGCTTCTGCTGATGAGAAAACCTTAGGAAGGTTCTGTGGGGGTAAGCTACCACATCCAGTCGTGGCTTCCCAAAATCAAATGTACGTTGTCTTCAAGTCCGACGCTTCTGTACAAAGGAAGGGATTCTTAGCTACTTACTCAACAGGTGAGTTAACATATGTTACTTCCACATCCTATATTCTATTTTAGGTTAATTCTGCTGATATATTTGTACTGCAGAATAGTTGTACCGCTCCCATTGGTCTTATTATGATTATATTAGCGCATAATAGCTATAAATATAGCCTAAAGCCATCCTCCAACTTTACAAATCGGGCTACTAGTTCCAGAGATTAGCCAGTTCAAATGAAAAAACTCTTCATCTTCATTTAGAAATAAACAACCTCGTGTAGCCCCAACATTTTATAAACATTAAAATTACTCACAATTATCAATTAAGACCAAAAAAGTAGACATTTTTTATTGCTGACAGGTTAAACGCTGACCTGGTAAGAGGTAATTTACCTCTTATGGTGTCTATACAGCATGGTGGCACATCTTTGCTGGTAAGGTAACTAGC
The DNA here is from genome assembly GCA_015832385.1 of Elymnias hypermnestra. Classification (NCBI taxonomy): domain Eukaryota; kingdom Metazoa; phylum Arthropoda; class Insecta; order Lepidoptera; family Nymphalidae; genus Elymnias; species Elymnias hypermnestra. Next base: position 760,709 of record JACTOM010000667.1, read on the forward strand.
CACGGCCGAAGCTTTCCACCAGAAGGTCATGTCGCTGGCGTGATGTCTTAAGGCACGGTTTTGTTCTGATTTGACAATATAGAACTATATAATGTCAAGTGGAACCAAATGAATTTTAGAAAACATTTTATATATTTTTACAAATGATAACAATACTATTTCAATTTTCATTAAAAATGAATTTCTGAACGGATTGCCAAAAGCACGCCGACAGCTCACGATACAACCCAAATGCGTGTGGCTTCACAATAATTTCTCCTCACGCAGCTGATACAGTGTTGTGAATTTCATTAAATTTGTCAATTTTGTCAAATTAAATTTTTTTATAATGAATTATAATGTTTAAGCTTTAAAATACACAAATCTCGGTAAGTTATAAAAATTAAAACCCTAATTATGTAAGGCTTATGTGGAACGAAACGATTATGCGCCTTAAATCTATGCCAATAAAGCTTTTTTCTTAATTATAGCCTGTGGTGGGTACCTTGCAGCAACAGAGACTGTTAAGCACCTTTACTCACATGCACGGTATGGCCATGATTCGTACGAGTCCCGAGCAAATTGTGACTGGAGTATTGTAGCTCCTCTAGGGCAATTTGTTAGACTTACCTTCCTTACCTTTGACCTGGAGCCAGAAACCAACTGTGGTTATGACTATGTACAAATACTTGGAGGGTTAGAAGGCAGTGCTGGAGATTATGGAAGCTTTTGTGGTACTAAGGTGAGTAGCGTTAAAATATCAATATTCAGCATAGCATTTTGGTCATCATTTGCGTGTAACCTTTCATTTTTTGGTAAAGTAATAAAATATTAAAATCTTAAATAAAGAATGAAGAAATATAAAAAAAGCTTATGTGGTAATTTGGTTTTTAAAACTTTAGTGTTACTTCAAATTTCTGAACAGTTCAGTCTCGTCTATCGGTCTGTATTTGGAAACTGTGAATCACTCGCTAACTCACACACGAGAGCTCTAACTATTCATCTGAATGACTAGAATTTTAGAAAAGCGACTTACCCATAAAGAGTATCCCATAGATTCCCACTAAGAATCTTAATCAATAGAAATATATGATTAATTACTTCGAAATACAGCATACCCTCTTCTTTCTATGAAGGTCTCCTTAACCGCAGGGTTTATTGAAAGAGTTCGTTATTTAGCAATAAGACTACTGAATCTAGTTTATCTATACATATTATAGGTGTCCTAAGTCTTTTTTGTCGTGTTCTATAATATATACATCTATATAGATTTAAACGTTTCCACAAAACATGTTTTCCATATTTCCACCCGAGCAAAACCTCCTTAGGGGAACATAATAGAAAAACAGCAAGTTTTCCATGATTTTAACGGGAACTTTTTATCTTTGATTGGTGCTATTAAATATTTAACACTCATAAAATATCGAAGAGATTTCAATGTGTTATCTTTACAGGGCCCTCCTGAGATAGTATCGACTACTGAAGCCCTACTAGTTAAATTTCGTACAGACGATTCGATAGTATTCAAAGGATTTTCAGCATCATATCAAGCTGTTAAACCAGAGGTATGGAGTGGTGAAGACAGTTCTGAAGGAGGGGAAGACTTGGATGAGGAAGAAGATGAACAAATGCCTCCTTTAGTTGTTGGTAGGAGAGGGGTTCGAGGTCCTTTCCTGCCTAGGTTTGTTCGTCGACCCACGTGACGGTGGCCATTACGACATACTCGGCACAGACGACTGCATCGCAACACTTACCATAACAATCGGCTCAAAATTGGGAATAGCCCTTTTTAAAACTGTAATTTATTCCTTTTTTTAATCTACATTTTTTGTAGGGATCGGAATATCTTGAATCAAAATTGTATTTCTCTAGGTTGAAATGGTAAGACTGTATGGTCTAAAAGCTTTGCCTTTTGGAATGAACATAAAAAACACCTTATAGTAAAAGGTTTTTGACCACACAGCTTCCTCTTCAGCTTGAGCCTATAAAATCAAAAATAATTACACTTTTAAAACGTCATAATATATACATTTTTAAATTCATCCCTTCAATAAAAAAAAACAAGTTTTAGATAATATAATAGAGTTAATAATACTTGTGCGGTTTTACAAAATTACGATGAAAGTGAAACTGTACTAAATTTGCACGAATGAGTGAGAAGATAAATGCTACACGGTTAGCTGATGTAAGACATGGCCACCGCCATGTTGGCCTCGGTTGGTTTACCGAGAGTCTCCATTTATCTTCACTCAATGGCTATAAGGCGGAATGATAAATGGATGAAAAAATTTGAGGCGATGTAAAAGTTTTACTTTAAAAACAAAATATAACGTTAAGAATAATGCAAATTTAGACACCGAAAACGTTATTTACTTTTTTTTATTACGTAACCAGTTTCCCGGATTCAAATTCTAGCTTTTTTACAAACTTCTTAATACAATGTTGCCATGTCGTTTAATTAATAAAAAAGCGTGGTTCATGCGATCGCGGTTGTTAATTGAACTTATAATATATGACTGAATGTAATGTAAATAAATTATTTATAGGGATACGTAGAGGTTTATTACAATACTTAATAGCGGTTACCAAGTTATTAATACTCATTATCATAAATTCCTAATGAAATGTAGACATTGGTTAAGATGTACTTGATCTTTTGTTATCTGTTATGTTAGATATCTAATACAATTAAAACCAAAGATTTCAAGTCCAAAGAAGTTTTATAGTGCCATAATAATTGTATGACTTTTCCTAAATAGAACAAACAGAACTCGCATAATATTCGTAAAAAAAATGTACTTACAATAAATATTAATCAAGTTGCCTCTTATGTCATTTGCATTTTTGTAGATAGATACTTATAATATATGAAATGCACAATTTAGCAAGAAAAATGTGACAATACATTCTAGATTTAAGATAAGTAATACATATATATACTTATGAATGTAAGCATTAGTGTTTATATCAGAATCCCGCTCGTGTAGGACTTTAATGGAATATTTGTTGTATAATTCATATCAATATAATTAATTAAATAAAATGCGGATGTTAGTCTTAATGAGTTATTCTTTGTGGTAGAAAGATATTGAGGTTGCACAAATCGATAAAGAAACTAATAAGTGGCATATTATTTATTCAAAACAAACAACTTAATAACGATTGACACAAGTAATAGTATGAGAATAATGTTAACCAGCATAATAGATTGATTCAGTGGAAATAATTTCAAAGGTTTATGGTATGCATAAGTGCCAAAAACCTAATACTTTATGACGAATTTAGAATGTAAGTTAGTATTTTGTAATTTAAACTTGGATTGGATATTTATATTATGTAGGAATGTCATATTATTATTTTTATTAAAATGATGGTAAACATATTCTTGTTGTTTTATTATTATCGATTTATAAATACATAAGCACGTCATAGTAAAATGTGAAATGTTGATTCAAAACTAAGAGACAGTTAGACATGAATTTAAATCTCTTTTACTACTAAAATATTTGATTAATCTTAAGTGCTTTTTCAAATAACAGTGAGTAAGTATTTGTTACCGAGTCTAGCGTTAGATCGGGCATTGGAAACAATACTTTCTAGGAAATGTCCTGCTCTAGTGATCTATTGAAATGTAATATATTATGTCACACTTATTTTCTTAGCAAAATCATTTCGTGAGACTTGCAAAATGAACCTTACTGGCACAATGTTAACTATCCATCAGTAAAGGTTCTGTGAAAATTGAGTTAACCGATTCAGCTTAACAGCAAAAACTTTAAAAGGTACCTGAATTGTTCGTATCAGTATTGTTTAAATTAGTGGCTGTATACAAAATACTGTTGCGATATTCTACTTTTACATAGTTTAAAAAAAAATACTGTCATAAGTGACATACGTCATTCGGGTGAAATCGTGAAGCGTCACTGTCACATTGTTTTGCTGTTGTCATAAATCGGACGACTACGTAACGTAATGTTATTTATTTATTACAACTACTTTTATCAAGCGTCTATTTGACGAAAAATTACAATTTAATCAATAATTTAGTTAATAAACAGTTTTAATTAGCAGAATGGCAGCGCTCGCGTTTAAAGTTAAAAGTAAAAATGGACAGCAAGTTTTGAAAGATTTGACCTCTGATAGCACTGTGGGTGAATTAAAAATGTTTCTATCGAGTATATCAGATGTAAGTTGCGAAAGGATTTGTGTGTTATGTGGTTATCCGCCCAAGCCTATAGATATTAGCAACGATAGCAAAAAATTGAGTGATATCGGATTAAAGACTGGTGAGACGTTAATCGTGGAGGAGAAGTCTCTCGCAACTGTTAAAAAGCCCGAAGTAATAGTTCCGGTGGAGAACGGAGTATCCCATGAAACAATAGGACCATGTAGACCTGGGATCTTGATGAAAAAAGTGGTCCCGTCGGATAATTCTTGTCTATTTACTAGTATAGGTAATGTTTTTTTATATCTTTACGATTGTTTCCCACGCACTTTTAATAAAAAACAAGAATGCACTACTTCATACTATTTATAGAACAATGGCACTCCTGCGTTCTTCATAGATTTATTTATACTCAAACAAACAAGGTGTAATAAAGAACAGCATTTATATTATTTTAATCAGCAGAACTATGCTTTGCATAGTAATTTATAGCTAAAAGATTATATAGTCCTGTGGATTTGACAATTTGTAACAGTTGAGGATATTGATTTTTATTGTAATTATTTTCACATGTTAAGCATTTAAAAGTACTATTAAAATATGTTGTACTGACAGTAAGGTATGATTGGTGTATGTATTAAATTTTCAATGCCATAGAGATTTCAGAATAAAAGTAGTCCATGTTATCCTTATATCTAGCTTTTTGTTTTGAAGATTACTTGACAAAGAACATAATGAAAAAGATAGAATGGCAAGAATACCATGTAAACATTCATATCTTATAATATAAATAGTGATACATATTGATATTACAATTTTATTTATATTTAACAATGTTACATTATTTTGTCAGAGACAGACAAAGCAAAAACATGTTTTCTAAATATAACAGATCAATAATAATATGAAAACATCTTCATTATGCAAACAATCAAGTTTTATCTTATTAACATATATTCTATTAAATAAGTGACGAGATATATGGTGAAATGGTAGTGTTTTTGAAGTAATAACATGTTATAAATAAATTAACACCAGGTGCATACATGAAAAAGCATGATGCATTGCCTGAACTAACTATGCAAACAATAAAAGGGAGTAATCAGCTTAATTATATTGTTTTTAGTCATTTTGAAGATTATATAACCCGGATAGGTTAATGTTTGACTATAAGGACACCTGATTGTAATTGCTGATACAGTCTATTATGGATCGTTGTCAGCTCTAGCTAACACAGCGAGTACTAACACAGCTACACCATCACCACCATCATTATCCCACTAGGTTAACATTTTTAAACGTTTGGCTATTGAAATGCAATGTTTAAAAATGGTATAAGAAGTCATACAGTAATAAATAATTTACCATTACAAATTTAGGATTTTATACTTGAGTGGTTACAGATACAAGTTGGTGAATTGAGTGTTATTTTTTTCCATTTGTATCTCTTTTAACAGACATTTGGTATTGTTTTATAGGTTTTGTATTAAATGGAAATGTAGATACAACGGTTCACACATTAATGCGACAAATTATAGCAATGGAAGTGGCAAGTGACCAGGACGCATACAATGAAGCCATGCTAGGGAGACCCAATGCTGAGTATTGTACATGGATACAACAACCCAGTTCGTGGGGTGGTGCTATTGAGGTATACATTTCAATTCACACTATTAGTTCACTTTATCCTTAAGTTTAGCTTCTTACTGCCTAGTTGTAAAATTAGATTAAATTATTCATTCCAGTTTTGGAAAGAGTTATATGATTTTTGGACACAATATTTTATTGTTAAACAGAATTGATTTTAGATGCATTATAATAAAATTTGTTGAAACCATATTTTGTTGTAACACATGTTCGCTTAACTGTACCTTTACTTCATTTCTTTTAACTTATAATGGATGACACTTGACATTAATGCAATTTTGTTAAATATTAATTCATTAGTAAATATAGTTGTATAAAGAGCCTTCTAGAAGACTTGAAAATTACATAACTCACTAATCTCAGTATTTGTTTATATTTACAATATGTTTTTGTACACACCTATTTATATACATGATAAAAATCTATTGCTGTTCGTTAATAACTCGAGAAGTGAAGTGATTCTGCTAATTTTCGTATTTGTGGAAGTCCAGGGAATGTTTAAAAGATGAGTAAACATTAAAAATTTTATTGGGAATATAGTAAAAACAATAACTTCGCCTTTTTAATTATTTTTTTTATTAAATAGATAAAAGTTATATTTATTTGATTTTGACATTGTCAAAGACCAAAGTCCGTGGGCGTAAAGGCCTCGTTTTTTATTACGAATTCTTATTGATCCGGTCTGTTTATCGCGCTTTCATAATGTCTTCCATACTAATATCGCTATCACTTATATTCATTGCTATCCGCAGAGGTTATATTTGTAAGCATAATATTTAATAAAACAAATCTATTTCAGATTGCAATTTTATCAAGATTTTACGGTATAGAAATGGCTGTAGTGGACACATTGAATGCAATTATAAATAGATTTGGTGAGGATAAGAATTATGGTCAAAGAGTGTTCCTGCTCTTTGACGGTGTACATTATGACCCACTGTACTTAGAACAATCTGACGTAAGTATTTTTTCCATTGATATACTCCTAAAATACTTTATTATTTAAATGGATTACTCTTAATAGTTTGTTGCTCATTTATGTCTAAAATGTATATACGAGGTGTGTTCAAAAAGTATCGCGAATTTTGAATTTTCGCTGGTTACGTATATTTGAATTTCGAATTTTTTGTGGCGTTATGTTGGTACTCATGTCTCTCACTTATGCCGACAAGCTCGGCCATTTTGAATGTTCATTTAATTGTTGACAGCTGCTTTGCTTGCACGTGTTTTGGATCGTCTTCGATTTTTACCTATTCAAAAAAATGGATCAAAGAACCTGTATCAAATTTTGTGTGAAAAACGAAATTAAGTGCGCGGATGCATTCCGAATGTTGACTGTGGCATACGGAGAAGCTACCTTGGACCGAAGCAACGTTTATCGGTGGTACAAAATGTTCTCAGAAGGCCGAGAAGATGTGAACGACGAAGAGCGTGCCGGACGCCCGAGCACTTCAACAACAGACGAAAAAATTAATGAAGTGGAGAAAATGGTATTGGCCAATCGTCGAATCACCGTTAGAGAAGTTGCTGAGGACCTAAACATATCGATTGGCTCGTGCCATTCGATTTTTATCAATGATTTGGGCATGAGACGGGTCGCCGCGAAATTCGTACCAAAATTGCTCAATTGTGACCAAAAACAGCATCGCATGAACATTGCTAATGAGATGTTAAACTCTGTCCGCGACGACCCAAATTTGCTCCAGAGGGTCATAACTGGTGACGAATCGTGGGTTTATGGTTATGACGTGGAAACCAAAGCTCAATCATCTCAATGGAAGCTGCCGCACGAACCAAGACCGAAAAAAGCGCGCCAAGTTCGATCGAATGTGAAAGTTTTGCTGACAGTTTTCTTTGATTGCAGGGGCGTGGTGCATCATGAGTTCTTGCCACAGGGAAGAACGGTCAATAAGGAATATTACCTGCAAGTTATGCGCAATTTGCGCGAAGCAATCCGCCAGAAACGCCCGGATTTGTGGAAGAACAAAAATTGGCTTTTGCACCACGATAACGCCCCTGCTCACACATCGTTGCTTGTGCGCGACTTTTTGGCCAAAAACAACACACTAATGATGCCGCAGCCACCGTATTCCCCAGATCTGGCCCCCTGTGACTTTTTCTTGTTCCCTAAACTGAAGAGGCCCATGAAAGGACGACGTTACTCTTCTCTTGACGAGATAAAGACGGCATCGAAGGAGGAGCTGAACAAGATAAAAAAAAATGATTTTTTGACGTGCTTCGAAGATTGGAAAAACCGTTGGCACGAGTGTATAATATCTCATGGGGATTACTTTGAAGGCGACAAAATAGCTATTCATGAATAAATAACTAATTTTTGAAAATACACAAAATTCGCGAAACTTTTTGAACACACCTCGTATATATTTAATCTTAAACAATAAGGTATTTCGACAGTTGAAATTCTGAATATAATTTATAAATGGCTTACTGATTTAAAATACTTTATATTTTATATTGGTTAATATATTTATAACATTAACAATTCAAATAAAAATTCTATCTTCTTCTGTACATATCTTCATCACACACACTTCGGATATGCCAAAATTGGGATTTGGAAAAGAATTATCATTAGTTATATTAATATTTTGTGAAAAATTAATAAAAAGAAAACACGTGGCTTTAAAAGCGAATACGTTTAATTTGAATGAATTACTCATCAAATGTTTACTCTACGCTGATGATCAAGTAATACTTGCGTCATCCGCTAATGAGGTACAGGAGATGATAAATATTATGAATGACGCTTTGAAAGGGAAAGGAATGAAAGTGAATGTAAACAAAACGAAAGTTATGCTTTTTGAAAGAGATGAATCTATGATGAATGGCAATATTTTGATAGATGAGGAACAAATGGAAGAGGTGAAAGAATTAGTATACTTGGGATCTAAATTTACAAAAGATGGAACATGTGAAAATAATATTGAAACGAGAATGAATGCAGGGTATATGGTAAATGATGCTCTTCCCGCCTTTATGAATAGCCAGATGGTGTCTTAAAGGGCCAGACTGGCTATGCATGCAGGAGTGTTGGTACCAACACTTATGTATGGTAGTGAAAGTAGGGTATGGCAGAAGAATCACATAAGTAAAATAAATGCGGTAGACAGAGTGAAAAAGGATTTATGAGTCAAGAGTGAATGCGAAAGTTTGAAGGGGAAAACCAAGGCGAACGTTCCTGGACCAAATCCAGGACATTTTAAATAACGGCCAGGTCAAGAGTACTCTAAACCGACGAACTTGTATGACAGGTTTAATGAGAATGAAAGAAGCGAAGGAGATATACAAGGATCGTGGCAAGTGGGAAGACGTTGTCTCTGCCTACCCCTCTGGGAATGAGGCGTGATGCTATGTATGTATGTTTAGAAAAAATCGAAAGATTTAATTAATCAAATTCAAAATTCACAAAGCTGTGCGAAGAAATTAACATTTTGGCGACACATAAACTCGAGTTAGTTTGGATATTATCGGTGTTCTCGCGGAACTCGGTTCGGAAATATTTAATTTAATATAGCAAAATTTATATAAGATCTTTTCATTTATCATAGTATCACTGTTTTCTCTTAGTAGCTTTGTAATGTAATTTTATTTACTAGGGAGGAGTGCAAACAGTGTTCCCCGCTGAAGATATGGAGGTATACAGAGAAGCAGAACAATTGGCCCATGAAGCGAAATCCTCCCGACAATTTACAGATTTAAATAAATTCACATTAAAATGTATGATATGCGATAAACTGCTCAAGGGACAGGTGGAAGCACAGCGACACGCAAAGGAAACTATGCACGCAAATTTTGGTGAAGTTTAATGATAATTGTTTTTTAAATGCTAGATTTTTGTTGTGTCCGCTTGGTTTCCAGGTGTTGATATATAAAAAGAGAAATTTTGTACGGATAAATAACTTTTATATTGTTCCATGATAAAAATACTAATTTCAATAATTTAATAGAAAAATATAAGATAGGATACACTTCTCATGAATCAGGGTGCCTTGCTTTCCAGGTGTTATATATAAAAAGCGGAGTTTTGAACTGACAAATAACTTTTAATTACTCGATAGTTTTAATAATTTAATACTGATATATAGGATAAATGCCTCGAGGTTCCAGGTGTTGATGTTTAAAAGCTGAATTTCGCACATAAATAAATTTTATATCGTCCGATGGTTAAAGTATTAATTTAAATAATTTGAAATGATAATTAAACATAGAATAAACTTTTCAAGTATCGGGATACCTACATAAAAATTTAAAAAGGTCTAAATTAAGTATAACAAAAATTTGATTTTTATGGTTAAAATTAACTGGATAAATTGAATGCTGTTTTACAATAATTAGAACTCTCACTGATGCCTTTTCTCTATTTTATACTAAGGAGTTTTCATTTAAAGCCTCTATTATAAAACTATTTACACTTTTAAGAAAACCCTATTATATTTGACGCCAATACCCTCCCCCTTTCAAGTATTATTAATAGCGTAGTGTTCAGACGCCATTTTATTATAAAGTCCTAATTACACATTAGTAAAGTTTGCTTTTAAATTTTGCCAGGCGTTTTCTTTAAAACTATATATCTCCACCGAATGTTATGAAGTGTTCACATATCTTGCATGGTTTTATAATACCAATCGGGTCCCTCGATTTTATCAAGATCTACCCGAAATTAATATTTTTGCTTACGTTGTCTATTGTTCTCAATTATTTTATATATTAATTTTCAAACGCCTACCTCTTATACAGTAATAATTACATATCTTTAATGTTCTTTACAGAATGTTATGAAATTTGATGCGGTTATTTTATACCAATCGGTTCCCTTGATTTTATCTAGCACTTTTTTTAGCTATTCAGACAGATACCTGTAATTGTTTACACCATTGTGGTCAAACACCTGTTATAAAGTCCAAAATTACACATGAATGAAGTTTTGCTTTTAAAATTTGTCAGGTGTTCTCTTTAAAACTGTTGACTTCTAAAGAAATGCATGCAGTTCAAGTGAAACTGAAGGTTTATATACCAATTGGTTCCCTCGATTTTGTCTGTCTTTTTATATTAATTATTCAGAAAATGAATACTTATAGCTTAGTGTTCAAACGCCTGTCACTTATAAAGTCCAAATAACACACAAGTGAAGTTTTGCTTTTAATTTTTGTCAGGCGAACTCTTTAACACAGTTGAGTTCTAAAGAAATGCATGCAGTTAAATGAAACGTGCATGGTTTATATTCCAATCGGTTCCCTCTATTTTGTTTGTCTTTTTATATTATTAATTCAGAAAAATATGAAATGACTCCCGTCACTTATAGTCTTTTATTACACGCTAGTGAAGTTTTGCTTTTAAATTGTGTCAGGCGTTTTCGATTTAAAAAAAAACTTCTAATTCAGTTTTTTACTGAATGTTATGAAATTTCGACAGTATCTTATTTACGTGCATATTGCTTTATTGTACCAATCATCTCACTCGACTTTGTATATCTTTTTATTTTATTTTTCCAAAACTAGAAAATCTTATTTATATGCTTTCTTATAAAATAAATGTAAGCGGGCACTATTTATATTTTATTCCCATATGATATCAGTGAAGACTTAGGAAATTTCGTATTTTTATAACGTTTCTAGAAAAATGGGATATTAATTAGTTTTACTTAGTATTTGTTAAAACCAAGCGGACACTATTTATATTATTATTAGCGTATTTTGTTGGCTATCGATTTAATAAAAAAAAGCAATCATTTTTTTGTTTGTTGTTTTATTTTAAACATATCTCAGTAACTTGATGGTGAAATGATGTAACTATTCCTTTCTCAATTTAGGAAATTGCATTTTCTAATGTCTAGAACTGGAATCAAAATATATTCTGGTACCATATAGATAAATTGCCTCTTAAAAAATTAATATAAGACTAATACAGGGTTATTGGTAAATCGACGTATTCCCGTAAGGAGGTGAAAATATTAATTCCCATGTGCATTATCCAAAAGTGAAACATTTTGAAAATCTTATTTTGTATTTTAGTTATATTTACATATAAGTTCGAATACGAATTTCCTCTATGACCTATTTAGCTAGATTTTTTGAAGTGAAACTTCTTTAGGCGCATGAGGGTGAATTGAGTGATTAGGGTCAAGATGTGCAGCGTTTTTTTTGCTAATTCGTTTGAAGGTTAGGTAGTTTTAATATTTACAAATAACACGTGGCATTTTAATTTTTCACATAATTTAACATACAATTTTTCATAACATATTTCATAAATTCTCTTTTCTAATATTAACAAAAAACACGTGGCATTTATATTTACAATACATCATTTGAGATTTCAATAGATTATTTGCATTAATTTTCGACAAATTAAAAGTTTTAATGACAATTAAATTGCTAACATATCTCCCTTAATTAAGTCTCAGAAATTTTTTAGATTTGTATAAGACTTGAAAATTAGTTTACCAAGGAAGTTTCACTTCTGACATGTGTACATTCTACGCACTTTTTTTGAAGAGTAGGTTTTTAATTAGCAATCAAACCCTCTGTTAGATTTCACATATTTATTTTTAACACAAAAATGTACAATATCAATAAATATATCTAGTCACTTCGGCTTTTATCACTTGTATCTACAATATAGTGTTGTCATACAACCATTATAAATACGGTAATAATTTAAGTGTTATGATATTGTGCATCTGTGGTGCTTGCATACATATTATAATAGAAACTAGGAGAGCTAGAATGGCCTATTTTGTATTAACTCTAGGAAAAATGGTCACAAATTATTTCTCTTCTCTCCAAATACATATATAGTATCACGCCTCACTCCCCGAGGGCTAGGAAAAAGACCACGTACTCCCACTTGAATATCTCCTTCGCTTCTTTCATTCTCATTAAACCTTTCAAACAAGGTCGTCGGCTTAGAGTTCTGTTGACCTGGCCCTTATTTAAAATGTCCAGGATTTGGTCCAGGAACGTTCGCCTTGGTCTTCCCTTTCCAACTTTCCCGTTCACTCTTCTCTCTACGTGCCCAGGCCATTTTAAGCATAACTTTCTCAATTTTAGTCACTACATCTTCTTTTATACCACAACATTCTCTTATCACACTATTTCTTCCTCTGTCATTCAGTTTAAATCTACTCATACTTCTGAACGCTCTTATCTCTACCGCATTTATTTTACTTTTATGCTTCTTCTGCCATTCCCAACTTTCACTACCATACATAAGTGTTGGCATCAACACTCCTGCATGCACAGCCAGTCTGGCTCTTTGAGACACCTCTAGTTATTCATAAAGGCGTGCAGAGCACCATTAACCATATTCTTTTCACTTTCACATGTTCCATCTTTTGTAAATTTGGATCCCAAGTACACGAATTCTTTCAGCTCTTCCACTTGTACCCCAATCTATCAAAATATTGCCATTCATCTCTATCAAAAAGCATAACCTTCGTTTTGTTTACATTCACTTTCATTCCTTTCCTTTTCAAAGCTTCATTCATAATATTTACCACCTGTAGCTAATTAGCAGATGATGCTAGTATGACTTGATCATCACCATAGAAAATACAACGAAATTTTAATGAAGAGCTGTTTTGATTTAAATGAGACATACAATGTATGTAATATATTCAATTGGGTAAGCAATTATACTGTATTATATGAAATGGTAACTGTGGGTTATCATTTAGAGATAAATAAATGCTATAGGGCTTTTTATCGATCTTTTAAGGATATACAGTTATCCGTAGTGCATAAATTTGATCTATCTCGTAAAGTTTAGCAAGTGATTGCGATTTAAGCTTATAAAAATAAGCTTGTTACGTCATCACATTACCAATCTCTAAATTTTTCGTCTTTTTTGTACTATATACATATAAATCTTCCTCTTTAATCATTCTATCTATTGCTCATGAAAATGGACTAAGAGCGATCTTTATTTTAGAAGATATAGTGAGTTATATTTAACGGATAGATATGTGCTTGGACTTTTTTCTATATATTTAAAAGATAAATAATCCCAGAATATAACTATGTTATAACTCTTAAGGGTTTTCGATGAAAGCTCCCAAGAAGCTTAATTTTTTCGACACTTTCAACAAATATCGTTATATTTTAACCAATTTAAATTTTTAAGAATCGCAGTAGTTTGAGATTTTATAGCAAATAGACGCTTTTTGCACTCTAATACTTAATAAATAAGGGTGAAAATAATTCTGCTACATTGACTGATACATGTGTTGTTATATTTAAGAGATGATTTTAACTTAAATATTATTGATTTTTCAAGGTTTTGGCGAATTATTAAAAATAAACGATTTAACAAACGAATAATTGCCTAAAATAATATCGATAAAGATATAATTGCTTCTTTTACTAAGATAATAGGCCATTCTAGTTCTCGCGGCTTCGTTTGATGTATACTTATTTACATTTACTCCAAATAGAGTATTAAAAGTCAACGCCTTTGGAATTAATTAACCGATATAGAAAAGGAAGAGGAGTTCTTTGTATCATCTTGTTATATGCCTCGTTGGCGTAATATAAATTGGTCTACCAGGTTCAACTCCTGGTAGGACAAAGTCAAATTAATTAAAAGTCATTGCTTTTTTTTAGTTCAGCGCTTGACTGTGACCTCACCTGATGGTAAGTGATGATACAATCTAAGATGGAAGTTTCCCAGAGGAATCTTCCGGAGTGCCAGGGTAGATTGCTTCTACCGATCCCCTGGTGCTTCACAAAAGGGTATCGCTAGGTTGTAGTGGATATTCTGGCTTACCAGAGTGTAGGAACACTCCCGATAAGAATTAACTCGGGTGCATAAAGGCAAATTCCCAGCGTAAAAAAATCGTATGTTGGAAGCGTGCTAATCTGGTAAAAGGAGATATACCTCATATGGTTTCTACACAGCATCGTACCGGAACACAAATCTTTTTGTTTGGCGGTACGTCTGCTGGTAGGGCGGTAACTAGCCTTCCACCAGTCCACTTAATATAAGGGAATGGGTTGGCATAAAACAGTTGCTGAACTGTTTCTATCAGTCAGAAGTTTGAAAGAGACGACCTTCAACGATGGAGAAGGCACGTGAAGGGCAAAATTGTGAAACTGCTTTTTGAAGTAAGTGAACACATGATTTAGGTTAGAGATTTGGGTTAGAAGTTGAGAGGGAGATATACGATTAATATTTTGAAGTAAAACTTCTTAAGGCGCATGAGGATGAAACGCATGATTAGCGTTGCGAAGATGTGCGTTTAATTACTTTAATTATAATTTTATTTTGAAGTAATTAATTATGATTGATTGTTGCACTTTCTGCTACTGTAATATAAGCTTTATTATTAAAAAATATATTCTAGTTTTTACTTCAGTTTGCTATAAAAGCGTGTTTTTTTAGTTTCTTTTATATTTTAAGTTTTCCCGTTGTATATAGATTCCGGGAAAATATGTCACAGGAATAGTTTAGCATAAAAAACACCAAAAACACTAAAAAAAGTCAAAATTAGACCTTCCATTTTCTGAAGTCGGTTAATAAGCTCCTTCTAAAGCGTGACAAAAAAACGTGTATATATAATTTCGAGTAAAAATCGCAATGATAAATAAATAATCGTATATCCGTACATTCGTTTCGATTTATCACATACAAAAATAAAACGCGTAAAACTAAAAGCCCTTATAAAAGCAAGTGTATATTGGAAATAAAAACTATATTAGTTTGCAAAAATATCGGTTTTGTAGATAAAAGCTGAAAGATAAACTTATATATTAGTTGCTTAAAAATGCTGCGAGGTGCTTTGGACTATTGCTTAGAAAATCACCTACAGTTTATTGCAAAAGCTAATGGAGTAATGAAAATATTCAATTTTAACTTTATACACGTAATCTTATTGCAGCGCTTCCCAAACTTTTGCTATAAAACCCATTTTTTTAAATAAATTTCCATGTAATATTAAAATGTTTATCATTAAAATCACATTAACGAGACGAGGAGTTGTGAACGAGTGAAGATAAACTGAAATTGCTTGCTACGAGTTACATTAACCTTGTTGGCGCTTTTTTGAAAAAGAAAAAAAAAAATTACTTGTGATCCGAACGGGGGCACCACAAGACCCCAATCCATTTGTATGGAAATTTTTAGGCTTCTATGTGGCGACTGAGTGACATAAACAACCGTACAAATCGGTGAAAAGGAAAACAGTGGTATGACTTGTTTCCAGTTTTCCATACAAATGACTGGGGTCTTTTGATACCCCCGTTCGGTTCACGCGTAATGTTTTGATACTTAGGGCCGGTAAGATTAATGTCATTACAAGAAGCTTTTTATTATTGTAACAATTTTAAATTTGTACGTGATAGTTCTAATACATTACAGTAAATTTAAAATTTTTACTTTATTATAACATCAAATGAAATCGTTTTAAATTTCTAGTACAGAAATGTGTGTAAAAACATTACCCTCATATTTTTATCACAGTTTAGTTAAAGTCAAGAGGATTAAAAATAATTCATATTTCCCATTTTTTTGAAAGGCAAACGGACTAAATTATTATATTAATAACTCAATTTGCCTCTAACCATATATATATTTCTCTGTGACTTTACTTAATAAATTTTCTTCCTTCTTTTCACTATCTTAAATACTAAGCAAGATAATTCTGTACATGATATGATTTTTTTAGGGTTAATAAATTAAAGTTTGGGAAGCACTGTCTCATTTCACTTATAGCATAAAATGTCCCAATTTACAAAAAAAATTAACGATTGTCTTCACATCTTTCCTTAATAAATTAAAAGCAACACTCGCTCGGGCAGTACAAGTAATTTGATTTATGATTGAATTATATGTAATGGCTTAATTAAATATTTAACATTCAATGAATGTTCTGAATTTTTAACATTCATTGAATATTCTGAATGTCTAACATTCTATGAATATTGGAGCTTACCTGCAAAAGAAAACATATATAATTATCTATCCATGTTAATAAAATTGAAGTGTGACGCTCTTGCTTGTTAGTAAAAGTTTCGAGTTCGATTCCCGGCGTGATATATTGAGGAAAAAGAATTTTTTTCTAGACAGAGTGGCTTCACCATACCAGATGTTATATACTGACTATGCTAGAGGTCCAGTGTTCAATTCTCGACAAGGTAAATTTATGTTATGGAATTTTGATTAAAGACGTCGTCACTTCAACCGATGGACATCCACTGCTGGACATAGGTCTCACAAAATGATGCCCACAACGCCCGATCTTGTGCCGCCTGGCTCCAGCGGCTACCGGAGACCCTGATTATAACGTCGGTCTACCTTGTGGGGGTCTCCCTACACTGTGTCGTCCGGTGCGGGGTCGCCATTACAGCATCTTCGGGCCCCAACGTCCATCGGTTCGTCGGACTATATACCCCGCCCATTGCCACTTCAGGTTCGCAATTCGTAGGGCTATGTCGGTGACTTTGGTTCTGCTACGAATCTCTTCATTTCTGATTTGATCACGTAGAGAAACTCCGAGCATAGCCCTCTCCATCGCACGCTGAGTGACTCTCAGCTTTCGAATTAGGCCCATAGTCAGCGACCACGTTCCCGATCCGTAGGTAAGCACTGGCAACACGCACTGTTCGAATACTTTAGTTTTCAGGCACTGAGGGATATAGGACGAAAACGTCTTCCGGAATTTCCCGAACGCTGCCCAACCAAGTTGGATTCGGCGGTTGACCTCTTTCTCGAAATTGGACCTACCTAGCTGGACTATGTGTCCCAGGTATGTATTAAAGTACTCTGTATTAAAGATGTACTGCCAAGAAAAAGATGTGGTCAATTATCTCTTACCAGGTAAGCTGGTTTCCATCTTAAACTACATCATCAGGTGAGATTTTAGTCTAGCGCTAAACTTTTTAAAATAAAAAAAATAAAACATTGTGTGGTATGTGTGGAACATCTGGTACAAATCAAGGGCGTCCTCATAATGATGAAAAATACTTACATACAGACTTGTAAGGCCCAAAGTTCATATAGATAATTTCGTCTAATTTTGCGGCTTGGCAAATGAGAACCTCGGCAGTGAGATGCCGAACTTGGTTTCGAGACCAGTCAAGACTGGCATTGCGACCTGGTATCCACCGATATGATGGGGTTTCCTCGCAGCCTCTTCAATTGGTGTTGATATCGTTTGCTCCGAACCCGCAGGACGACTGGAAGAGAATGGATAAAGTTTATATATGTGATGTCACAGGAAAGCTTTGGTATAGTTTTATAACGTGACGTCATAGAAGAGATTTGGTTATGTTGTATGAAGTGAACTTTATAGGAGCGATGTGGTAGTTTCCACGTGTGATGTCATATAAGAGATTTTCATATTACGTGACATGTAGGGAAAATTTGGAAACGTTTCTAAACGACGTGACGTCATAAGTGCAATTTGGTAGTTTTCATAGGATTTGACGGCATAAGAGCAATTTGGTAGTTTACATACGTGATGTCATAGATGACATTTGGTAATATTTTCTTACAATATGACGTCATTAGAGCAATTTGGTAGTTTTCATACGTGTCGTCATAGATGACATTAGGTACTATTTTCATACGATGTGACGTCATAAGAGCAATTTGGCATTATTTAGAATGAATTATTTAGGTAGCGGAAAGAAACGAACGGCGGTTGCATCCGCCATATTGCAGTGTTCAATACAGGGATTTACGAGTGACACGTTCTCTTTTATTTAATCCATTTAATTACCGAAATATTACCAAATGTTATCTATGACGTCATGAGAGCAATTTGGTAGTTTTGATACGTGACGTCACAGTACACATTTGATAATCTTTTTATATGAAGTTATTAGGTAATATTTTGAAAGTACGTGACGTCATAGCAATTGATAACTATTTCATACGACGTGACGTCATGACAGTTATCATTGAAGTGAAAACTTATTTAACTGTTGCGCAATTCATTTTGTGGGTATTAATGGTTACGGTCGATTATGTAAAGCTTGTTTGAGGAAAGTCGACTCTCATCGCCTAAAGAAGCGAGAGCGTCATATCAATTACTAGCTGAACCCGCGACTTTGTCTTCGTGTAATGTTTTTTCGGTAGCATTTTCATTAATTTAGGCAAATTGATTTACAAATAAGAAACATACGTATAATCCCCTTGCGGCTGGAATTTCGTAAAATCCGTTCTTAGCTAACCTCTACTCGGCAAAAGGGATATTCCTATCAAATTGCAAGTCTCTACGCCTAATGGTTCCAGAGATAACGTGATGAGTCAATAGATACCTGGATATCTAGACAAAGGGTCACTGCAATGTTATAATTCATTATTTAATATAACATTGTAGACAATAATTCATACACAATTATAAATTATATATGATGTTTATGAATATTGAACAAAGTAATATGTATTATTGCTGCATTTCTTGAATCCACTTAAACAGAGACTTGTTTTAAGATAGTTTTCTTGTAAAATATAATAAGACGTGATATAATAATTGGCTTATACATACGATCCACCGAAGTCAACGTAGAATAGACGCTGGAGGATTTCGTAAGTCACCAAAGTCACGGCGAATTGAGGCGATGACCGGAATACACGAGCTAAAAAAACAAAGTTATAAGTGCGTGCGTACCCATGTCAGAAGTGAAACTTCTTTGGAAAATTAATTTTTAAGTCTTGTTTATATTTATACAAATCTCAAACTTTAGATTACCCAGACTTAGAGGAAGGGGAAAAGGAAGATATGTTAGTACTTTAATCAATTTAATTGTCATTAAAATATTACAAGCGTCGAAAATGAATACAATTTATTTATTGAATTCTCAAATGAATTGTAAATATAAATGCCACGTGTTTTTGTCAATATTAGAAAAGAGAATTTATGAAATACTTTTATTTTATATTTTATGAAAAATTGTATATTAAATGACGATGGCAAATTAAAATGCCACATGTTATTTGTAAATATTAAAATTTCCTAAGCTTCAAACGAATTAGCATAAAAACGCTGCAAATCTTCGTGACGCGTCTAATCACGCGTTTCATCCGTAAAAATTTGACCCTATACGCCTAAAGACGTTTCACTTCAAAAATATTATTTTATCATAAATAATTGTCAAATCTGAATTAATCGTCAAAAAAGTGGTAATTGTTATATAAAGAAATTGGGCGTCGATTCAATTTTTTAATATATACGAGGTTATCTTTAAATCTTTAGGTACCTCTGAAAAAAGTTCAAGATTCAATGTTAAAAATAACCATGTATATACATACTAGCTGAACCCGCGACTTCGTCTGCGTGGAATGTTTATTGGGAAGTATTTTTTTTTTTGTTTCTTAATGGGAAATTATTTTATAAAGAAACCTCCGTATAAATAGTTCAATGAGCTATTTGCTGTGTAATCCTCAAAGAGCATATAGTCCTTTTTCAGACTCTAGATTATCGGGGTACCAAATTTCATTTATATTACCATAAAATATATAGTTTGTAAATGTAAAGTTTGTACTTTTTTATTAACACCCCCCTATACCAATAGATACCTTTTATATATATAGATATCGATGGCGCCTACGCATAAAGAGTAAACTTGCATTTTAGACATTTTGAGGTTTTAGTCATTTTCGTGTTTATAACACCCCCTTTGTCAAACTAGGTCGTCGTTTTAATAATATCATATGGTTATAAAATAAAAATCATTTCACTAGTACAAAAGGTTGCTCAGTAATTAATAATTTATCTATGAAACACTATCTTACCGATATTTATTAAAATTGGTTTGAATTTCTCTTAAAAAATTAACATTAGTCACTTTTTTAAAAATATACATGGTTATTTTATAATCATTAGGAACACAAATATAACCATATTACAAAGGCAGCGAGAATAACACATTCAAGCGTTAGATTTGTACGTAAAAAAATATATTATTATAATAAATCATTATCAGACAAAAATAGGAAGTAAATCAAAATATACCATACAAATATTTGAAAACTGAAGAACATTTTTTTTACATAAAGTTTTACAACTTCATATACATCTTTAAAGGTTTAAACAACCTTTAATTTTGTATTTTTAAGTATACAGGGTTATAATTAATAAATAATCCTCTATATATGGAATAAAAAACTTTGAAGAATCTTGTACAAAAATGTATACAAGGTTATTAATAAAGTGACAGCAAAAAAAAATGAAAAGTAATCATTGAGCAATGAACACCACATTCACAACAAGATCAGTGATCATAAACGTAAAACCCAGTCTGTGGTAATAACGGATACTTAAAATCTTCCACTTTCTTAACGTACGCTCATCAACAAACATTCATCTTAGCACCGCGAAATGCACACCCTTTCACGAGCAAACAGCAGTTTTCTTTGGCTGTATTTTCAACCAATGCCTGAACAACCTACATCCCGTCTTCTAAACACCGACAAGACATAACAGTCAGGAATTAAAGTATTAAAAATACATTACCAATAGATCCCTTCCAGAAAGCTCTTGCACCTTCTTCTGCGTAAATCTTTCTTGTTGCATCTATAACGCCGTTGTATGTTGTCTGTCCCGAACGCGCTACCACCTGTGTAATAAAAACATTAGCCAAAACACGTATAAGAAAGGTAATAAAAAATAAATATATAAAATGTTTGTCAGTATTTTGACATAGACTGAATAAGAAGAAAAATTTCAAATAACTTTCGAATTGGAGTTTAAAAAGATAACAGTGATAGTTAGGAAACTACCTGTAATCTGGTTTTGATGACGTCAGCAGGCGTGACGAGGGACGCGGCAGGAACACCCGCAATGGCACCAGCCGCAAGTAAAGTCAGCGGATGATTGTAGCCGTTGTCATCGGCAAATTTAGCCTGGAAGAATGAAATGACTCAAATCACACACACAACAACAGACACAAACACAACTCGCACACATATGCTCACACTCGCGTATAGACACATACCAAACAAATAATTTTATTGATTATTTTTAGTTAAGGAAGAGCGAAGTCTTCGGCCACAGGATTGAAATCCACGCTTTAAAAAGGCTCCAACCATATAGTTGTTAATGTATCTAGTAACAATATTTTAAATTTATCCTCTAATGCACATGTCAAACTTCACAAATGTAATGGATGAAGTTACGAATAAAATTCAGAGTAACAGTCGTGAAATAACAGGTGACGTTAACAATAATTTGAAATTTAAAGAGTATCCTGAAAATGTCACTACAACGCCAGCTCCCAGAAATGGTGTACTGCCAATTAACGAAAAGGATGAAGTCAAGGACATGGTGCAAAAATATTGTTAAGAAATGCAAGTCAAGATCTTTACTATAAAATATATGACACTAATGACTTATTGAAACCAACCGAAAGTTTACAAAGTCTTTTAGAAAACACATCTATTCATAGACGTCGTAGGAGAAGAAGACATGGGAATGGTAGACGGTAAAGTATATTTTATTTAATATATTGTTAGAGTATTACTGTTAGCAATAGGTTTCTAGAAACTGGCACGTAATCTTAACTCGACACTAAATGGCACGCAGAACTAGCTGAACCCGCGACTTTCTCTGCGTGGAATGATTTTTTGGTAGACTTTTCATTGATTTAGACAAATTGTTTTACAAATAAGAAACACGTACTGATCTTTGAGAGAGATACATTCGTCGTCGTCGCTTCAACCGATGGACGTCCACTGCTTGACATAGGTCTCACGTAATGACTCCACAAGGCCCGATCTTGCGCCGCCTGGCTACCGGCGACCCTCTTTATATCATCGGTCCACCTTGTGGGGGGTCTGCCTACATTGCGCCGTCCGGTACGGGGTCGCCACTCCAGCACCTTCGGCCCCCAACGTCCATCGGTCCTTCGGACTATGTGCCCCGCCCATTGCCACTTCAGGTTCGCGATTCGTAGGACTATGTCGGTAGCTTTGGTTCCACTACGGATCTCTTCATTTCTAATTTGATCACGAATAGAAAGCACATAGCCCTCTCCATCGCACGCTGGGTGACTCTTGAGCTTCCGCATGAGGCCCATAGTCAGCGACCACGTCTCAGAACCGTAGGTCATCACTGGCAACACGCACAGTGCGAACAGATTCCATTATGTCAAGAAAAATTCTGACCAAGTTTTATATACCACAAAAGATATAGTTTGTAAATGTGAAGTTTGAATTATTTTTTAATATGAAAATTTGATTTTTTTAATTAACACCCCCGCAAGCCCCTTGCGGGTAAAACTTCGTTAAATCAGTTCTAAGCTGACCTCTATTCGGCAAAAGGAAATTTCCTGCCAAATTTCAAGTCTCTACACCTTATGGTCCCAAAGATATCGTGATAAGTCAATACATACCTGGATATCTCTAATATATATTGTATCACATTATATTATTGCAAGTTAAAGCTATTAGAAAATTTGTCATACCTTAACATGAGCATAAGCCGGGAAGTATATAGCACTGAAGGGCACGTCTCGTAGTAAACATGCTCTAGCGCCTTTGTAAAGCCCAAAGAGCCCTAGGTCCTTCACTACAGACCAAGCTCGCACTTTACTGGCCGCGGCAATCTCGCCGGCAACTTGTAGACGGATTTTTACAATCTCCAAGGGATTTGTGAACACAACTTGAGATGCTCCAGCCTGTAGGAAAAGTTGATATAGAGTATATAAAATCTTAATTTTGTAAGACAGTATGTCACCGAATAAAGGTCGAGTTATATATAAAAAATTAATAGTAAATAATTTCACCAAAGTATTTTAGTTAATTAGTCGCTTACACATGCACCAGCAAGGATTTCTCCGTGTAACGTGATGTTTCCTTTCTTGTCCATTAATTTGTCACGAACTAAGTCATTAACCTGTACAAAAGTATTAAATCTTTTAGAGAACGTCATGTTCAAATATAAAACCCAGATAGTACATTAAAAATCAAATTTAAATAATAAATTGAATATCTAGTTTAAATATCGTATTGAATATAAAAAATTAAATAATATTATATTTAACTCACGTTCAAATAAATAAATATTTAAATTCAAATAAAATGTATATTGCACATCAAATACAAATCTTATATTGAATATTAAAAATCAAAGAACATAATAATATCACTTTCAAATCCAAATAAGAAATTGAATATCAAGTCCAAATATTATATTGAATATAAAAATTTTAATGTTATATTGATCGTGAAATTTAAGTAATATATTGAATATTAAATTCAAAGAACATCCATCATGATAATATTCTGTTATGTTGAATGTGAATCAAATTCAAGTAATATGTCTAATATCGAATTGAAATCATATATTCAATTACAAATTCTATATTTTAAATCTTTTTTTTTTTATGTATTTTAAAGGAAAAGCTTCTTACGGTAAGCTTGATGGCTTTCTCTGGCGCGACACCAATTAATTGTGGGACCAGGCCCCTGTAAAGGCCGAAGACACCCTCGTGCCTGATGACCTTCTTAAAGCAGTCCCATGAGTTACGGTAGGCCACCTCCCCAATGAAGGAACCAGTCCGCTGATTCTGCATCCTGGTCTTCACCAGATCTATTGGGTATACTGCTGATGCACCGACAGCTAGAAAATAATTTTATCAGTATAATCAATTTACCTGTTAGACATTGTCATGAATTTCTAACAATAGTGCCAGACATTTCAAAAACCACGTACGTATGCTCAGTCCGGCAAACGTTTTCTGCACTTTTATAGTCTCAATGTAGGTTAATCAAAATTTTAGCTTCACAAACACTATTTTTTTACCGAATTATTTAATCATTATGCAATGTTATATTAATGTTGACGTCAGTTTTGAGATATTTCCATTAATATTAATTACTTTAAAAAGATACTCTTAAATTATTACTACATTCAAATATAAAAACGTCAGGTCAGGATTGGCCTGAATATTTATCATTCCGTTTGCGTAATTTAAATTTTCTACATTGCTTAGACAACAGTGAGTACTAATTTATTATAAACTTTATTGAATAGCAAATAAATAAAGGTCAAATTGACTCTACATTTTAGTTAGAAAACGTTTGTATGGGAAACAGAAAAGCGTTGTTTTTAGGGTTTTCCCCTGCAATTATTAGAACTGTTCTCGCCGTAAAACCATCCTTGAACTTCAACGAACATTTAAAAAAATAA
Source organism: Elymnias hypermnestra (assembly GCA_015832385.1). NCBI lineage: Eukaryota > Metazoa > Arthropoda > Insecta > Lepidoptera > Nymphalidae > Elymnias > Elymnias hypermnestra. Next base: position 785,647 of record JACTOM010000667.1, read on the forward strand.
TTGTCAAAATTGACCCAGGCGTTGTTGAGTTACGCACTTACCCACACATTTTGCCATTCATTTTTATATTAGAGATATATAATCTCTTATTAATTATTATGATCTCGTTATATTTTAGTTTAAGAGTTATTTGCATTGAATTCTATTTAATTACCTTTTATAAATAAATAAATTAAGAATAAAACAAAATGCACACTTCAATTAGTAATTACAGAAAATGATCCTGAAACTAGGCAAAAAAGCATGTCTAGTACTTGTATTTCTCTAAACCTAAGACATAATTGCCTTGATATGAGTCTTTAGATACATATATATTGCAACTTTGCTTAGCTTTTAAGCGTGGATATATAGATTTTTATATGATACTTGCCACCAGCAATAGAACCGAGTGTGAACCTATACGTGCTCTCTAAGATTTGTATGAAAATGCCTCTCTCCTCGGGGCTCTGAAACAAACGTAATAACATATCCAACTAGTTTCTTTTAACAACTACCCTCAGTTTATGAAGTGTCTCAAGCGTTTGGAATGAAGTGGCGTGCATTATTCGATTTAAATTTTCATTAAATAACACGGGGCAACACGAAATTTGATTTTAAAGTATATAATTTAGATCATAGTTAGGTGAATAAAATATATACGCCATGAATAATTTGCTGTTTTACTTTACACTTTATCTTTATAACCGAGATATTGTCTTGTACATAAAACAGAAAAATCATAAAAAACTAAGCTTTTCGGAAAAATAAGCATTTTTGAGTCATGTATTTTAGGATAGATTACTAACCAAGAAATATAACTCGATGACATTTATTTGACCTTGAGCTTTATTAGCCAAAATATAATCACAATATGTATTGTTTAAGTGAGTTCCTTTGAATTTTGATCAATCTGTATATTAATAATGGATTTGCCACCAGAAGAAATCTGCTACAAATTCAGTGGTAATATTCCAGCGGAATCCTATATGTCAAATGAGGATGTTTTTTTCACACCTAACTCAAATATCGTTGGTTAGACTTGTGAAACATATTTAGGTTTTAGTTTTATTAATAATATTTGTAAAATTGATTTAGAAGCTGGTTGATGAATCTTTTAAAAAAAAAAGCTTATGTAATTCTTTATATTTCAGAAATATGGGAAAATCCATTCTTAGTGGCAGTCTACATCGTGAAATTAGTAAATTTTAAACTAATCGGGTGCATAGTTGTGGTTATGACTTCTTCTGAATATCTGAAAATAGACGTGATTATGCACGCCACTTTATTGTAATATTTTGTTGAATATTAATGAGATAATATGGTGTGTCAATTGTATAAAGATATTTTATAAACAAAACTGTTACAGAAAAGTTTAAAAAAAAAGCTTTCGAGCAAATCGAAATGAACGTATGACTAGCGAGACGTTGGCTATTATATATAATGAAATATTGATTTAAAATAAAAGTTAAGATGTCAATTAATATAATATACAAATTACACCTACAATGCTGATCTACATGTATGGACTATAAAAGGATATTGGACAATGAATTTTTATTTTTAAATTTCCCTATGTTAATATTGTCGGTCAAAAGCTTTAGACTATGATTATATTAGGGTTGCCAACTACATAGAACAAAATTAAAAGTGCGTGCGTATAAAGTACACATGTCAGAAGTGAAATTTCTTTAGCAAACTAATTTTTAAGTCTTATTTATGTTTATAGTACTAAGATTAAGTAAAACTTTAGATTTCCGAGAGAGGGGAAGAGGAAGATATGTTAGGAAAATTAATACAAATAATTTATTGAAATCTTAAATGACGAATTGTAAATAAAAATGCCACGTGTTTTAGTCAATATTAGAAGTTATTCATTAAATTTTGTTTTTGAATTTACAATTAAGAAAATAGTATATTAAATTATATAGTTAAATGACGAGTGGCAAATTAAAATTCTACATGCTATTTGTAAATATTAAAACAACCTAACCTTCAAACGAATTAGAATAAAAAAACGCTGCACATTTTCGTGACGCTTATCATACGTTTCATCCGTAAGAATTTTGCTCTCCTGCGCCTAACGAAATGCCACATCAAAAACATCCATATTCTGTATTAATTTAATTTATTTGCGTACATAGTACTATTTTGTCACTCGGAGATATATATATATATGTCTAATAATTCAAAAAATCCAGATTTTATCTGCATTTTAGTTTTATAGGCAGAAAATTAATTGAGCAAAACACATCTGCTGTATATGTATCTCTTTTTATTAAATGGTTGTTTAACAAAGATGTTTTTATTGTTTGTTAATGATCAAAATTAAACTTTGATGTTCTTATAAATCAAACTATGCTATTTAACAAAAGAAGTGTTCATTCATGGTTATCTATCTTGGTAATTTATCTATTTATTATTCAAGCAAAACAGGTCACAATATTTGAGAGACTTAAGTGACAATATTATACAAATATATATAATTCATTGTGGCCCTATATGCTGGCATAGCATAGTTTTATATTTTTATACAATCGACAATCAGATTTCCTAATTTCTTTTCCTTATTTTTAGGATTAATTTATAAGTGTGAACTAATGATCTTAATCTTATATATATTTATTAAATTGCAAAGTTAAATAAGCTTATTAAAGAAAATAAATATTTGGGAGTTAACAATGTCTACATCTTGATTTTATAGTTTACTGATAATTGTTGGCAACCCTAATAGTTTTGATAGAGAAGCCACTCGATACATCAACTATACTAATTATGTGTATCAAAGTCTAACACCCTTTTAAAGTATGCGATAATTCACTTAAATATTAACAATTTTGAACATAATATGAATTCGCCAATTCCGAAAGAAAGAATACACATCCCATGCCCAAATGGTATCAAATAGCCAAGATTTCACTGTGAAAAGGAACATAGAAACATCATAAACTCCAATGTCGTAGTACTCACCAGGATGCGCTCCAAAAAGTTTATTAATCGAAAAGGCTCTCTTATCATATTTACCTCCTCCTTTGGAGCGGTGAAAGATAGAAAGAAATACACAGAGGTAAGTTAGTGATGTTTCCAAAAACAACTCTTATACATATAGACATACAGACTAAAATTGGCTAAAACATACATTAAAATCGCGAGAGTTGCGCGCGGCTCCTGAAAGAATCGTGGGGGTCATGTTAAAGAGAGACAGATGCGATGAATGGACATGAGTTAGAAAGAGAAAAACACTCACCGAAACTGCCTTAATCTCTGCCACTCTTTTTGTCACGTGTTTGAAGTACTGCTCGGGGGTTATCGAGTTGAGATCGTTGTATATGATTCGACTGTAAAGATAAAATAAAATCATTTTTGAAGTGAAACTTCTTTAAGCACCTGAGGTTAAAATTTTTACGGATGAAACACGTCAATAGCTTCACGAAGTTTAAAAGGTAGCGTAGTTTTAATACATTACATACATTTACAAATAACATGTGGCATTTTAATAATTTATTATGCCATTTTTCAATAAATATAAAATATAAATATAATTTTGCCTTCCTTAAGTCTTGGAAATTTCAAGTTTTAGGTTTGAATGAATATAAACTAGACTAAAAAAAATTTTTGCCAAAGAAGTTTCACTTCTGACATGTGTACTTTGTACGGACGCATGTTTAACCTTTTTAGATATAAAACCAAATTGTTAAAAATCTACAATATTATTTTCTTATTATCTATCAATCTAGACTTTAACTGTTAACCATACATATTTAACAATTGTTAAAAGTACCATTACTCTCTATCTACATATATAAATATATGTAGATAGAGAGTTCAGGAGAATACCTAACATTATTCTAATGTAAATTGCGAATTGTATAGACATATTTGAAAACCAGTATATAAAATGAAAGATAATTATGTTCATTAAAGCTAAACTGAATTATTTAGTATAAAAAGATTTACATGTGTCTACAAAATATAGCATCCAAAAAAGATGTCTCTTTCCTTCTAAACTTTCAAAAATGAAAATAACGCTTATGTTATAGCCAAAGAAACAAATATAAAACATTACATTAATGCAAAAAAAAAACTCGTTATGACTGATAAAATGCCCATTTTGATTACATTCCAGTCTAATATTGAATGGTCGGGCAAAAAATAAATNCAGGAGAATTGTATAGACATATTTGAAAACCAGTATATAAAATGGAAGATAATTATGTTCATTAAAGCTAAACTGAAATTATTTGGTATAAAAAGATTTACACGTGTCTACAAAATATAGCATCCAAAAAAGATGTCTCTTTCCTTCTAAACTTTCAAAAATGAAAATAACGCTTGTTATAGCCAAAGAAACAAATAGAAAACATTATATTAATGCAAAAAAAAAACTCGTTATGACTGATGAAATGCCCATTTTGTTTACATTCCAGTCTAATATTGAATGGTCGGGCAAAAAATAAATGAAATATTATAAGTAATAAGAATTACTAAAAAAGAAAAGAAATAGAGAGTAGAGACGGGATTAGTAACTCATAACTATGAATGTTTACCTTTACCATTACCATACGTTTAACATTTCATAAAATCATTGTAAAAATAAATTGTATGTAATAATGGCGAAATGAATTGTGTAATTTTTGCAAAATTTAGTAATATATTTGTATAATATTTGAGCTATAATATATGTAAAAAAATCCAAATATATTTTAAAAAACAAATATATCGTTTTAAAACACTTTTCTGTGTTTTAATAATTTCATTTTGTTTATTAGTGTTTAATGTAAGAATCCAAAAGACAGTCAATCATTCGCGCAAAAGTACTCAAATGAATTTTAATTTATAAAATAAATCTATTCTTTGGTTTAAATTTATGGAAGAATAAGTTAAAAAAGCAGAAGAGAAATTTCCATACAGGGAGGTGTCAGTAGAACTCTAGAAGTGGCGCCATATTGCCCTTGGCCAAGGTCACCACATTAGGGTCATATTCCCGAGTATATTAATAAACAAACTTGTTTCAAACAGGAACCGAACCCGCTTTGTCTTTGAGGAACGCTGTCACCGTATGTCACTAATGTACTTGTATTAGATCTATAAAGATAAACAATTTATTTTATTGCATAAAACGGTAACCTATTCAACCGGTAAAGAGGTCTCCCACCAATCCAGACTCAGGCAATTTATTTGCAATTTTCCTAAATTTGTCCTACTAGACCCAGGACATCTAGAAGCGAAGCGAATACTCGCACCATTGCGACAGCGATGACATAAAAATATATCCTTTGCACAGGAGATATATTATACAAGTTTTTAGCATTATAGACGCATAAATATGAGACAGCACCTTTTAAATGAAGCAACTTTATATAGTGAAATTTACATTTGTACCGCCACATCCAGGATCGAACCCGCAATATCATACGTAGCATGTCGGTTACTTTGCCACCCCAGTATCAGCAGTTTTTTCTATGGTAATCAAACTCATCACTAATACGCAAAAGTTCCTCCCCCCCCCCCCTTCCCATTCTGCTACCACCGATTCACACATAAAACACCTTAAGTAAATAGTGCAATGCAGCAACAAACGTTAGCTCATTGCAATTTAACCACAGGCCGTTAGATATTCTGCCACAAACTGCACCCTCACTGTAAGCCGTTGAGGAGTTCTGATATGATAATTACTTAACTATACGGACTTTACGGTAGATGACTCAAATATCCGGTTAGCCTATAAAAGATTCTGCCGAGTACCGTTAATTTGCTCATTTGAATTGAAGAGTTCCGTTACGTTGTCATGGATTTCATGATCAAAGCCTAATCAAAACTATTATCAAACAACCCTTGAAAATCTTTTCCAAATACAAAACGAATCATCTAAATTGGTCGGCGTGATCTTGCGTTATTCGTCCATTCGTCGCACACGTACTTAATAGAAATTTAAGACTTATGTGGTTTTCTCATGGATGTTATCATCAGAACTAGACCAAAAATGGGACCCTACGGGGAGGCCCGAATTTCATATAAAAAAGAGTCATCTATATCAGTTCACCCAGTCGAAAGTTAAGTTTTTTTTGAAGTCGGTTCAAAAGGGTGCTGCGACATCTACATATATGTAAGATTCATGGCGTATAAGCAATTATTATCCCTGTCCCTGTTATCATTGGTAATCTTTTATCTACCTTTGTGATAAGTGAAAAGGCATGGTTGTGTGCATGGGTGTATTTTTACAACATAATCTGTTCACGTTGTCTACACTAATGAATGTTGATCGGCCGATAGTGCCACGGTCACGTCGTGCGTAATAGATAGCGCTGTATCACGACTCCCAAGCATTTATGTAATCACTTGTTGAAGGAATGACCTACAGGCGAGTTAAGAGACATTTCGCAGACTTTGATGCTATTGTATAATGGAAATATTTTTATGAAAAAAAAAAATATATATATATATATATATAATAAATAAATAAATAGGTGTGCGCGCATATGCGCAAGTTGTGCTCGTATGCATGGGTGAGCATGTGTAAGTTTGCGTGCGTGGATGAGTGCTGTCGTGCTTGTGTTTAAGTGCGTATTAGTGGGTGTATTTACGTGTATATGTTTGCGTGCGTTTACGTGTATGGGTAAATAATTTGGTGTGTATGATTGTTGTGTGTATGTTTACGTGTGTATGGATGTGTTTAAGTGCGTATTAATGGGTGTATTTGCGTGCGTTTACGTGTATGTGTGCATGTATATGAGTAAAAAAATTGGTGTGTATGCGAAAGAGCGCACTTATAAGTGTTTGCGTTTTCGTGCATGGGTTTGGGTGTGTTTATGTGCGAATGTACGTGTGTGCGTGGCTGTTTGTTGTAAAAACAACTTACCCGTTCGTCTGATGAATCATGTCACATAATGTGAACAATATATCCACTTCCAATGGGGTGACCTGGCTCATCATTTGTGCTGAATGTAGGAACTCCTCCTTTGTGACTTCTTGGGTCCTGTGGCCGTTGGTCGCATTCAAGTATACACGTTTTATCAGCTCCATGTTATTTAGGAGGGAATTGAAGGCCATATAATATGGAAAACTGATTTTCCTTTCGCCTTGAGGAAAGCCTGACGCCTGGAAATGCATTAAAATAATTTCGATAAAAATATAACATATTATTCCTTCATTTATTTTTTTATCTTTAAATTGCAAATTAACATATAAGTGAGAGGATAATAAAAGAAAAATACTGATAAACGTATAAGATATTTATACTAAAGGCGGTTTTGACAATATATAGCTGAACATTGTATAAACAACCAACTCAACTCTTATTAGAAATAAAATTGACATCGAAACTGTCCTGTATCCTCTGTAATCTCTAAAACCGAAATTTAGACTGAATATCCTATGTGGTAGGGAATAACATACATCATTTTGATCTCCAACTTCCCAAAGGAACCGGGAGTGAATTTATTTCCCTAATTTCCGAAACACCTGAACCGATTTCGAAAGATGGAAAGGACTTTCATATCCCACATATTCAATTTTTCGATTTAACAAGTTATTTCGTAAGTTAATAACAAAATAACTTGCCTAATTTTACAGTTAAAAACAATATCGGATTAAGCCAAGAAATATAATAAATAACATTAACAAATACGTAATCGGCGCCATTCTAACATCAAAGACAAACTTGTCGTTTATTATCTTAATAAGATATCGTATAAAGTTATTATTGACTGTAAAAATAAAGGCGTAGAAACAGATACGGTATTGGAAATTGATATGGCAACGTTACTTGTTGTTGCTGTAGATATTTTATTATAAAAAATAGTTTTAAAAAAACTAATAAATACGTCCTGGGATTAGACCAAACTAAAAAGTATAAAATACTTATTAATATATGTAAGTTTGGAATATAGTGATCATTCATTTTATGGTTTAAAAGCGTGGGGTGCTTACATCAATAACCATGGAGGGTCTTACGCTTTTATAGATTATTAGCTGTTTTTAAGTCCACATCATTAATCTATACGGAATAGTAGTTCTTTAAGCTATTCTTCGAAAAAATAATTGAAATCAAAATACTTCCATGACAAATATACAATCGATATAAAGATCTAGTTGGAATTCAGTTTTATGACCTCGTAAAGTTTATGACTGCCTGCAGAATAACTAATACTTGATTTGATATAACAACTCACCATGACAACTTTGGTCTTCAAATCCTTAGTGAGTAGATGGTTTTTGATGCTCAGCATAATCTCCCTGAAATCTCCAGCGGTGATGAAGCCGGTACCATCTTTGTCACACTTCTTGAATGCCTCTACACCATATTCCTCGTGAAAGTCGTGTAGGAATTGACTGAACTCTGGATATGTCACTAGACGTTTCTTGTCCTGTCGATAACGAGTTTACTTCAATTACCACAATTTATCATTAACCTTTCCCCGCGTAAATCCTGTTCCCATTTCACGTGATTAGGTATTTTTAGGTATAACAAATTTTTTCTGGAATCTTTTTATCGATAGTTTGATCAATAGTTTTATAAATATGTTATTATGGCTGAAGACAAATCCAACAAATCAAATATCGTTAAAATCCGTCCAGTTATAAATGGTATTACGATTTTGTTTTGTCCGCGTGGATAGTTTTTGGGTAGCATTTATAATTATTTAGAATAATAAGACGCATACGTATAAATATTTTAACGAACTATGTGGAGTGTTTCACTGCAAATAACTTATTCCTCCTATATTCCTCAGGCTCTAGACTACATGTGTGCTAAATGTCATTTAAATAGGTTCAGTAGTTTTGAAGGTAAAACTTTGCATGTCATATTTATATCACATCAACAGACTAAAAATAAGTTTCAAGCTTCTAGGTCTAAAAATGACAACAATTCCTTCCCTCACAATTTTTGCATTAAAAAGTAGGCTATGTTCTTTCTCAAGTTCTAGACTCTCTGTGTACCAAATTTCAGTTCAGTAGTTTTGGCCTGAAAGCGCAATAGCCACAGTTACTTTCGTATTTATAATATTAGTATGGATTTGATTACTTTTACCGATTACGCCAACTCCACACTATTAAACACCACAATCTTTATATAAATTACACGAACAATTGTACTGTTAAAGCCACTTCTGTGAAATATTGATTTTTTACTAAATCCTAGTACTATAAGACCGACAACACTCTACATATTTTTAGCTATCAGAGCGATACCCAAAAATAACTCATTATATAACTAAGTTAAGAAGAAAGTTTTGGCAATGTTACCAAAACATGACAAGACAAAGGCGCATTGTATTGGAAAATCATCTTAACTATATGTGAATCTGTAGGCTCTATTTGTACGTTTAATATAACTGAGGATTTGAAGACTTTAAATTTTCTTGATGAATGGCAATATTTGGATAAATGGGGAACAAGTGGAAGAGGCGAAAGAATTTGTATACTTGGTATCTAAATTTTACAAAAGATGGAATATTTGAAAGTGATATTGATAGGATTTTGATGATTTCTATAAATTTGCTTGGATTCATTCAGTCTGACAAGTTTCATATTAATTTGCCATGGTTTTTTTTCAAGTTTACATAAAGCAAACAAGTCATTCTACATTTAAGTGTATCCAGCCAAAGTTACGCGGTTAAGCTAGTATCAATATAGATATCGCCTTATTAATAACAAGTAATTAGTTCTCTTAATTGAATTGAAAGTGTCTGTACCGTTAAACGCGTGTTATATTACACTGCTGTTAATCAATCTAATATAAAAAGTGTATTTGTTATCTTTATGTAGTCTATAAATAATGGTAAGTAATTAAGGTAAAAAAATATTAATAATGTTAGAATTATTGTTTCGTTATTGGAGATAAGGTAGAATTTATTCAATTTTAGAAGTGACAGTTTTATAGGCCCATGAGGGTACACATTTTTACGGCTGAAACTTGTGATTAGCGTGACGGACATTTGCAGCGTTTCTTATGCTAATTCGTTTGAGGGTTAGGTAGTTTAAATATTTACAAATAACATGTGGCATTTTAATTTGCCATTCGTCATTCAATATTTAATAAATCATTTTTCATAAACTAATATATATTATTATGATAATTTTAATGATATTTCAATAACTTATTTGTATTAATTTTCGGCACTTTTAATATTTCAATGACAATTAAATGCCTAACATATCTTCGCTTTTCCCTCCCTCCCTCTCTCTCTAAACTCTCGGAAGTCTAAAGTTTTGGATTTGTATAAATATAAACACGTACGTTATTTAAAAAAAAATCTGAAAAAAGAGAACAATATCTAATGATAATAAATGCCAATTCCAGTTAAATAGGTATCATTTCTTACCTTTCCGAAATACAGACGAACGAACGTGCTTTCCATATTGAAGGGCAACTTCTTGTGAAGGGCGGTCTTACGCATGACTTCGGCGAATTCGTCTGTAAAATAAATGAATATATACCTATGTTAACTCTTTCAAATAAAGTAACAAATAATAGTTTCAAAAATAAGAAAGTACGCCTTAATAGAAGACCAAACAAAACAAATCTAATCATTAAAAGCGTGGGGTGCACAATGAGAATATTCAACACTTTTAAGTGAATAAAGCTCGGTTGAGCAGCCAAGGCCAGTATGTCGGCGTCCATGGCTCGCATCAATTGACCTAGTACAAAAGTATATCACATGAATCGAGGTTTCATAAAACCACACAATTTAAGCGTAATCCATATCATCTCTTATAAAAAAGTGGCTTTTATATCCAAGGAATGCCATAGAGCCATTATTTACTCATTATTGGTAAAGGTTCTGGTAAATATTTGAAAAACATTACCCATTTTTTATTAATATATTGTCACATTTCTTGGCAAGTCTAAAATTTTACTTTATAATTAAAATTTTGGAGAACAATGTAATAATTCATACTATACTTAAAATAAGCTTTTTTTCTTTACACACGATTGACTTAGTGAGTAAGCTGGTGAATGCGTCACGACAGCGTTACGAAGTGTGATTGAGCGAGGAATATGGAAGTTGAAAGGGAGATATAAATTACTGAAGAAAGAATTGAGAGACATTTTACTTCATTTTTTTAGGAGAGCTGTTTGAAAATTTAATTTATTCTAAAGAACGAATGATATTTTGTGTTGAAACAGCGTCAATCTGAGAATGAGTTGTAACATAAGAAAATATAGACTACTAGCTGTGCTCCGCGACTTTGTCCTAGTGGAATAGTACTGTTGGGTAGCACTTTTAATAATTAAGGCTAATTATTTTTCTAATAAGACACAAACGTACACACCCCTTACAACCCCTTTTTTTAATTAAAAATAGTATATATTAAAGGTCTAAGCAAAAGTTTCAGCCTAGGGTAATACACTAGTTTTCCAAGCTGAAATGTTTGCCATACGCGCTTGTGTCGAAGAGATGCTAAACCGGAAACTAGTTGGTAGGAAAATAATAATCCTCAGCGACAAATAGGCGAGACTAAAAGCATTTTGCTGGAATGCGTGAGAAATCTTAACTGTCTTGGACAAAACAATATAGTAAGGCCTGCATGAGTACCGGGCCATGAAGGTATAAAGGCCAACGAGCAAACGGCTGAGCTGGCTAGAACTGGATCGAGCAGGGGTTTTATAGTACCTGAACACTGTAATGCAATACCATCGTGCGTGATAAATACCACACTATCACAATACGCCAACAAAAGCCGAATGGCGGAATCGGACAGTTTTAGGTCTAAGGCATTCCAAAACATTCTTGGATGCTGCAGTAAAAGCTTCGCGAAGGTTTTCAAAAACCTTAGTAGAAGACAGGTAAGTTGCAGAAGCAATCGCGACGGGCCACTTCAGTACTAAAACTACGGGAATTGTGGAAGACTCTACTTGCAAAGCTGGCAATGAGGTAGAAGAAACAATTAGGCACATACTGTGCGAATGCAATGGATTAGCCAGGCTACGAATGAGCCTAAGAGTGGCCTATCCGCAACCAGAAGACTTCAACGGCTCCAACCTAAAGCCAACTCTCAGTCTCAAGTCTCAAAACGGAATGAATATTTGAGAATATTTATAAAAATAGTATGACTATCCTTGTACAAAATTTCATTTAAACGAGTTCAGTAGTTACTTTCGCATTTATAATATAAGCTAGGATTATGGGTTCTGTTGTGTCTTTAACTAAAATTTTTGGTTGTTTGATTATTCATTTAAAGTAGCGAAATATATTTAACGAAAAATACGACTTAGATAACACGTATACCAATTTTTTAGACAATGTTACAAGAGCAGACGTTATCACGTCAAAATAAACAAATCAATACATGAGATTTGTGTTGATTTGAGAAAATATCAGTGCGATAACATTATCGCATTAATCTGATTGGATTTACAAAGAGGACTTCTGTATGTTAAGGTCAATTTAGCATTGCATAAATCGTGTCGTGATTTTTTATCGCGAATTTGTTATATAAAAACGGATGTTACATATGTAAGTGATAAAACCCGACAACGTTTTGAGCGATCACCACATAAGTGAGGACGTTTACGTGTTTTTCCTCATTTTTTTGGATTCTTTATACCATAATACTACATTGACGGCCTCGCTGGTGTTATTTAAATCCAAAAATTCTTTATATAAGTGGGCTTTTACAGTACTTTTATATCGTCAAATATTATATTGTTTTTACAGATACAAAAATGTCACTTAATACATTTAAAACAACTATTATAAAAATAACTAATTGAGAAATCGTTTTATAATCTGAAAGACTAATTTGAATGTAAAAAGCATGGAAATGAATGAATTGCTCTAATCGAAACGATGAAGATAAAAAAGGGACACCTGACTATGTCATGGGTTTTTCAGAAAATGGCTCGAAGTAACCCTCGTAACTTTAAATTCTATACATACATACATAGCATCACGCCTCATTCCCATAGGGGTAGGCAGAGACAACATCCTTCCACTTGCCACGATCCTTGCATATCTCCTTCGCTTCTTTCATTCTCATTAAACCTTTCATACAAGCTCGTCGGTTTAGAGTACTCTTGACTGGCAGGAATGTTCGCCTTGGTCTTCCCCTTCCAACTTTCGCATTCAGTTTTGACTCATAAATCCATTTTGCCAGTCTCCTTTCATTCATTCTCTCTACATGCCCAAACCATCTAAGCATACCTTTCTCATAAGTCAGGGGGTACACATCTTTGTCTATCTCTCCGATAGTCATAGTATGGTACACGGGTACGCGATCCCGGCTCCCCGAGCTATTTACTGCATCTTCACAGGTCTTCCGAGTCAGTAATATCCTACTACCATATATTTTCCTTTCTCTTCCTTCAAAATTTCCTGTCTTTTAACCCGTTCCTCCCATTTATTCCATTTTTCTACCCACTTCCTGCCAGTCCAAGGTGTATCGTGCCGAGGGACTCATGGCTAATGGCATTTGCCTAGTCGCAAGCGGTGGCCCTGGCACCGGGCGAACCCAGAATATGCTAGCCTTATTCTGGCATGCGGGGCTCTGCCAGAATGGACTTATAATAATAATAATAATAATAATAATTCATTTATTTCAAGTAACTATGACTCATATTGTTAGTAACATTAACTTATTTCTATGTTAGTTCCTAAAACCTATAATGCTCCCTTGCTTCGTGGGAACGCAATGGGGTTAAGAATAAAAACCAAAAATGGTGGCGATGAGATTCGTTATCCATCACGCCACGTTTCTAATGGGGGCGAAAAGCGGGCTACAGAGAGCCGCTTTGCTACTTTAAATTCTAAGTCTACTTTAATATCATCATCAGTCCAAAACTGATGTATCTTTGAATTTATCTCTATATCGCTTCACTAGTGGGGCAATAACTAGCTAATTAGGTTTTTTTTACCACGCCGGGGATCAAACTTCAACTAGTGGTGAAACATTAAACTTCTAAAAATATAAAATGTATATTATCCTTAACACCTACGCTTTTCAAAGTCTCAATTCTTGAGCTCACAAAATTACAAACACGATAACATTATTTCAGGCATTTTCTTGTTAGTTATCGGTGTTTTACAAAACAGCCGTCTGCCCTTCCGAATGTTAGACGTTTGACCTTTAACTTTATTTGCAAATAAAATCGTTAAAGTTTTCAAAGTTACGTAACTGTAATGTTGACATGGTAACAAAAATATATGCACGTATTTGATAATATTGAGACGTTTTTTAATTATCTATAATTAAATGAAAAGCTAAATGCAAATGCTAAAACAAATGGCAGTGGCAACTTTGAAATTTTACTTGCATATTCTAGTATAAAAGAAAAACAGGTCTGAACTTAGCTGGTGGTGGTTTATATATTGTAAACATTTTTAATATTAATGAGTTTAAATGATCTTTGTTTGTATAGATATAATTTTACAATAATAAATTGACGTTTATTAGTGCTGTTTTGCAGAATAAATTGAAAATTAATAAATAAAAATTAAAAGTGGCAACATCAATTTGCTGACAATTCCATGGTCCGCCTGTTTCAACTACGAAAATATATTTCCGCAGTTCAAGAAAATATGAAAAATTGAGTTATTAACTGCGCGAAACAAAATGTATATTTGGACAATTATTTAGGCATAAGACTTATTATAAGCGAATCAAAAGAATCTGTTGCCAAATGTTTTGTTATCAACTTTTTCCGACTGCGCAAATCTAACTGCGCAATCAAAAAAATATGGCATAATTTGCGAGTCATCCAAACTTACCAAAAGCGACAAGTCCATTGCCATTGGTGTCGAAGAGTTGGAAGGCTGTTTTGTATAAAGCATCTGGGACGCATAGTAGACCTTCGAATGCCTGGAACTCGGAGAAGGATATGTAACCATCCTTGTCCATGTCGACAATGCCCGCAATGAGCTGCACTGACTCCTTGTTGTAGTCATCTTAAAAAAAAAAGATATTTAAGAGATCATATACATATATGCCGTACAATTTTTATGAGTAATTCTGAAGCAATTCTGGAGTATATGCAGCCTGTTAAACCACAATGAAGCATTGTAGTGGGTCTATGCTCTGACTACCCTCTTCTCTATGGAAGGATAGCCCGTTCCAAGTAATGGGATGTTAATGGAATAATTTCCTATTAGGGGTATGCAAATATCGTTCGAATCAAATCAAAATCGAATATCTATATATATTATTCGATAGTCCACGAATAATTACAAAAACATCTGGTAATTCGAAAAATTTCGAATAATTCCTGAATTAATGAAATAAGTCTGGATTTTCAATTGTTGCTATATAAATAATTTAAATCGTGTATCGAAATAAACGACTTACGAATAATATAGTTAATTTATATTATATCTAAACTTAACATAGATAAAAACAAAAGTAGTTAAAATGCGCTATATAATGTTATCATGGTTCATTGTATTATATTATATATTTTGTAAAATAAAAATAAATCTAACCACATCGTAATTTTATATATGAATTTTCGCGTAACTTCAATTCAGAAAAGTTTATTGCGCTTTCGTAGATTTAGAAAAGGCCTATGATCGAATAGTGAGGAATGAGCTGTGGTCAACGTTATCTACGTATGGGGTGAGCGGTAGTCTGATTCAAGCATTGAAGTCTCTCTATGAGGGCTCTAGTGCTTGTGTCAGAATAAATGGGGCGTACACGGAGTGGTTTCCTGTCGAAAGAGGTGTTTGACAGGGATGTGTTGCGTCACCATGGCTGTTCAACCTATTCATGGATAACTGTTTACCAGATTTAAAAGAGAGTATGTAGGGGTTAAGAATGAATGAATTACTCATCAAATGTTTACTCTACGCTGATGATCAAGTGATACTTGCATCATCTTCTAATGAGCTACAGGAGATGGTAAATATTATGAATGAAGCTTTGAAAGGGAAATGAATGAAAACAAAACGAAAGTTATGCTTTTTGAACGAGATGAATCTATGATGAATGACATTATTTTGATAGATGGGGAACAAGTGGAAGAGGTGAAAGAATTTGTATACTTGGGAACTAAATTTACAAAAGATGGAACATGTGAAAGTGATATTGAAAGGAGAGTAAATGCAGGGAATATGGTAAATGGTGCTTTGCGGGCCTTTATGAAAAGCCAGATGGTGTCTGAAAGGGCTAGACTGGCTGTGCATGCTGGAGTGTTGGTGCCAACACTTATGTCCGAGCGTATGGTAGTGAAAGTTGGGTATGGTAGAAGAATCAGAAAAATAAAATAAACGCGGTAGAGATGAGAGCGTTGAGAAGTATGAGTGGATTAAAACTGACTGACAGAGTAAGAAATAGTGTGATAAGAGAACGTTGTGGTTTAAAAGAAGATGTAGAGACTACAGTTGAGAAAGGTATGCTTAGATGGTTTGGGCATGTAGAGAAAATGAATGAAAAGAGACTGATATTTAAAGATATTTATTAGTCAAGAGTGAATGCGAAAGTTGGATGGTGAAGACCAAGACGAACGTTCCTGGATCAAATCCAGGATATTTTAAATAAGGGCCGAGTCAAGAGTACTTTAAATCGACGAACTTGTATGAAAGGTTCAATGAAAATGAAAGAAGCGAAGGAGATATTCAAGGATCGTGGCAAGTGCAAGGATGTTGTCTCTGCCTACCCCTATGGGAATGAGGCGTGATGCTATGTATGTTCAATTCAGAGGAGATACGCGAAAGTTCACTAATAATTTACGAATAATTCAGAAAAAAAAAAAGAATTATTGCGAACCTTCTAATTATCAGAACTTTCGATTTATTCGGTTCGATTCAATTAATATCGACATTCGATTTGGAGCGAATAATTCGTAAGTTCTAATTATTTGCACACCCCTACTATTTACACTATATCGTATATTCGTTTCATGACGATAATTCTTCATCGTATTTCATACATGCTGTTTATTTGAAAGTTTTCAACGTGATTGTTGTACGTCATAGCGAGAATAGACGTACCAATAATTTCTTATATAAACAAAGCTTTTAAATAACTTCAGGAAATATAATGGTACGCAATTTTAAGTATCACAAGATTCACTGGACTTGTAAATAGCTTTATCCTATAGAAACGGCGACTGTGGTTTTTATATGTGAAATATGTAACTCCTACTAGATCCGATGCTTGGACATACATGGACCTTGATGTGTAACTGATTAGAGCACTAGCGAGAAGTTTAGGTCTCAACGAAGGTCTATCTATCTAGGAAAAATGAAATGCTAATTTATATATAAATAAATATCTTGTATTTTCATTCCAAGACTTCGAAGTATGCCTTTCAACAAACTACATAATATATTGTATATGGACAGCTTGCATTTTAGATTATTATGTAATTTTTATATATATCCCCATTTCTCAACGTAGATAACAATTTTTTTTACACATTCCTAATGAAACTTAATGCTTAAAAAAGATGTCTGTATTACAAAAGGTAGTATGCGTTTCGATAATCTTCATTGAATTTATCGATGGTTCTGTATATAAAGAATAACTTGCATTTTAGATATTTTTGTTATTTATCCTCATATATCAACCTACTGCCTGTCGACTCGCTGGGCAGCGCAGTGGGTCTATGCTCTAAAACCTCTCTCTCTCCAATGAGTGAGGAGGTCTGTGGCCAGCATTATTGGGCTGCTACCTAAATCGTAGTATTTTAACCCATTCCTATTAAAACACGATGCTTAAATAATATATTTTTCTTACAAAAAGTAGTACAGTAATAAATTATTAATTATTTGTGAAACGAACAATTATTATATACCTTAAAAACTACATTACAACTAAATACACAAAAATCAGTCAAGTTTTCACTAATTCCCGCGCCATATACATAGCTATAATATATTACAAGTTAACATTAGAGTTATTTTATGTAAAATACAATGTATATAAAAGGCCATAGGAAAAAAGTTTAACATAAGAAAAAGAACAAAATAATTTTATACTAAACATTCATATAGACCATCCTTAAATACAACCATTTTATCGTGCATAATCTCAACCTAATTAAGATTAAAAGAATGTATTTTTATTATAGTTGGTCAAAGGGGCAGTTCCTAAAAGGAATGACTGCTGCCTTACACGGGTGTTCCTGGGACATTGCTGAGTTATGAAGAATTTGAAATAAAAATATTTGTTCTCTGACTTCACATTTTGTTTCCAAAAGATTTAATTGAATATTGTAAGTGTTATTGCCAGAATAATTTATCTTTGAAACATTGTCTTATAAGATTAGGATTTAACTTGACGTTTATTAATACGTAGGAGTCGTCGATATTATACTGTACTAAATAAAAACAATCACACTTGTTTGGAAAAAAAACAATTTCTCAAGCTAATGAAAAACAAATTCAAGTAATATTTAGTAAATCTGGAGTATAGCTTATGATTTTCCACACAACACCTTACTTAAGAACTTATAATTTACCTTCATGAAACAATCCGAGAAATTTTCGCACAAAATCTTCACTAGTGATGTACTTTTCGCCATTTTTCTCTACAGTGGCATATTTAACAAAAATGTCATAGAGACGGTCTGTATCGGCCCGTTTTAAATAACCAGCCCCCTGTAACAAAATAAAAATATATATAGCGTTTACAGAGATAAAACTAGTTAATTAAATCATGTTATTAACGTTTTAATACCGCATTTTGTCACTTAATTGGACCATATAACGTTTTTAAAACTGACAGTGGAATATCCACAACATTTGTTTCCAGTAAAATATGAATTAATAGACTGGTAGGTCCCATTATTTTAAGCTTAATAAATTGAAAATCTTTGATAATATTTAATCCTTGGTTCGGGAAACTACGCCAGATATTTTCGTCCGATTATCCTCAGTGCCTGAAGACCAAAGTCTTCGAACAGTGCGTGTTGCCAGTGATGACCTACGGTTCTGAGACGTGGTCGCTGACTATGGGCCTCATGCGGAAGCTCAGAGTCACTCAGCGTGCGATGGAGAGGGCTATGCTCGGAGTTTCTCTACGTGATCGAATCAGAAATGAAGAGATCCGTAGTAGAACCAGAGTCACCGACATAGTCCTGCGAATCGCGAACCTGAAGTGGCAATGGGCGGGGCACATAGTCCGAAGGACCGATGGACGTTGGGGGCCAAAGGTGCTGGAGTGGCGACCCCGCACCGGACGGCGCAGTGTAGGGAGACCCCCCACAAGGTGGACCGACGACATAAAGAGGGTCGCCGGTAGCCGCTGGAGCCAGGCGGCGCAAGATCGGGCCTTGTGGACGTCATTACGTGAGACCTATGTCCAGCAGTGGACGTCCATCGGTTGAAGCGACGAAATTGAAAATATATACCGAATTCCAATTTCAGATTGAAACAGTTTTATTTAATCATATAGCGTTGTAAAATATGAACTGTTATAATTTAAAACAACACTATATTCCCTTTTTGTTATTTAAAAGAGCTTCTCTTTCACTAGGCTTATTGAAGTCAATCCCTATATTCTAGGGACTATTACGAGGCCTTTACGTATAAAGAATCAATTCGTATTTTAGATATTTTGACGTTTCATTGATTCGTCAATCTAGGTCATCTATATTTTTCAGCATCAGTGCAAAAGGTAAAACAATAATTAATAATTTATATTTGAAACACTCTTACAAAATTAGGATTTTATATTTGAGTATTTATACGATTTATTCTATATGGCTAATATTTAAAGAACATTTGTAATATTATTTAAAGATATCAAGTGAACAATTTTATGCTGACACAATTTTTAGGCCAGCCACAACTACAATCGCAAATATAACTAGCTGAAACTGGTAGGAAACCACGCCTTAGAATAATTTGAACGGCATTCAGCCGGTTGAGCATGGATACCTTTAATAGTAATCTAAACTAATATTATAAAAAGGAAACATTTGTTTTTGTATGTATGTTTGTTACGTTTTCACACAAAAACTACTGGACCGATTTCAAAATTTTTTCACTATTAGAAAGCTGCATTTTCACTGAGCGACATAGGCTATTATACTTTCTCGAAAAAAATAGGGATTCCTAAGAAAAATGTAATAAAGTAACCCAAGGCGTGAAAAAATAATCTGTTATCCATTGAAGATAGAACAAAATGTCTAACTACTGTAGTTATGCCACTATAACTACTTTTATTACATTTTAAACGTTAATAAAAGTGTCGACAAAAAATCATACCACATTATTCATACTTCTGTATTAATTCTTGTGTTATTAAATGATATTCTATTAAACTCCGTTTCAATACCTGTAGAATACTTTTTAAATTATCAAAATCTGTCATACCATTCAAAAGATATAAAGAATTTAATAATCTCAACCTAAAGAAAATATGTACTCCAGCGTGTCAAATGTATATGGAAATTCTGAGACAATAAAGTATTACAAAAGAATCTCTTTTCTAATATTATAGAGAGAAGACAGCATATATGAGTATATGAGTAAGTATATATGAGAAGAAAGTTTTGCATTTTGAATTTTTGTATTTATTTTTAATAAATTAAGCTACAAATTACATACATACATGGTTTAGAGTACTCTTGACCTGGGCGTTATTTAAAATGTCCTGGATTTGGTCCAGGAACGTTCGCCTTGGTCTTCCCCTTCCAACTTTCGCCTTCACTCTTGACTCATAAATCCTTTTTGTCAGTCTCCTTTTATTCATTCTCTCTACATGCCCAAACCATCTAAGCATACCTTTCTCAATTTTTTTATTTATTTTACTTTTCTGATTCTTGTGCCATACCCAACTTTCACTACCATACATAAGTGTTGGCACCAACACTCCAGCATGCACAGCCAGTCTGGCCCTTTGAGACACCATCTGGCTATTCATAAAGGTGTACAGAGCACAATTTACCATATTCCCTGCATTCACTCTCATTTCAATATCACTTTCACATCTTCCATCTTTTGTAAATTTAGATGCATTGATGACAGAACAAAATATATAACTACTATAGTTATGCCACTATAACTACTTTATTTCATTTTAAACGTTAATAAAAGTGTCGACGATAATCAAACCATATTATTCATACTTCTGTATTAATTCTTGTGCTATTAAATGATATTCTATTAAACTCCGTTTCAATACCTGTAGAATACTTTTTAAATTATTAAAATCTGTCATACCATTCAAAAGATATAACGAATTTAATAACCCCAATCTATAAAGAAAATATGTACTCCAGAGTGTCAAATGTATAGGGAAGTTCTAAGACAATAAAGTATTACAAATAAATCTCTCCTGTAATATTATAGAAAGAAGACAGCAAATTAAGATAAAAATTACTGGGTTGATTAAGAAAATTCTTTCAAAACCTATACAGAATCTTTAAATTGACTAATGCTGGGCATTCTACGTAAATAAAGTTGCGAATACAAAAATGTATTAGTTAGTATATTCGTTGTAAAGTAAAATCTGTATATTGATTAGATTATGAATGTGTGTGTCTAATAATCTGAAAGGAAGTAATTAAAAACTAAGCGAAGTATAACTTTTCTAACTTCTAACAAACATAAATGTATAGTCCAATTTAGGGTGACACCGCGGGGCACTACTAGTTTATTAAAAAAACCTATTGTATGAGAAAAAAATATTGCTATAACTGTAAATCAGTTACTGTTTGTTTTTATTTGCAAGAGTAAAAAGGTCGTTAACTCAAATCAAAAATGTTTCATCCAAGACTCCAAAATGAGTGTTTTCATGTAATTCCTCTCAAAGCTCATGTTAAAGTTTATTACGCGTTCTTCTCATAGCATTTCTTTAATTATAATCATCTACGTATATAATTTGAAAACCAAAAATGTTGAAAATTGATAAATCGTTTATTGTTCTTTCCTTGGGTTTTACAATACTGTGTCCATGATAGGGCCCTTCAAATAAGCATGCATATGCTCGTGACAGAAGAACCCTCTCCACCATATCATTTACATTTTAAGAGTAGTCAAAGAAAAAGTAAACTAACAAATCTTAACTTTAACAACACTAGTTTAATTATTATAAGATGGTACGTGTACTCAAACATGGAATAGTTTATAAATAAATATCTGTTGCTATGTTGCTCTAGTATAATGTAATAATTGTAAAAAACACAGTAATTTAACGATTATGACTGTAGTATTAACTTGACGTGTACCTATTGTTCTGTCTACGGACGTGTGGGAATTATAATTGAATAAATATGTACTGAAATACATTTCAAGATTTCAAAATAGTAAAATTTACATCAATTGTCAAATAATGATATTATTTGCACGAGTTTGTCAAAGAGATTTATCTCTATGCAGGAGATCTCTATGCACAATGTATTTCCAAACGTAAAGCACTCTCGTACTTTACTATCAGAGTCTGATGTATCACACAATGATAGTAAAGGTTAACATTGATCAGGATCAACTGCTTTAATGTTTTTAGAGGAATGTAGGTGCAGCATACTATCACCAATATCCCAACTTCTGGCATAATACACTGAATTGAATTAATCCAAACTGACAATTCGAAGTGTCGTGGTCTGTAACCGGATATACATACATACAGTAGTTCACTCTCCCTATATATATCTCATCTATACAAGGTGTTAGAAAACCACTCCCGAAAACGAAGACAGATGATAGTACTAATGACACGTTTGATGATGCAACAGAAAAAAATGCTGATTTAAAAAAAAAACATTTCTAAAACGTTTATTAGCATTATGTATGCCCCGTCATGTTAGTTCAGCTAACTGAAACAATAGTTTCATAAGAAATACATTACTTTATATAATATAAAAAAAACTACACTGAAATACAAAATTCCGTGTCAGCCCGGGTCAACGACCTCAAGCTGCGCGCGGCAACCAGCCAGTGGTCGTTGACCTGGGCGAGACGTCAGCTGTTTTTAATTTTGTGTTGAATGAAATTCTCGTTTCATTATCATCGTAAATAATGCAAATAAAATGTTTTAAAAATATGATTTTTTTTTAAATTCGGGACCGATTTTTTCCGTTTTTCATCAAAGGTGTCATTAGTACTATAATCTGACTTCATTTTCGGGAGCGTTGTCCTAACACCTTATATACTTTCCCTATCTATCAATCATTTACAATTTCCTACACAGACCTACAAACCCGGATGTATTATTAGAGTTATAGACATAACTGGCAATGACATTTATAAATGGTCAGAGGGGAGTGGAGACAAAGGATTTTATGGATGTCGTCACATCGTCACTTATTCTTAAATTCCGTTGAAATACTTCAAAAAATATGAACCAATTTAAATGAAATTTGGTACACTGATAGTCTAGAGCCTGAGAAAGGACATAGGCTACTTTTTAATGCGAAAAAAGGGTAGTACGTTATGGAAGTATCGTCATTATTAGAGCTAGAAGCTAAGAACGGATTTTGCGAAATTCCAAGGGGTGTCAATTAAAAAAATTCAAATTTTCAGTTTAAAAAAACATCCTAACTCCATATTTACATATTATATCTTTTATGGTATGTCAAACTTGGTCAGAAATTTATTTTTGACATAAGGGAAACTATCAAAAGTAAATTTTAGGAAATTCCTCCCTTAAAGGGCAGGATGTTTCTTATTTGTAAAACAATTTGCCGAAATTAATGAAAATGCTACCAAAAAAAACATTCCGCGAAGTCACGGGTTCAGCTAGTATTATATTGCGAATGTCTGTCGCACTTTTACGACAAAATTATTGAATCTATTTAAAAGAAATTTGGTACACAGATGGTCCAGAGCAGTGTTTCCCAACGAGAGGCCCACGCCCCACAGGAGGACAATTTTATAGTTAAGGGGAGGGGAGACTAAAAATAAACTAGATAAGATTTGTGATCTTTCGTTGTGGTTTATTTAAAAACAAATTTAAATTTTAGCTATGTTAAGGTGGGGCACGGCCTAAAAATATTAGGAAACACTGCAAATTCCTAGTGAAAGTATTAACAAGTATGTGTTATATGTAAAATAATTAGCCTAATTTAATAAAAATAGTATCCAATAACATCTTTTACATGGAAGGAGTCCTGAGCACAGATAGTAGTTTATATATTCTCGTGTTAAAACTCATTTTGAAATCAGCACAACTAACACAGTGGTACAAATGTAATTAAGTCATTGACTGATTTGAACAGTTTCTTTGAATTGTGTCACTATTCTTCCAAAGCAGCAATACGTACTCAAAATAACAATCGTAATAAAGTTTTCCACTGGTCATTCATATAACACATATTCTGATTGATTGAGTTTCATCAGATTAGCGCTTATCATGTTATTAATGTAGTATATATTATCTACATATTTGTTAAAATTGTTTTTATTGTAAATATTGCTTAACTCAACATAATTATTTATTATAGACGCATTTGTATGATTCTATTTTATACATAATATAAACATTTTTTTTATTGTTTTGCAACACGATGAGTTATAAAATTATTTAACTTTTACTACGTTAGTGATTAAGTGTACTATGAATATGGTAATTATTTAATGTATGATGATTTACGCTGCTTTAGATGAATCCAAAAGCCTTATTAAAAATAATTAAGGACCGTAGAATCTAATCGAAATATCTATTGTTACATTTTTGTGTCGATAACTCATATTTCGACACAAATGTCGCTTTACCACCACAAAATGTTATTATATGATTTATACGTTATGTTTATTTTTGAAATGGCTCTCCTGTACTATTAGTTTTTCATCATCAACTGTATCAAAAACTCGTACTTTCGGCCCCAAAGAGTGACGAAAGTGCCACATTGGCACCTGATGAAATAAATATGTAATTTTTTATATGTCAAAATCCTTGTCAATTTCTTTTCGGCGTCATAAATTTGTAATTATTTCTTATTAAGATTCAATAGAACTTATTATCTTTGTTTAAAATAAATTATTATTGTTTTACTTAATATAGTTTGTTTGAAAATTGTCATAAATAAATGGTTAAACGAGTCGCTTAGTTACGTAGTCGAAGCATGCGAGCTACTGATTCAATATTTATTTTTATTTCATATTATTTTAAACTTTATTATTAACATCTTTATCGAACTGTCGATCCCGATCTGATAAAAATCTGTTTACGCACCACGGGAGGAAAGTATGGCATTGCCACCCGCGTTCTTATCTCGCGGGGTGCGATGTCATACTTTCGAGCCTGGTTGCTTAATTGTGTCAATAACTCTATTCAAATTGTCAGAAATGACGCTGTAGCATCACAAAATGTCATTGTATCAGTGGCTGATTTATTTTATTTCTTTATTGAACCACCACACTTAAAAAAAAGAAATAAATAAAAAGGAAATTTAAATTAAATTATTAGTGTCGCACAATAGGCGATCTTATCGTTTGGAAGCGATTTCTTCCAGAAAACCTTAAGGAAGGAGATAAAGTTAGGAGTGTAAAGGTAGGTCGTGCGAAAGAGAATAAAAAACGATTAAAAGTGCGTGCGTACAAAGTACACATGTCAGAAGTGAAACTTCTTTGGCAAACTAAATTTTGAGTCTTGTTTATATTTATACAAATCTAAAACTTTAGATTTCCGAAACCTAGAGAAAGGGAAAAAGGAAGATATGTAAAGGAATTTAATTGTCATTAAAATGTTAAAAGTGTCGAAAATTATTACAAATTATTTATTGAAATCTCAAATGATGAATTGTTAATAAAAATGCCGCTTGTTCTTTGTCAATGTTAGAAATTATTAAAGTGGCCTTCTTTTGCGAGACAGTAGTCTCGCAGAAGAAAGCCCACGAGAGAGGGAGAATGTAGTGGATGCTCCCCCTCACCGCTGAACGAGGCGGTGCGGTGTTGCGCACCTCCTCCCGCGTCTGAATCCTCCGGGGCACCAGGGAAGAATGCGAAAGCTAAACACCTGGTGCCTAGTATTGGATGAAGAGGCTTCCACTGGGTTTTAGTGGCGGGACCTACCATGGCCGAGTCCCACACTCCTCACTGCTCATCCGTCAGGGTTAGTGCGTAAATTGTTTTTTCCAGCGCCAAAAAAAAGGCGGCACAAGATCGGGCACAGTGTGCATCATTAGGTAAGGCCTTTGTCTACTTCAAGACGTCCACTGCTGGACTTAGTAGTTCGTACTTGAAGTAGAAGTATATTTCCCTTCACTCCTACTTTCTGCAATATTTCAGTTC
Organism: Elymnias hypermnestra; assembly: GCA_015832385.1. Taxonomy (NCBI): domain Eukaryota; kingdom Metazoa; phylum Arthropoda; class Insecta; order Lepidoptera; family Nymphalidae; genus Elymnias; species Elymnias hypermnestra. Next base: position 811,737 of record JACTOM010000667.1, read on the forward strand.
AGATTACCGACAATATTGATCTCCATGGTACAAAATTATCTTCTACACTTAATTTGCAGCAATGCATCGAGTCCAAAGCACAAACCGCAGCCAAAAAGCTTAGTGTCCTTAATAAGGTCAAAGATTACTTCACGCCGGAACAGCTTTCGAATCCATAACAAGCTCAAGTTCGATAAAGCATGGAGTATAGTAGCCACCTTTGGGACGCCTCGGCCACGTACCAGCATGATGCTCTGGATTCTGTGGATCGCCGGGCCATGAAACTCATAGGCGACAAAACCTTAATCGGAGAATGGCAAGCGTGCAGCATCGACGCAAAGTTGCCTGCCTGTGCGACCTTGTTCCTTCGTCGCCTTTATAATTCAGATCATCAAGGCACAGAAACGATTGTCATCGGTACGTAGTGGAGATCCCACGATTCCATATCAAGCGTTTTACCCAATCGTTTCTGAACCGCACCGCAAAGGAGTGGAATGCTTTACCAGCTCCCGTGTTTCCTGACTCCTACAATTCGGGTATCTCCAAATGCAGAGTGAATAGGCATCTCCGAGGCAAGCACAGTCCACCCTAGGCTGCATCAACACTTAACGTCAGGTGTGATTGCAGCCAAGCGCAGGCCTATTATAAATGAAAATAAAAGTGAGTGAGTGAGTTTTAGCATATAGCCCTGTAAATTAGCGATTTTCGATTGTGTCACTTACAAACCAGCATTATAAACAGTCAAACTCTCTCCCACGACGTAAGATACGATCACAAATATATGTATTAAGTATTGTAAAACGATATGTTAGATATCATGTTATGAGCCGTGTTATTTTTACAGTATACCTTTACGTTATACGAGTATATTGCAGTGAGTGCACACAATAAAGCAATTATCTGTAATGCGGTTTAGCCATCACTATGTGGTTATTTTATATCCATATGTGATAGATAAATTTCTATGTACAATTAAGAATAAAGATCTCTATTCTCTCTTATGAAAGCGTTAGTTAAAAAACTAACGAAACATAAACAGGTATTATAATGTTAGTGACATGATGTTTAACATGGACATGATCTTTTCATATGAGAGTGGGTTTTTAGAGCATAGAGCCACCTCGCTGCTCCACTGCGGGTTAGCAGGCATGGTATACAAGTGTTCTCTCTGTTCTGTACAACCGGAGAGATTAAGCGCAGGACCGACGGCTTAAGGTGCTCTCCGAGGCACGAGGGTGGATCACACCGCCAAATTTTTCCCAACTTCGAGCAAATATTGAGAAAATCTTAATAGAAAACTCAATATCGATTTCGAATTGGCCCGACCTGGGACTCGAACCCAGGACCTCATGTCTGTAGTCGAACATGCTAACCACTAGAACAATGAGGCAGTTTATAGACTTGTGAAACTTCTTTAGACACATGAGGGTAATTTTTTTACGAATGAAACGCGTGATTAGCTTCACCAAGATGTGCAGTGTTTTTTATGCTAATTAGTTAGTAGGTTAAGTAATTTTAATATTTACAAATAACACGTAGCATTTTAATTTAATTATTTAATACATTATTTTTCATATAGACACGGCCCACCACACGGTGGCAGAATGTCCCGCCTGGGAACCTCAGTGAGTCTTTATAACGTTGCTGATAGGCACAGACCTCTCGCTGGCAAGTATTATAGGAGCAATACTTATCAGTGAGCAGGGCTGGTGAGCTGTAGCCTCCTTTTACGAGACTGTCGTGTCGCTTTAGGAGGTTCGGCAAAGGCAGATGGTGAATGCTGCCGAAACACTCCAGCCCCGACGAAAGGGTGCAGGAAACAGGAGACGAAGGTTCATACAACTCCTCCCCTTGTACAATATCTGTGAGCGGACTGCAACCGAGGGGGCCAGAGGGGAATGCCACAATGAACCTCTGGCTACCCACTCATGGTTGATGGCGGTCCCGCTGGATCACAGTCGGGGTGCGTAAATGCATTTCCCAGCGACAAAAAAAGCGCTAACCTATCAGCATTTAATAAAAATCATAGGAATCACGCGATACGAATTTTTTTAATATGTAATGTTTCATAATTAACGTCTTAACTAGCGCAATGGTGTGAGTTGTCGCTACACTAGGTGGTAATTTTAATTCCCAGCAGGATAAATTTAAAAAAAAGTACCAGAGTATGCACTGGCGTAAGGCTTCGGCCATGGCTAGTTACCGCCTTACCAGGAAACACGTGCCGCCAAACATAAGTATTCCGCTACGATACTATGTTGAAATCATAAGACGTCGATTGCCTCTTTACCAGGTTAGAGCGTTTACATCTTAGACTGTATCATCCCTTAGGATCAGGTATTTTCAAAATCGTCTTGATGAAGTTTTAACGCGTCCATGACCGACAAATAACATTGTACAACACATTTGCACATCGACTTGAAGATATTTAATTGACCAAAACAATAGCTAATAAATACCTTGATATGTCTACAACACAATATAACAAGTTATAAATAGCAATATAATAAGCAAAAAGATAGATATATATAGACCCAGTAGTGGGCATCGTCACTGTGACGGCGATCCATCCTCGCCTGGAACAATGGCTTTCGAGGGAGCACGGGACGCTTCCCTACAGATTGGTGCAGGTTCTGACCGGACATGGGTGCTTCGGAAAGTTCCTGCACCGAATTAGCCGGGAGGAGTCATCCGCTTGTCATCAGTGTGGTGCAGCTATCGATTCAGCGCATCACACTGTGGCAGATTGTGCAGCCTGGGGACCTCAGCGTCACCTCCTGGTGGCGTTGATCGTCATCGACCTCTCGTTGGGGAGTATTGTAGGCGCGATGCTCTTCATCGGACTCATCCGGGACACCGGGGCAGAATGCCAAACCTGAACATCTGGTGCGTCACTAATGGATGAAGAGGGTTCCGCTGGGTTTAAGTGGGTATTGCGAGACCTTCCATCGCCGAGTCCCACACTCCTGGCGGGTCATCGTTCAGGGTTAGTGCGTAAAGAGCATTTCCCAGCGACAAAAAAAAAAGATATATATATAGAGAGTTTTCACTGTTTTAAAACATGCCGGACCAATTACATATATATTATCGTAAATCGATCGAAACTTGATCGTTATTTGGATATCTTAATGCTTAACGCTCCAATTTTATTTATTTATATAGGTGTAAAGTTATGAAATGGATATATAAATAAAATCAAATCGAGACAAGCTATTCCCTTTGTTGTCACTCGAATAGTTGCAGATTCTGTGGGAATATGAGAATATCTGCACTTAATGACCATCTACATTTTAAACGAAATCGATTTGCTAAATTTAAAGTCAATTCAAAGTACTTTTAAAGATCTCATGAACACTGTATACGTGACTAATTATACAGGAAATATGTAGATTACCACAAGATATATTAGTTTTGGTTTGAACTCTACAAATGTTACATAAAAACAAGAAATAATAATGAATATATTTTCGCAGTATATTAAGCAATATATAGAACACCTTGACTTCTAATAAACATCATTTTTATCAGTGACATTTGATAAGAATTTTATAATACAGATAAACATTTACACTACATTACACATAGATATTCATAGATATAGTCGCGTATTACTGATACGTTAACACCTATTTTCTAGCCCACGTATTGTTAACCTTGCTGTTATGTCACGTGGAAAACATTATTTGTATATGCCCTGCAACTGATTAAGTGCATGGTTCGCCCTTGCCTTCTGCATCGAATATTTTAAGAGCCATTTGGACCCTAAGCCTACTGCAGCCTCTTCCATCCAAAATTACAGATGAGTAGTTTATAGGTACATCGACCATCTTACATGAAGAATACGACCAAGAAGAAGAGAGCTTGAACTACTGGTCCGTTCATGGAAGGCTATAGGCTATATATCATCACGCTAAGGCCAAAAGGAGTATTGCATTAATGAAGAATGTTACAAAATGAAGTTTTTATTTCGCTGCATAAACGGTTTAAGTGTCGCAAAAATCATGTATGATACAATTATTCTTTAAAAGTTCTAAAAAAAGTCCACGAGGCCATTTGTCTATCTTTTAAAGTTAGTTAAATATAACTTCTTTATTCTATACAAATTTGTTCGATCTCTGTCTCTTTTATGAGATGCAGTCGAAGTTTTAAGGATTAGTTAGTCCTTAGATAAGCAATACATAAATGGTTCTTTAAAGGCTCACAACTGTCAAACAAATTAGTATAAAATTTGGTTAACATACACCTTTTTCGCGTATAGAAAAATAGATGAAATAATATTCCTAGCGCGTAACGAAGTATCTATCACCGATATCGTAACGAAATTGATTTGAAGATAGTTTGTTTTCGTATCGCTTCATATTTCTTAAGTACAATAAGCATAACATATATTTTTGCTGTGTTTATGTAAAATGTTACTGGTTTCTCAATTACTTAATTATAATCTAAAAAATTTACTTTAAGCCCTAAAACGTACAAATTTTGATTCTCTTTCATAAATATATAAAACAAAGGAATTTTGGTCAAAGGTTTAATTAAGGTGTATTATATTTTAATACACTTATGTCACATTCAACTTTAGTCTCAAAAAGTTGTTAATATTCTTCGAATTAGCTTGTTGTACCTCATTAATACACTTTTCTTATAAATACGCTGTCATAAAATACATGAATAATATTCTGTGTAGCTCGACAGCCATAAGCTATTACATAAATACATAACATCACTCCTCATTCCCATAGGGGTAGTTAGAGACCACATCCTTCCACTTGCCACAATCTTGCAATGCATATCTCCCTATCTTCATCATTCTCATTAAACCCTTCATACAAGTTCGTTGGTTTAGAGTACTTTTGACATGGCCTTATTTAAAATGTCCTGGATTTGGTTCAGAAATATTCTCCTTGGTCTTCCCATTCGATCTTGACTCCTAAATACTATTGCCAGTCTACTTTCATTCATTTTCTCTATGTACCCAAACTTCTAAGCATACCTTTCTCAATTTTAGTCACTACATCTTCTTTTATACCACAACATCCTAAACAATAGGCTATTAAAATAATTTAAGAAAATATATGTCACTAGTGGTAGGAATATAAAAATTAATGATAAATAAATCATGGTATTTATACCAGTTTACCTGATTTAACATTTTACATAACTGGTTTTATTTTGTTGAAAGATTTTTGGTTGTGCTAAAAATATGGCACGTTATTACAGCATTGGATTCAAGATAAGCTGCTATCAGTCAGTTTAAGTGAGTACATATTTTACTTGTATTATTAAAAATAATTTAGATTAAAATACAGATTGCAACAATGTCAGCTAATATTTGTAGAATTTTTAAATACTTGAGAGTTGCTATTCCTTGCATAGGTCCTGTTATTTTGCAAAAAGATTCAGGTAAATTTCAAGTGAATCATGGATCATATCATTTGACTAATTGTTAGTTTAATGATGTAAAAATATATTTCTTATATTGCATATTTAGACAAACAATTTTTGTGTATTATTTTGTATAGATAAATTGAAAGTAATCTTGAAATGCTAAAAAAAATGTTTTGTGTTTCATAGACAAATTGAAACTATTGACTATAATATAAACTAATTACTAGGTGACCCAGCAAACATTGTTTTGCCATATAATTACTATTATTGCTATTAAAAAATAGCGGTTGATGACATAAAGGTGAAAATTTAGGGTTGTATGTATTTTTGTATGCTGTATCACAAAAAAATAAAAATAAAAAGTTTTATCAAAAAAATAAATTTTGGGGTGGATCACCCTAAACTTTTTGAGATTTTGAAAATAGATAGAAACCAATTCTCAGACTTACTGAATATGCATAAAGAATTTCATAAGAAGTGGTCAAGCCATTTCAGACGAGTATGGAAACGAACATTGTGACACAAGGGTTTTACATATTAGGTATAATTCTCTTTCATTAACAATATGATAAAAAAATTTACTTTTAGTAATTGTTAGAGAAATAGAATATATTGGTAACTGTTTTTGTTTCATAATACAAATTTATATTTCTTCTTTGGACACCAATAAATGTTTAACATATTGTCAATCTCAGTTACAAAAGTATTTGAATAGAAAAAAATCTAGATCTGACTTTATTTAAACAAATTTATTTATTTAAATTATCAAAACAGTATTAACAGTGATATAAAAAAATATTTGAGATACATATAAATACTTTACATTATTCTCAACTACTACTGTATATATGGTTAATGTATTCAATGCTTGGTTTGACATCAAGTAAATGTTTTCAAATATGGCATGTAAAACTGGTTTTTAAAACAGTATCTTGCTAGTATATTCCCTGTAGAGTCAACCTTCCAAACCAATAGTAGATTGATTACAAACCAACATACTTAGCATTTCAAAAAAAGAATATAAAGAATATTTTGATTTTTTATATAATTATTATTTACTACCATACTAAATTCATGTTTTGTGTCTGACATTACATAATCTAATTGGTAATCAGATGTAATGATTACTTATCATTCATAAATTATGCCAGAATTCTTGACTTTTCGGTGCTATATTATAATATCCCATACTATGGCATATAAATACAGATAACATATCAATAACAAAGACATTAATATTAAAAAATGTCCTTAACATTATTTAAATTATTGCCCATTGCATATTGTGTATTAATTCATAAGTTATATATAGATTGATTATTCATTACTTCAATGAAAGTATGTACACATTGTAGTTAGTATAATTCATTATATTAAAAAATGCATGTCTATGACGTTATTCAAATGACGAAGCTACATGGTCTAATTCCTTTATTGATTAAGGGATAAAAAAATGATTTGTCATCCCTTTTTCTGTCTATAAGTTATGGTAAGAAATTTAATTTTTATTAACCTACAGACTCTATAGTTAATAAATATAGATAACTTATCAATCATAAACATGTTAATACTAAATTGGTCAGTTGTTACGCAAATTATTCTCATCACATAAGATATCTGTGATCTGTCAAGAGCTTAGAGGTCAATAAAATTGTAAAGTTCATTTAACATTGTTGTTTAACAATAATTTTGGATATGGAATTCTAATCAAACCAAACTTCACATTGAAATTATAGTTAATTGACATTATAAAATGAAAAAGTATTCAAGTATCAAACCCAGAATTTAAATAAGAACCATTATCCCATTTCACTCACTATATCATGATATATCACAAGCCACAAAACCACTACACTAATCTTAACTCATTAAAACATTAACTCCAATCTATGATTCCCAAATGATCAATTAGAAATTAAGTTACCCGAGTTAGAGTCATTGTGTTCTGAAGCCACGAACTGGACTGATTTGATGTATATTACTTGACGTAACTGATATGAATAATATTATCATGTCACATGGTGATAACACTATCTTTACCAGAGAAAATGGGCATGTTACGGATAGATAAAAGATGAGAATGCAATAGCTTTCATCATTTTATTGCCTTCATCAAGTAAGTAAACATTTTCTTAGATTTGAATGTGGAACAGCAGACAATTTTTTTTAAATCATTAATTCTATCATATTATATCGAAAAGGACTCAATGTAAAGGTTGTCTGATAAATTACCTTTTTGTTTCCCAGTAAAGGGAAAAATAAAATTTAAACAATATTTATATTCTTGGTTAAGGTCAAAGAGGTTAGTTGACTGATTATCTAATATCTGTCACTACTTGTATATCATCTTCGAAATCCTTTTTTTATAGAGAAGTTTTAAGAAAACTATAAACTCAGGGTTTATTACAATTTGTAACTCGATACCAGGGTTACAGAATTTTCAATATTATTTGCATTTCAAGGGCAAACGCGTCAAGGACGCCCGTGCCACGAAAATACCGCATAGTGACAACCGATAAGAAATTTAACTGATAATACAGGATTCTAAGTATTTCGATGAAAAGTAAAAACTTACCCACCTCTTGACAGCTGGCCTGAGTTAACAAGGAATTGGACAAGAATTTAAACATTACAGTGTTTTGTTATGACTACACAATTCCTCTTCAAAAGAAAATACTGTAATGTTTAACTTATGGGTTTTGTGTGAGCTCCCTTGACTTTATTACGTCACGATTTAAAAAATAATATCAAAATCTATTTTGGATTTTCACGCACTAAGCTCATGATCAACCGGCGGGTATTACGTTCCGTTTGCAATTTTGTTGTAATTTCGTACGAGCCTTCAACCTGTGCCTGTGCTTTAAAGATGGCAATATTTCTATTTTGCTGCAAACAATTTAAATAGAACCTTATTTTAATAGAGTTATAGTACATGTCACAATATCAAGGGTATTGAAATAACAGTTCTAATAGCAGGATATCTACTTATTTTAAAATGTATTTTATTCTTTTCACAGTAAAGTTTGAAATTTATTGTTGTTACTAGTAACAGGTTATAAATATTTCCAGGTCTACTGTGCTTTACCGTTATAATGTCAGGGTTGTCAACTAAACAAATTTCATATTAGTATTTAGTAAACGATTATATTTTATAAAAAAATCTAACTAGGAGTATTATTTTTCTATATTATATCACTATATTCTTATGTAGCGATGTAATAAACTGGTCAGTTAAAATAATATGTAATTAAAAATACGTTTTAGTGTTATCTATACGATATTAGCTATTTAGACTTTATTATTTTATATGTAGAAATCAAAAGAAACATATAAAATAAGTTTACATTTTCAGTAGATACTTAACGTATTCATAGATTCTATTTATATAAATAGAAATCTCGTAAGGTACTAGAGTTTAAATTCCAAATTGCCTTACACTTATTCTGATAATTTTCATTATAAACAGTAATTGTATTTAAAACAAAATAGGGTTATAGTGAAAATTGAAGAAAGCAATTTGTCAAAAAGATTTCGTAGTTAATGAGCACTATGCCATCTAACAGAATGTGTTGGAATTACACACATATCGATTCCATCACATAACCCATGCTTAAGGCCATTTTGTTTGTAGTTCTGTAATATACGCATAGATGGCGATGCAAAATAATTAAATAAAATCTTCAATTAATTTTTTAAATCAATATTTTAAAGTTAAATAATTAAAGATTTTTATTATTATACCGTTAATAAAAGTTAGCATGGAAAATTTGTAATCTTATATCATTATTTCAATGTAATATTTTTTAATTTCATTGTATCTTGAAACATTGTGATATTCTAAACATTTCTTTTTGTATTATTAGAATTTATTATTATTTAATTTAATTTTACAAAAGTTGGTCTTTATTTTGCTTATATAATGTTTATTATTTTTGATGATAATATCATTCGGGGATATAGCTCAGTGGTAGAGCATTCGACTGCAGATCGAGAGGTCCCCGGTTCAAACCCGGGTGTCCCCTACTATGATTTCATTTTATGTTTTTGTAAAAACGATTATTTTATACTAGCAATGCACCGCGGTTTCTCTCGTGTAGATACCGATCTCGTGGCAGTGGCAAGTCTTACTTAATCGGACTAGATAGATTCATTTTCGTTAACACAAAAGTTCTTTTCAGATTATTAGATACACACAATCATAATGTAATCGATATACATATTGTACTTTAACGTATATATATCTAACAAATACAATCGTAAGGTAATGAGAATAGAATTTTTAGCTTAGTTATAGGTATATTGGTGGGTATCATTGGTATCCTTGGAATGGCAGCTAATTTACCAGTCACAGGTATAAGGGACTAGACCAGTTATAAGGGTCGCTACAATTTGCTTTAGATTGACATTTTTAAATTCGTTATATCTCTTGAATGGAATGTACGAGTTTAATAATTTAAAAATTAAGTAAGTAAGTAGCAGCCCATTAACGTCCCTCTGCTGGGCACAGGCCTCCTCATTCATACGAGAGAGGGTAATTAGAGAATAGACCCACCACGCTGCTTCACTGCGGATTGGCAGGCATAGTACATTCTTATGTACTCTCTATTCCTTCTCTCTTATGTAAGAGCACTCTCTATTCGTTTACTCTCATAAGTCAATGTGACGGAAATCCGACTCGACCGGGGAGAGATTAGTCGCAGGACCGACGGCTTAACGTGCTCTCTGAGGCACGGGGGTGGATGCACACCGCCAACTTCCCAATTTCGGGCAAATATTGTGAAAATCTTAATAGAAAACTCAATATCGGTTTTTGAATTGGCCCGACCCGGGACTCGAACCCAGGATCTCATATCTGCGGCCGAACATGCTAACCACTAGACCAATGAGGCAGTTTGATTAAAAGTAAGCAGTTTGATTTAAAAAGTATTTTACAGGTATTAATACAGAGGATTAAGAATTAATACAGAGGTATGAATAATGTGGTATGATTAGTATCGGCACTTATATTAATTTTTAAAATTTATAAAAGTATTTATAGTGGTATAACTGCAGTAGTTGGAGATATGGTGTCGTGGACTTTTTTGTAGATATTAATACGTTCTATAATATTGTAGAACATTATTTTGTTCTATCGTCAATAGTCCCCCAGCGCACGCGATGACAGATTTTATGTGACCAATTTTTTCACACCTTGGCTTACATTAATGTATTTTATTAGGGATCCCTATTTTTATGAGAAAGTAATATAGTGTATGTCGCTCAGTGAAAATGCAGCTTGAATGGTGAAAAAATTTTTTAAAACGGTCGAGTAGTTTCTGTGTGAAACCGATGTGGCGGCGATCCGTCCTCACCTGGAACAATGGCTTTACAGGGAGCACGGCACGCTTTCCTACAGATTGGTGCAGGTTCTGACCGGACATCGAAAAGTTCCAGCACCAAATTGGCCAGGAGGAGTCACCCGCTTGTCATCGGTGTAGCGCTGCTATTGAATCAGCGCGTCACACTGTGGCAGATTGTGCGGCCTGGGTAACTCAGCGTCACCTCTTGATGGAGTTGATCGACAGCAACCTTTCGTTGGGGAGCATTGTAGGTGGGATGCTCTCCAGTGAGAAATGGTGGGCGGAAGTGGCCTTCTTTTGCGAGACGGTAGTCTCGCTGAAGGAATCCCACGAGAAAGAGAGAGGTAGATGCCGTGGATGCTTCCCTCACTGCCGAAGAAGGCGGAATACAAGGCGGCGTATGTTTGCGCACCTCCTTCCGCCTCAGTGAATCCTCCGTCGGAATCATCCGAGACACCAGGGCAGAATGCAAGAGCTGAACACCTGGTGCCTCACTAATGGTTGAAGAGGGCTCCGCTGGGTTTTAGTGTGTATTGCCAGACTATCGCAGTGTCCCACACTCCTGACTGGTTATCCGTCAAAGTTAGTGCGTAAATTGCATTTCCCAGCGACACAAAGAAAAGTTTTTGTATGAAAACGTTACAAACATACAAAAACACAAATGTTTCCTTTTCATAATATTAGTTTAGATGTATTTACAAGTATAATATAGCCAAGTTTATTGCTTTAGTGTATGATCTATCTACCTACTAAGAACAGAATGAATCTTCCTTAAATATAAAATAAGTACGAGGATTTGCAAAGTATTGATTATGGCTTAATACGAATGGTTATTGTTATTAAAGTGGGTATAAAGCTATCCAGAGTCATTTTTGAACATTAGCTCGAATATCGCTATATAGAGTTGGAACTGTAATGTCTTTAACAACATTACGAAGTACTTTTGACCTTGCATTATGCATATTATGTATATAACTGCAACGTTTATAAGCGTAATCTTGTTTTCATAGATATCATTATCATTGTTTATGTGAGAGCAGAGAAATGTTTACGCTCGATTATAAGCTGAAATTGAAATATGAAAGTTGGAAAATTAAAATTTAATTTTTTAAACAATTTTCTGTTATAATATTATTTCGAGTGTAAAAAGTAGACATTTTTGTAAGTTGCCTATTTGCTTAAACTTGAGATTTTAAATTTGAATTTCGAACACTGAGATAAAAGTACTTACATTAAAACAATAATGTTTAATGGCTCTGGATTGTAGCTTTTTGACCTGTCAAAATAACTAGTGCATATTGTACAGTAAAAAAAAATATTGAAAAATTACGTGTATTTTATTATAATGAATTTATATCTATGTAAGAAAATAAATAAGTGCAGTTGTTACGTATGGATTTTCATGGATTTATGGAACACGGAAGTGGATAAGGAAGAACTTGTAGATAGATAAAAAAGAGATAATGTACTAGGCAAATCATTTAGACAAGGTTAGTCAGTTATTAATTTGCGGAACGTTTGTGTTAAATCTACTTGCAGAAATAATAATCTTATGATATAAAAACGAAAAGAAACAAAATATTTAAGCAGTGAAATCGGTTACATTTAACAATTCGTAAATATATAATGTGAGTTTAGAATTTTTTTTATAATATATATTTATCTCTAGCTTGTGAGGAAAGTAATTTTATTTGCAATATTTGGTTTGCGAATCGTTACCCAAAGATAGCGATGTTAAAAAAGCCTCCTAATGTGTATTTCTTGAATAATTTGCACATTTTTATGTTGCGTTCCAATTAATATATCTTAAATACAACCAATTAAACAAATTAGATGCATCTGTTTTCATAATAATATACGACGAAATAAATTTTTTTAAAATAAATTATTGTTAACAACAAATTGTCTTTATTTGAATTAATAAAAAATACTATTTTATTAATAATTTTTTAAATTAGTGTACTTTAAAGTTGGATACTTTTGATTTTCTATAGATTAAGCAATTTTATTGTGAAATGTGATTTCAGTAAATCGTAAGTGATGATAAACTTTAATTTATAAAAGACTAGCTATGTTCGCGACTTTGTCCCAGTTAAATAGTGTTTTTAGGTATCATTTTTATTTGTGTATCAGAATTAATTTAAATAGATTCAGTATTTTTGCTGTAAAAGCGCGATAGACAGAGTTACTTTCACATTTATTATATGAGTAAGGAATCTAATCAATATAATTATCCTTAAAGAAATTCTGCAAATACAGGTCTCGTCTTTGAATTCCAGGTACGATAGATAGATAGAAGATAGAATACTCTTTATTGTACACCGTAAATATACACAATTACAAAGACACAGACAATTAAAAATATACGAGTACAAGAGGCGGCCTTATCGCTACTTAGCGATTTCTTCCTGGCAACCTTTGGGCGAATAAAAAAAAAAATCCTAGTGTAAAGTAAGGTAGGCGGTATACAATAATATACAAATAAATACATACCAGTGCTATATAAGAAATATACGAATACATATATATATAATAAATACATATATAAATAAATAATACATACATATACATTACATACACATACACACACATAAATATTCACATATATATAAAGATAAGTATACATAGAGTAATTTTAAAAGAATCTTAATAAGTATTGTACTTATAGTTATGTCAAGTACAGATTGAGAGATAATGATTTGTAATTTTCCTTTTAAATATCTCCAATGATTTTGCTTCTCTCACTGCAAGGGGAAGATCGTTCCATAACTGAGTTGCTCGCACTGAGAAAGAATTATCATAAAAATTTGTTTTGTGAGCAGTTGTTGAAATCTTAAGCTGATGAGAAGATTGTAAAATTCTATCGCCTGTCTTAAATACAAATTTTTCCTTTAAATATGGAGGAGAGTTAGGATAAAATAACACACAGTACAGAAGTATGGGGAGCCACTTGAGCTTAGCACGAAATTCTGATACATGGTTATATTTGCGTAAACCAAATATGAAACGAATAGAGAGATTTTGAATTCGCTCAAGCTTGTTTAGTTGGTCTTCAGACAAGTTTAGGTAACTTGCGTCGGCGTAGTCAAGAATGGAGAGTAGAAGGGATTGTGCTAACATAATTTTGGTGGGAATTGGTAAAAAAGATCGCAGGCGTCGTATGAGCTTAACGATGCAAATGTTTTCCTACTAATTTCTTTAATATGCTCCGTCCGTATTACGATATTTGATTACAAAAAAAAAATAAAAAATATACGCATAGTTTGAGAGTCAAAAACTTCTTTTACAGTTACAATAAATAGTTGAAAGGTATAAAACGTATTAATCGATTCGATAATACACTATGTACATATTTTTACAGGGCTATAAAGACACCGTGCTTTATTCCTAAATGTCCAATGTCGGCAATTGGCAAAATATCCAAGAATAGCTTCCAAAACGTGTAATAGTATCCATTTGAAGTTTAGAAATGATCGTTTAAAACTAAGAAGGATTCCGTTTTAATTATGATGACTTCATTAATACATTTCTTTACAGAATTTAACCATAACAGAGTCAGAAAATGGAAACGAGGAATATAACACCACGGGGAATGGTGGTAACACCACATTATTTAGCAACACAAAGTGCGTTAAAAATTCTGCAGGATGGTGGAACGGCTATGGAGGCTATGGTTGCTGCAGCAGCAACAATATCCGTTGTTTATCCTCACATGAACAGCATTGGTGGTGATGGATTTTGGCTCATAGTCCCACCGAACGGTGATTGTGTTGCAATCGAAGCATGCGGAACGGCTGGAAGCTTAGCTTCGAAGGAATTTTTTTCAGGTTACAATAGAATACCATATAGAGGTCCAAAGGCCGCTATTACTGTATGTGGTACCGTAGGGGGATGGGAAGAAGCTTTAGAGTATGTTTCGGAATGTGGTTATCAACCATTATCTTTAAACAAATTACTGGCTGATGCTATCACGTACGCGGAAGATGGTTTCCCCATGTCATCATCGCATGTAAGGGGCCTCCTAAAATTTAGATCAGAAGGATGCCATTCACAGGAGTTCGAAGACATATTTTTACCTAATGGCACAATACCTAAAGTAGGTCAAAGATTCTACCAAAAAAAACTTGCAAAAACTTTAAGGAACCTCTCTCAAAAAGGGTTAAATAGCTTCTATCGAGGTGATTTAGCGAAATTGATTGCGAAAGATATGGCGTCCCTCGGTATGCCAATCACAGAATCAGATCTTGCAAATTACTCGCCCATTAGGCGAACTCCGCTGAGGTTACTTCACGAACACGGGGAAATATTCAACCTACCCCCACCTACTCAAGGTCTACTTTCGTTATCAATCCTCGCAATCTTAGATAAGTTACGTATCGACGGTCGACATGAAGGTCAATTTATTCATGCAACAGTTGAAGCAACAAAACAGGCGTTTATATTACGAGACCAGCATATTACCGACCCTCGTTACATGGAAGTCGATGCCCAATCGCTTTTAGCAAATCACTCAATTTCTAAAATGGCCGGCAATATATGCCCCAATCAAGTATCCTCTAATGGGAACGGCGAAGGGCCCGGTGATACGATTTGGATGGGCATAATGGATAATAAAGGATTTTCAGTTTCATTTATACAGAGCATTTATCACAATTTCGGAAGCGGCGTCGTTTTACCCGAAACAGGAATTTTGTGGCATAATCGTGGAGTATCGTTTAATCTAAAGGACGAACATATAAGGTCTTTAGTCCCAGGGAAGAAACCGTATCATACTTTGAATCCAGCAGCTGCTCGGTTGAATGATGGTAGGGTTATGGTTTATGGCACAAGAGGAGGTGACGGACAGCCCCAAACACAAGCTGCTATTTTCCATAGATATGTGGTACAAAATATGAGTTTACAAAAGTCAGTTTCAGAACCGAGATGGGTTTATGGGCCAACTATGGCTGGACACAGTGATTATTTGCAAGTAGAGAGCAGATTTAGTGAAGATACTATTGAATATCTTGAAGAAAGAGGACATAAAGTGGTGATACTTCCACCATATTCCGAAGAGGTTGGTCAAGCTGGTGCGTTGGTAAAACACCCAAATGGTACATTCGAAGGAGCTCACGATCCAAGAAGTGATGGGAGCGCAGCTGGTTATTAAATTGGTGATATGACGTAAACATTCGCTGGCAATTTTTAAATATGGAGTCATAGTTTACAAAATATTTTTGGACATAAGGGTGTTTGTTGTGATAATCTACAGGGTCTTTGTATATATGTATGTTTTGTACATATAAAACAATTTTTTTTACTTTTTTTTAATTTACCTGTTTTTATTTTTCATTAATATGTACAGCTATCGCAAACTAATAAATAAATTTACTATCAGGTAAGAGCATAGTCGAGAGCTAATCAGCCAGTTTTTCATCATTTTAAGACAATTAATAAAAACGTCAATATTTCTTTACCCAGGTAAGCCTTTACAGCATTTTTGAATCGTCAAAATATCGTTGTTTCCTATTATTATTTCAATGTACTATTCATGATGACATTAAAAGACGACAATAAATCTGAAGTTACGAGGGTCCCTTCGCGCCATGATCTGAGAAAAGCCTACAACAAACTAAGTCGGGTGTACGTTATTTTTTTGTCATCATCATTACAAAATCTATTTTTTAATCAATTATATATTATGATATATATAGAGCAATTCATTCACTTCGAAGCTTTTTGTCTTCTAAGCAAGTTATATGAGGTACATTCACTTTTTTTCGTAAAAGAGTCAATATTTTTATAGACATACAACGAGTAGTTTACAAAGCATACATACCCATGACAAAAATCTTTATTACATCTAATTGTATGTATAAAAAAGTATCAATTTACTGTCGATCCTTTTTGGTCCTTTGATGTAAGAGATATTCTATTTTTAGAAAGATATTTTCTGTTATTAATTTTTGCCGAAAATGTATAATAATAAGTATCAAGTTACTTTTATCATCATAACAGCTATGCTTTGCTGTAGGACAATGAAAATCTTTATATGTATAAGCTTAAATATAACTTATATGCTTGGAACTTCCCTGCCTTTACAAAACTGCCTCATTGGTCTAGTGGTTAGCATGTTCGACTACAGACATGAGGTCCTGGGTTCGAGTCCCGGGTCGGGCCAATTCAAAAATCAATATTGAGTTTTCTATTAAGATTTTCTCAATATTTGCTCCAAGTTAGGAAAAATTTGGCCGTGTGATCCACCCCCGTGACTCGGAGAGAACGTTAAGCCGTCGGTCCTGCGCCAGATCTCTCCCCAGCCGTGTCGGATTCCCGTCACATCGGACTATAAGAGTGAAGGAATAGAGAGTCCACTTGTGTACTATGCCTGCCAAACCGCAGTGGAGCAGCGCAGTGGGTCTATGCTCTAAAAACCCACGCTCCTCAGAGTGAGGAGGCATGTGCCCAGCAGTGGGACGTTAATGGACTGCAACTTACTTACTTTTTACTTTTATGTGACAGCGAATCCTTTCTAATTCTCTTTAAGATTAGTCAAAATATCTCTTGCTCGTGAAATATGCTGATGTCCTTTAACATTTTTATGTAATCAAAAACCTCAGACAGTTTCACATACAAAACTTCAAATATACATTTTTTTAAATAATATAATTTATATATATATATCGGAGTGCGGCAGTCTGTGGCGCTGGAGCCATCTGTCTGTCGGCGTGGGACAGAGTCAATAGTGGCAGTCCGGCACACGTCTCTCGGTAGTTCCCAGATGACGGTCCGCCAGAGCGGTCGACTATTGAAACTGTCGCGTTCCTAGCTATTATTGTTTGTTTTTGTGTAAATTGTTATCGGGAACATTAAGTGATTGGACACTATCTGAGTTATTTCATAAAGTGTTTGATTGCACCAACATTATCCACCAACGCCCGAAGTATGGAAATTAATGTGATTTGTGATTGATTGATATAATTATGGATGCCATTAATGACGATGTAGGCGGAGAACCTTACTCCCCTATGCTTTATGCTTTCCTTCTCTCTTATTCTCCGACATATATATATATATATAAGATATCCAGGTATCTATTAACACATCACGATATCTCTGTAACCATAAAGCGTAGAGACTCGAAATTTGGTAGGAATATTTCTTTTGCCGAGTAGACGTCAGCTAAATACGGATTTTACGAAAATCCACCCGCAAGAGGGGTTGCGGGGGTGTAAATTAAAAAAAGTCAAATTTTCACATTAAACAATTCAAACTTCACATTTACAAACTATGTCTTTTATGATATGGAAAACTTAGTCAGAAGTTATTTTTTTGACTATATGGGACCCATCAAAGGGCAGTGCGGATATGTTTCTTATTTGTAAAACAATTTGCCCAAAGTAATGAAAATGCTACCAAAAGACATTACACGCGGACGAAGTCGCGGGTCACCTACTATATATATTTTCAACTATTTCAACTATATATATATATATATATATATGTATATTGAAAAAGTTGTCGAATTAAGTCAAGCTTTTGTTAGACGATATAAATACCGCATAAATAAAGTCCTTTTAAAACATATATTCTGTTAGATATGATTTTTTTTACACGAACCTTATTATACAACACACGTGTCTTTTAATAGAGTAATTTTTTTACGAATGAAACGCCGCGATTAGCGTCACGAAGATGTACAGCGTTTTTTATGGTAATGCGTTTGGAGCTTGGGTAGTTTTAATATTTATAAATAACACGTGGCTCTTAATATACAATTTTTCATAAAATATTAATCATATTCATAAACTATAAATTTGTAAATCCAAAAATTAAATTTAATTAATAATTTCTTATATTGAAAAAAACACGGGAATAAATTATTTGTATAAATTTTCGACACCTTTAATATTCCAATGACAATTTAATTCCTAATATATCCTTCTTTTTCCCTCCCTCTAAGTTTCGGAAATTTTTAGATTTGTATAAATATAAAGATGACTAAAATTAGTTTGCCAAAGAAGTTTCACCTCTGATATGTGTACTTTGTACGCATGTACATTTAACGTCTGTTTTCTATACACATGCTAATTGAATATTTTTATGATACAATAGATTTTGGGGTTTAGCCTCTTCACGGTTTGAGGTTCTTATAGGCGATATAAATGGCTTTTAATAAGCACCGTTCACAAGATCTCTCCCTAAAAGTGTCAATTACCAAACACGTTTTCGTATCTGGCTCGGGAACCCAATTTCAAGTGGTTATACCCGTACTTAGTTCATAAGCACTGCGAAGCTGCAGTACAAATTAGGGTATGGTGTATTTTATTAGACTAGTTAAAGTATTCACGCCTCTCCAAAAATAACAGTATTCCTTTGGTATGGCACTTATTTATAAAAGTAAATGTACACAGATTAAGATAATACGTGTTTAAACACTTTGTTTTGATTTATTGTAAGTAAAAGTTATCTCTTCTGTGATTTCCTCGGCTCTATCTTCAAAAATGGTGGCGACATTGATCGTGATGTTACTAGCAGGATAAATGCAGATTGGATGAAGTGGCGGCAGATCTTGGGAACAATTTGCGATGCCCGAATGCCCCTCAAACTAAAGGGGAATATATATAAGGCGATCGTAAGACCTGTCGTCCTGTATGGACCAGAGTGCTGGGCCAACAAAGGGAAGAATGAAATGAAACTGCATGCAGCGGAGATGCGAATGTTGATATGGATTTGAGGAGTGACAAAATTAGACAAGACTAATATTGTCATCATTCCTAAGAATGAGTATATTAGAGCAAGTATGAAAGTATGCCATGAGAAGGGAGGATAGGCAAGGCGACCAAAAAAAGTGAGGATGAAATGTGAAAGAGAATATGTGTGTAAAGGATGTGAATGTAGAATGACAGCTGATAGAGTGAAGTGGCGAAAGGAAACATGCTGTGCCAACCCCAACTAGTCGGATAAGATCAAGACGATGATGTAAGAAAAAGTTATTAAAAAAGTCCTCGGAAATCCGGATGTCTGTTTATTTGCATCTGGCACGACAGCTTTTAGTATTGAAAATGTGTATATAAGTCGGTATCGTTATTTAAAATTAAGGGGGAACCTGTCCAAAAAATCGTTTACTAAATTCTTCTTCCTTATATTTAAAATAATTATGCTAAATACATGTAGAGAATAAATCGGAAGGTTGACAATTATGTCAAACGGCATAAGGTTACATCAAAAAGTTTATATAGGTCAAAAGCACTAAGGAGGTTACATTAGTAATGTCACTGTGGTGGTTAAATTTTCTTAAAATTACTGATGTTCCAGGTAACTTTGTTAATTTTCTCTTTCAAAATATCAAACGCAATAAAATATTAATGAATTTTGGCCCTCTTGCGTCATTTTTATACAAATAAATAAATAAGACTGTATGTCTAAAATTTCCGCGCTTCCCATTAAAGGAATGGATAAAAATTAAATTAAAAAAAAAGTTAAATTTGCGTGCGTACAAAGTATATTTATACGAAATTTGAAACTTTAGATTTCCGAGACTTAGAGGTAGGGAAAATACATACATACATACATACATAGCATCACGCCTCATTCCCATAGNATACAAATAATTTATTGAAATCTCAAATGACGAATTGTAAATAAAAATACCGCGTGTTTTTTGTCATCATTAGAAATTATTAATGAAATTAAAATTGTGAAAAGAGAATTTATGAAACTAAATGACCAGTGGCAAATTTGATATGTTATTTGTAAATATTATAACTCGCTAACCTCCAAACGAATTAGAATAAAAAACGTTGCACATCTTCGTGACGCGTAACCTCGCGTTTCATCCGTACAAATTTTACCCTCATGCGCCTAAAAAAGTTTCATTTCAAAAGCAAACAATATATATAGATAAATATGTTATAGAGCACAGATTAACTATCATAGAATATAATATGAACGCAACTTTGAAGATTGGCATTCGAAATTCGAATAATAAGTTCGTTAGCAAATTCGGCGTGTTGCGGTCGCGAGTAAACAAATGCACGTCACAATTTCGCCGCGGGCCTGCGAAATACTGGGAATATATTCCACGCTTCGCTTTAACCTAATACAAACTCTAATGCCCAGATATAGGTTATAAATTGGCTTGGTATCTGTTAAACCAATTTATTTCTGTTTATCGGGTTAGCCTTTGGGCATGCCAGCTACATTGTAAATCGCATGCATGCGCCTTTTTTAGAAGTAATCTAAACAATGATAGGTGTTACCTTACAGGACTTAACACTCGTGTGTTTTTCTTACAAAAAAATACGTTGTGCTATGTTATTTCCTTATTTAACATATATAGCATCACGCCTCGTTCCCATAGGGGTAGGCAGATACCACATCCTTCCACTTGCCACGATCCTTGCATATCTCTTTTGCTTCTTTCATTCTCATCAAACATTGGTACAAGTTCGTCGGTTTAAAGTACTCTTGAACATGCCCTTATTTAAAATGTCCTGGATTTCTTCCAGGTACGTAGTATCACGCCTCATTCCCATAGGGGTAGGCAGAGACCACATCCTTACACTTGCCACGATCCTCGCATATCTCCTTCGCTTCTTTCATTCTCATTAAACTTTCGTACAAGTTCGTCGGTGTAAAGTACTCTTGACCTGGCCCTTATTTAAAATGTCCTGGATTTGGACTAGGAACCTTCACCTTGGTCTCCTTCTTCCAAATTACCATTCATTCTTGACTCATAAATCATTTTTGTCAGTCTCCTTTCATTCATTTTCCCTACGTGCCCAAACCATCTAAGCATACCTTTCTCAATTTTAGTCACTACATATTCTTTTATATCACAACGTTCTCTTATCACACTATTTCTTACTTTGTCACTCAGTTTCAATCCGCTCATGCTTCTCAACGCTCTCATCTCTACCGCATTTATTTTACTTTTGTGATTCTTCTGCCATACCCAACTTTCACTACCATACATAAGTGTTAGAACCAACATTTCTGGCCTTTGAGACACCATCTGGCTATTCGTAAAGGCGTGCAGAGCACCATTTACCATATTTCCTGCATTCACTCTCCTTTCAATATCACTTTCACATGTTCCATCTTTTATAAATTTAGATCTCAAGTTCTTTCACCTCTTCCACTTCTATCAAAATATTGCCATTCACCATTGATTCATGTCTTTAAAAAAGCTTTTGTTTTGTTTACATTCACTTTCATTCCTTTCCTTTCAAAGCTTCATTCACAATATTTATCATATTCTGTAGCTCATTAGCATGTGATGCAAGTATTACATGATCATCAGCTTATAGTAAACATTTGATGAGTAATTCATTCATTCTTAATCCATATATACTTTGTTTTAAATCTGTCAAACAGTTATTCATGAATAGGTTAAACAGCTATGGTGACGCAACACATCCCTGTCGAACACCTCTTTTGACAGGAAACCACTCCATGTACGCCCCTTTTATTTTGACACAAGCACTAGAACCCTCATAGAAACTTCAATGCTTGAATGAGATTGCCGCTCACCCCCTACCGATGTAACGTTGACCACAGCTTCACCACTCGATCACCTTATTTAACTAATAATGTAAAATCAGTTTATAATTATAAATAACTTTTATACTTTTTACGTTTACGTTTTCACAAAATGATACATGAATTATTATTGAAAAATACCTTATTTACAACAAGCGTCTTCCACTACACGTTTGTGATGAACATATAAAAAGAGAGTAGAGAGAGTAAATTTAGATAGCAAAGGCGTACCTACACAATAATAATATATAAAAAAGAAATATGCACAATAAATACATTAAACCAATGAAAACGACATTTTACACACTACCACGTATTTGACACATACACGCAAAAATGCTCTTCTGTCAATCGCTGATAATTATGTCAAACATCATAAGGTTGCTTTAAAAAAGTTTATATATGTCAAAATCACTAAGGAGGTTACATTAGAAATATTAAATGATGGTTAAGTTTATTTAAAATTTTGATTGTTCTATGTAACCTTGTTATTTTTTATTCACATGAACTTTCTCCTGATAATAACAAACAGAACAACAAAAGAATTATCGAAATTGGTCCAGCTGTGCTCGTGTAGCGCAATAGGGTCTCATTTTTATATAAATAGGTTTTATCAAGAACTTTTTTGGCTATTATTTTTGACAATTGAATGTTCATACTTATAATTTAATATAATTATGGTCAAATTTCGACCACTTAGCTACCACTAGTATCAGTAATTTTAGCAAAAGTGCATTATAATCTAATTCAACATCATCCAATGCTAAAAATCTCATAGTGAATTCGATTGAACCCGGACAGCCTCCGGCTACTAAAGTGTATATAAATATTAATTTGAATCCTATAAAAACACAAGCTCTGTTGACATTTAATTAACCCGAAGTATACTTTCATCTGAAACGAAATCCTTACAATAAATTAATTTAAATTGGCGACCGCCGTCTTCAGTTACGTAACATCTTTCATCGCTAATTGGAAAAAGTTCCACGGAGAATGTTTAAGCTTGAGAAGTTATATAGCAAGCAATACATACAGGGGCTTAAGTGATTTGCTATTTTCTGATATATTTATGATTTCTTTACCTTTTGTAATACATTAAATACGTAACATCTTTGCTGTTGTGGATTTAAATCAGTTTTTCACAGATTCCCGTCATATCGCTTCGGTTGTCGAGTTCTTCGTCGTCTTTTAGTTATGGACCTGTCTAAAATGAAAATATGTTACCCTGGTAAGTGATGATACAATCTGAAATGGAATTATGTTACCATGGTAAGTGATGATTCTCTGAAATGGAAATATGTTACCCGGGTAAGTGATGATGCAGTCTGAAATAGAAATATGTTACCCTGGTAAGTAATGATACAGTCTGAAATGGAAATTTGTTACCCTGGTAAGTGATGATACAGTTTGAAATACTAATATTTTACTCTGGGAAGTGATGATAGTCTGAAATGGAAATATGTTACCCTGGTAAGTGATGATGCAGTCTGAAATAGAAATATGTTACCCTCATAAGTGATGATAGTCGAAAATGGAAATATGTTACCCTCGTAAGTGATGATACAGTCTGAAATGGAAATTTGAAACCCTGGTAAGTGATGATACAGTTTGAAATGCTAATATGTTACTCTGGTAAGTGATGATAGTCTGAAATGGAAATAATATATTACCTTGATAAGTGAAGATACAGTCTGAAATGGAAATATGTTACCCTAGTAAATGTCATCATTTACTAGGGTAACATATTCATACAAGTATGTTACCGTAGAAAGTGATGAAACAGTTTGAAATGAAAATGTGTTACTCTGGTACGTGATGATATTTTATAAAGTAAAAATATGTTACCCTGCTAATTTACTTCTTATAATTTTTACATAATATTGTATCGGAATGCTTGGCTGGTAGGGTGATGACTACACATGGCCGAAGCCTACCACCAGTCCAGACACTAACAAAGAGTATAGTATTCATACCGTTACGCCAGCGACAGCAATAGTTTACATTAATGATTTACGGCAACGCCTATTTTAATACTTCCACTACTATCCACGCCCGCTAGCCGCTGTGGCCCTGCTTTTTAAATCTCTGATATCTTCTATGATATCCATTTCAATGAAATACTTTTAAGGGTAGTTCTGATCTACAGAAAATATACTTTGTACGTAATGTATTGAATTGTATAAGAAATAATACTGTATTGTATCAATTAGCTTAATATACAACACCGTTTTTTTGTAATATGTAAAAGATAAAAATGGTTACAGTGGGTTATCCTTTAGAGTTGAATAAATATCATCAGAGACATTTTATAGATTTTTTAAGATATACAATTTCGTAACACATTAATTTGATCTATCTCTTAAGGTTTAGCCAGTGTTTGCAATTGAAGCTCACAAAAATACGACATTGCATTACAAATTTTTCAATTTTTCGTTTTTTTCTGTAGTTGAATATATATGTATTATATATGTAAATCTTCCTCTTGAATCACTTTATCTGTTTCTGAAAATTATATTAAAATCTGTTGAATTGAAAAGACAGCAGAGACGACTTCCTTTTATATTATGTAAAGATACCGAATGATCTGGAATAATTCAGCCCAACAGTAATATTTTTGTGTACATCTTGGTTCCAGTATTTATTATGTAATTAAATTTCTTTCTAGATTAATTTTATTTATTTATTTTTATCTGGGAAACGAACAATTTACTTATAGACTAACATAGGTATTCACTTAAAACTAACACATACGAGTACATCAGAAAAGTTTCCACTAACAACTAAAACATAGCGTTATTGTGTACTAATCTCAACAATTTTTTCTTTTTTTACTTTTTACTTAACAGGTAAGATTTAACATTACTTTTGACTGAGTACTTTCCATCATTAAATATGTCTATATCAATTAGGTTATTGAACATTTCACAAGAACGTGTAATAAATGAGTTTTTAGCATAATTATTCTTACAAAAAGGAATACTTAATATTTTTATATTTTTCGATTTTCCGTTTATTGCTTCCAATATTTTCCGATATTTTAATAATAATTCTAGTATTCTGTGCCGAGACCAATTTAACAAATCAGTAATTACGTAAATAGGTACAGCAAGTTCTTGGACTGTAAATAACTAACCCGTCTTTGTTTAATATATAGGTAGTTTAGATATTTATAATTAAGTCTTAGCAGAATATTGCTCTAAAAAAATTAATTAGCATACCGAAGCCTTCTAGCTACAATGTTCAAAGGCACTTCGTCAAGTCAATTGATTCACTAGGAATTTTATAACCACTTTGTGATGTGACTCCGCTCCTCAACTAGTTTGAAAGGCCTTTTAAGAAAGGAATATTAAGTAGGCTCTGACAAACTCAAAGGCCTTAGTCTAGACTATATTGATTTATGACAGTATCATACGATGTTGCTATAGGTTTCCAGTTACACTGTCTAAGTTGCTTTCAAACATTTTAAAATACGATATTTTGGTACGTATATGCTACATACTTACAGTTACAGATATGACGATTTTAATATTAGGTTAGGTTAGTTTTTATTAGCCTCATTTTGTCGGTGGAATATGCCATCGCATCAATAAAAGACTAACGCAACCTAAACTTTAAAATCGTAATTTTCTACGATTAAGATAGTGTTTTTTGCCTTTCTTTGTCGCTGGGATAAGCCATTGTATTAAAAGAAAAAGTGACTTAACCTTAATTGAAAAGTCGTAATTTTCTAAGAATAACTTAGTTTTTTGGCCTTTCTTTGTCGCTGGGATAAGCCACTGTGTCAAAAAGAAACTGACTTAACCTATATTTAAGAATCGTAATTTTTAAAGATTAACTTAGTGTGTTTTGTCTTTCTTTGACGCTTTGTGGCTGGGATAAGCCATCGTATCAAAAGGAAAACTGACTTAATCTTAACTTAAAAAACGTAATTTTCTAAGAATAAGTCAGTTTTTTAGCCTTTCTTTGTCGCTGGGATAAGCGACCGTATCAAAAAGAAACTGAATTGACCTAAACTTAAAAATCGTTATTTCTTAAGATTAAGTTACTTTTTGAGCCTAAATCTGTGACTGGAATAAGTCACCGCATCAAAGGGAAAATTGACTTAACCTAAACTTAAAAATCGTAATTTTCTAACATTAACTTAATTTTTGAGCGTCAATTTGTCACTGGGAGAAGCCGTCGTATCAAAGGGAAAACTGACAACCTAAACTTAAGAATCGTAATTTTCTATGATTAAGTTAGTTTTTTAGCATTTCTTTGTCGCTGGGTCAAGCAACCATATCAAAAAGAAAACATATACCCTTTTTAAATAAGGTCATTTTAAATAAGGACCAGGCCAAGAGTACTCCGAACCGACGAACTTGTATGAAAGTTTTAATGACAATAAAAGAAGCGAAGGCCATGTGCAAGGATCGCGGCAAGTAGAAGGTGATGCTATGTATATACGAGTATGTTCTAAACAACACTATAGTTATTATATTAAAGAGACGGTATTACAAATATTTTATTTAATCTCGATCTAAGCAGTTCCAAATATTACTCCAGATGAAATATATTCAAAGTGAACATTGGAAATATTCATTTGGCTATAAAAAAGGTTATAATGCCATCTTTCAAAAATTTATTATGATAGACTTTGTTATGATAGACATTTTATACAAAATCTATGACCTTTATTTTTTATATAAGCTAGGTATTTATGTAGGAGTTATTTAGAAGTTATCTAGATAGTATATTGTAGGCGATGAGTTAACTTGAATTAATAAAAAGTTAGAGCAACAGTATCTGGCACCGCGTTCGTGACCATTAAATTATTTCTCCAAGCTTCTTTATTTACACTTTCTAATTAGACAATAACTACTTTCTAACTAGAGAATACGATACAGAACTTAAGTGGTTTTAAAAACAGATGTTATTATAAGTCTTTTTTTATCTGGAGGTAATATTTCCAATTTTACTTCCAAATGTTACTCTAGATTAAATATATTTAAAGTTAACTCCGGAAATATTCATTTTGCTATACAAAACGATAGTAACGTTAATCATAATTCTACACTTTATTTCTAAAGAATCTGTCATCCTATACTGAGTTTATGGCCTTTATCTTTTTATAAGTAAGTAGCAGCCCATTAACGTCCCACTGCTGGGCACAGGCCTCCTCATTCCTAGAGAGGGTTTTTAGAGCATAAACCCACCATGCTGCTTCATTGTGGATTGGCAGGCATAGTATACAAATGCACTCTCTATTCCTTCATTATCATAGTCCGATGTGACGGCAATCCGATACGTCCAGAGAGAGATCAGGCGCCGGACCGACGGCACGGGGGTGGATCACACCGCCAACTTCCCAACTTCGGAGAAAATCGTAATAGAAAACTCAATATCCATTTTTGAATTGGCCCGAGCCGGGACTCGAACCGAGGACCCCATGTCTGTAGTCGAACATGCTAACCACTAGACCAATGAGGCAGCCCCTTTATCTTTTTATATAACCTAGTTATTTCGGAGTGTTTTAGAAGTTATATAGATAGTATATTGTAGGCAAAGAGTTAACATCCATTAAAAAAGTCACTACAAAAGTTTCTGGCACCGCGTTCGTGACCATTAAAATATTTCTCTAAGGAACTTTATTTACAATTTCTAATGAAACAATAACTACTTTCTAACTAGAGAATATGACACAGTACTAAAATTGTTATATAAAACAGACCGTATTTTCAGTAACTGGACCTAATATTTTATGTTCATATATTCAAAGTCAACTCCGGAATTATTCGTTTCGCCATAAAAAAAAACCTTATTATGCGAATTGTTTGAATTCTACACTTTATAACGATAAAAATAGTCACTCTGTGTAGGACATAACCTTGTTACGTCAGACAGTTTTAGAAGTTATCAATATAGTATATTATAGGCAAAGAGTTTACTTGAATTATTAAATAGTTACTACGAAAGTTTCTGGCACTGCGTTCGTGACTATTAAATAATTTCTCCAAGCTTTTTTATTTACAGTTTCTAATAAGACAATAACTACTTTCTAACTAGAGAAAATGACAGTATTAAAGGTATATTTTCAGTATCTGGAGCTAATATTTCCAATTTTACTTCCAAATATTACTCCAGATTAAATATATTCAAAGTCAACTACGGAAATATTCATTTCACTATATAAAAACTCTATAATGCGAATCGTTTACCATTATTCTACACTTTATAACGATAAAAATAGTCACTCTATGTAGGACATAACCTTGTTATGTCAGACAGTTTTAGAAGTTATCAATATAGTATATTATAGGCAAAGAGTTTACTTGAATTATTAAATAGTTACTACGAAAGTTTCTGGCACTGCGTTCGTGACCACTAAATTACTTCTGCAAGCTTTTTTATTTACAGTTTCTAATAAGACAATAACTACTTTCTAACTAAAGAATGTGACACAGTATTAAAGCTATATTTTCAGTATCTGGAGCTAATATTTCAAATTTTACTTCCAGATATTACTCCAGATTAAATATATTCAAAGTCAACTCCGGAAATATTCATTTCGATATAAAAAACGCTATAATGCGAATCGTTTACCATAATTCTACACTTTGTAACGATAAAAATGGTCATTCTATGCAGGACATAACCTAGTTAGAAGTTACACATAACAGTTTTAGAAGTTATCAATATAGTATATTATAGGCAAAGAGTTTACTTGAATTATTAAATAGTTACTACGAAAGTTTTTAGCACTGAGTCTGTGACCACTAAATTACTTCTCCAAGCTTTTTTATTTACAGTTTCTAATAAGACAATAACTACTTTCTAACTAAAGAATATGACACAGTATTAAAGCTATATTTTCAGTATCTGGAGCTAATATTTCAAATTTTACTTCCAAATATTACTCCAGATTAAATATATTCAAAGTCAACTCCGGAAATATTCATTTCGATATAAAAAAACGCTATAATGCGAATCGTTTACCATAATTCTACACTTTGTAACGATAAAAATGGTCATTCTATGCAGGACATAACCTAGTTAGAAGTTACACATAACAGTTTTAGAAGTTATCAATATAGTATATTATAGGCAAAGAGTTTACTTGAATTATTAAATAGTTACTACGAAAGTTTTTAGCACTGAGTCTGTGACCACTAAATTACTTCTCCAAGC